>MU227611.1:2112131-2127607 GCA_018584345.1 Thuja plicata | reverse complement strand
TTTTTTCTCTTTTAAATTAAATAAGGCTTAAACCTTAGGAAATATTGAATTGATTATGATTTGATCATGGAAATTGATATAATTGATATTGTTGATATTTGAAAATATTGATTCAGGGATTTGATAAATTGATAAAATAATAAATGGGGCCCAAAGTCTAGGCGACCATTTTAGGGTGCATACATCTGCATCTATTTTGTAAAGAGTATAACGCTTTCCATCCTCCTTGAGTTCTTTTTTCTCTACAAGTTTCCCAACTGAGTTTGTTGTTGAAGTCAATTCCAAGGTACTTGTATTCGTCCACAATCTCTAAAGGGCTGCCATTGAAGACGAAAGTGTTTTTCTGCTTTTTGTTTCTTCTCAACGAGAAAATCATCACTTTGGTTTTGCTAGTGTTCACTTGCATCCCGACCGCTTGACAGAAAGTCTCAAGTGCCAACAAGTGCTCCCTCAGACCATCCGCAATTTTAGCAATGAAAATGAGGTCATCCGCCTAAAGTAGAAGCTTAATCACATAATTGGCCAGCTGAACTCCATCAACATTGTCCTTATCTAACCATTCTTCTAATTTGTCGATGTATAACCCAAACAAGGTAGGTGAGAGAGGACACCCCTGCTTGACACCTATATCGCTGCCAAAGCTCTCCGACATCCCTTCCGTAGTTCTGATTTTAGCCATGACTTGCTCGTATAATCTGTGTGTCGCAGCTCTAAGTTCATTTGGAATTTTCAGCTCTTCCATTCTAATCCAGAGTTTGTCATGTGGTACTGTGTCAAAAGCCTTTTTAAAGTCAATAAAGCAGCAAAAGGCCTCTTTGCCTTGTGAGTTCCAAATTTTCTCAACCAAGAATCTTAGAGTAATCCCATGGTCAACTGTAGAGTGCTTTGGTCTGAAACCTGCTTGCCCCTTTGCTCTTTTACCTTTTGATTCAGCCCACTTGCTTATCTTGTGTTCCACCATGCAACCAAAGAGTTTTCCCAAGAGGGGATTGACCATAATAGTGCGATGATTTGAGGGATTATTTATGTCACCGCTTTTGTGGAGAGGGATAACCATGCTAGTTGTCCAATTTTCAGGGAACCCTTCTTTAATGATATCATTAAAGATGTGATAGATATGCGGTGCCAATATATTGCTGCCTCACTTCAGATGTTCCGCTTGTAGCCCATCAATGTCTTGGGCCTTTCCCCCTGCCAATTTCTTTATGCCTTGGAAGATGTCTTCAATAGTAAAAATTTCATTTGTGGTCTTGATTATGGGAGGGCTGTGCTTGTCCTTTTCGCGCTCATATAACATCTTTGCGTATTCCAGCCATTGGGGCCCTGTGATGTTGTTTACAATTTGTTTTCTCTTTTGTTGCATCTCTTTCCAGAACCTCTTGGGGTTTTTTTTGCCTAAGGTGATCAATTCCAATCTTCTCGTTCTCACATATGATTCTTTTTTACCTCTTAGTAGCACTTCGTACTCTTTTTTGTTCTCTTTACTCATTCTCTTTTTCAGCCTTCTTTTAGCCAACTTGCAGTCTTCATCGAACCAAGGATTAGTTGGGAAAGTATTTTTTACTCCTTTTTTTGGTTTGGTTCTCTTGCATTTCTCTAGCGCCATGAGAATTAGAGGAACTAAAGTATCTTTGTTAACTTTTTGCTGACTCGTGTGAGTAACTCCTCTTTCCGAGCAACAAATCTTGTCCCTAAGAGCGTCATTAAAAATTTTCTGATTTTCCTGGTTCATTTGAATTCTTCCATGTGAGGGTTCTTTCTTTTGTCTAAGCTGGGTTTCTTCTCCTTGATGTTCCTTCAAGAAGGCCAGTTTTAAAAAAATTGGATTGTGGTATGATCTTAGCTCGGTGTGGCACTCTCTTATTTCTATCTTTTTGACTCTTTTGATATAGTCTTGAGAGCATATGACGTAGTCAACAACGCTTTGTCCATTATACGTTTTACATGTGATGCCTCCTGAGCTTGGCCATGTTTTCATACCATTACATATTACCATATTATATAAACTGCATAATCCCAGTAATTCTGCCCCGTAATGATTTACATTGCTTTTCCAGTCCCCTGATGCTCTTTTCCAGAACTGATTATTCTCTTCCTCTAACCATAAAGGGTCACTACTTTCCTTGTAGCTTCTTTTCAACTTTAGAGATTGATTGTTTGCTGTCCTAGCATTGGAATCTCCGATTATCAAGACTTCGCCTAGATTATTAAAAATAGAGATATCCCTTTTCAGCGACGCGTATGGATCATCACGATCTAAGTCCATCTTCTTATATATTTTTGACCCCTTCGGTGCAAAGTAGCACGCTGCCACTCTTATCTCAGTTTGTTTCTTCGTGATTTTCAGCCATATGTATTGCTTGTTTGGGTCCTCTTTCTCTATACTTATACATCTGTTCCATGCCTCTTTAATCAAAATAGTGATTCCACCATGCCCCTTGCCACTATCAGTTCTTTTGTTCCAAACTGAGGTTTTTTTGTAACCTTCGAACTCCGGCACACTACAACCATCATGTTCGTGCGTTTCCATGAGCAAGATAGTGTCCATACCTCCAGCTATGGGCCCTAAACCAGGTCCTCTTCTCCAAGGGTAACCTCTACAATTCCAACTAACTATATCTAGGTAATCTTGGGGGGCCCCGAGTTCCTATTTATTAAGTTCTATTTTTTCCCTAATTTGGGCCTTGTCGTTCTTTAGCCATGCCCACTTTCCAGCCTCCCTTTCTGCCTTTACAATTTCCCATTCTTTGCTTCTTTCCTCTTGTTGAGAGATGGTAAGATCTTCGTCCACATAGATGGGTGTGCCTTTGAGGAGCCTCTTATTCCTCAGTATCACGTTCTTGTCTTCTAAATTTTTCAAGAAGACTCTCACATGTCTGCTCACGTTATCCTTTGCCCACTTACGAATCTGTTGTGCTTGTTGGATTGTTCCATGCCAATCTAAATGGTCCCTAAGGAAATCTCTTACTAGCTCTTTTGTGCTCTCCTTTTCTCCATAATCTTTTAACCCTTTAATGATGATATTCATTGCATTGTCGTTTCTGTCTTTCTCCTCTCGAATCTGCCTCCTCACTTGCTTTTCTGTGAGGTCACTTGGTGTGTCTGACGTACCTTTCACTACTTGGGTCCATGATTTGACTGCTTCTATTTGTTCTCTAAGTTCATTTCCTTTTAACTCCATGTTTGCCACTGCTGATTTTATTTCTTTAATTTGCGGGTCCTCTCTTCCCCCTTCATTAACTTTACATCCTTCTGCTGTTTTTAATTCATCCATCGCTTGTCTTAATAGAATCAACTCGTATTCCCCTTTTTCCAAATTGAACTGTAGCTTGAGAACCTGTTCTTTGAGTGATTTGTTTTCTCCTGAAAGCTTCAGATTGCACTCAATGGCTACCTTTATCCTAGTGTCCTCTGTCTGACACCTTGTTTCTAAGGCCTGAATCCTCTCCTTCATGAACATTAGTTCGTTAACAAATAGATTCGGACACCATGTTAAAGGTGCTGAAGAGGGGTTGTATGTGCTCGTGTTTCCGCTTTCCCCTACTTCTATCGTGTCTGTAACGTGAGGTCCACCCCCGGGCTTTGCGGAGTGGGACTCAATGTTATTACTTCCCCCCTCTTTGATCTGCCTCTGCTTGTGTTGATCAACCATATCCAATGTTTTCAGCATAGTTCTTGGCAGCATATTTGCCAGTTTCCTTCTTATATATTTAGCTTGTCGAATCTTCCTACGCCTTAGGATTCCCTTGTACTGTTTTGCGTTGACATACACACATTTCTCGCTCGGTATCTGTTTATTATCCTCGAACTGGCTGGAGTTCCAAGCTATCGTCTGTGCAAAAGCTGAGGGCATTCCGGAGAGGTTGAAGGGGATCAGGAAACCATCCTGGGTTAGCATCCCGAACGTATGTCTGTGTTCTGGTTTATCTTTCTGAAACCCTTCATCTGATTGCACTCTGCCTAATGTTATAATGTTTGATTTTGTCCCATTTTTCACTCCAACAAATGCTATTCCATTTTCTAACCCTGCCACGCCCTCCTGAAAACCAGTGTTTGTTGTCACCATGCTTCTGTCACTGTTAATGGGAATAGATAAATCTTGCTCCCTATTTTCCCCCATCATATCTGACTGCGTTTTGTCGGGAGCTTTAAAAGTGGTTTTGTTGATTTTCAGAGTTTTGATTCTAAATGGAGCTATATGATAGGTTTGAGGTTCTTGCTAATAATACCCCAAAATAAAATATTGAAAACTCAGAAGAACACAAAGGGCTAAAGGGCTGAGAGGAACCCCATTGTAACTTTGATTGTGAAAGAAATGGAGGGAGGCTCTTTGCAAGCTTGAGCGGAATCAATTCTCTTGGAGCATATACAGGCACCCATTCTCGATTATTTTGTCTCTTGCCTTGGTGATTGTGCGTGGTCTTTCTGCCAGCTGTCAAGTTGAGTCTGTGAATGGGTCAGTGTCTTCTTTGGAGCTGGCTATACAGGCATCAAAAGGCCTCTGATAAGACTAACTATTTGAATTTAATAATATAACGTTAAAAATGAGAGAGTATGACTTATTCTTATTTTTAATTTAATTGTTAAATTTAAACAAAATGTCTTGTCATAGGTCTTTTGATGCCTGTATAGACAATTCTGTCCGCTTTTCACTTATATCAATTTTGAGTTGGATTTGGTTGTTGTGTACAACTTAGGGTTAGATCGACCACTCGCATAGATGATCTGATTGTGTGTACGAGTGTATATGGATAGTGGCTAGACGATTGACAGAGGGGAGGAGGATTGTTGTGGGGTTTTTAAAGCAAGTTGAGATAGATGGAAATAAAAAAACTTTCAAAAGTTAGTTAGTGCTACAAGAAGAGGAACCAAAGGAACCACTAGAAGTTGTATTTAATGTGGGTCGGAGGAAATAGTCTAGGGGTCGTCAGAGCCTAGGGAGTAGTTGGCAATGTCCAAGTCGAAGGAGGTAAGTACCCTCTCTTGCCAATGGGGTTAGGAGTGGAGTTTCTATGAATGAGGTAATGATTAATGCTTTGAACAAAGAAGATAATAGACTTAAAAAAATACAACCTTATTTTTTTGTGTCTATATTGTAAAAAATTACTAGCAAGAAGATTTTAGGATGATTGGCTGAACAATGTTTGGGGTAAGAAAATGGACACCTTTATCTCATTTTGAAGAATGATTTAGAAAGAGCTTTTTGTTTTTTTGTTTTTGTTTTTGATAAGTCGCTACTCAAAAAAGAGCTCTTGAAAAGAAAAATTGAAATATAGGAAAATAATTGTTTAAAGCAATACCTTGGTCACCGATTGTTTCTTAGAATGAAATCCTTTTTTGTTCCACACCTAGATGGAGATGGATTTGCATGAAAAATCTTCTGATTTAGTTTTGATATGTTTCATTTCCCATATGCTTAAGCCTATTGGGAAGACCTTCCAAGTTGAGGAGTCGATGGCTTCTCTTCCACATTTAAATGCTAGGGTCCTTATATCCATCAACGAGGGTATTGAGATTCCCGATATCTTTGAATTTTCTCTTAAAGATAAGCTTTTTAGATGTGAGATTTGAAGCTTTAGAGAGCCTCAATTCTTGTTTTTTGGTGCAAAACTTATGGACACCTTATAAAAGATTGCCCATTTGTCAACATCAACAAAAGGAAACTTAGCCCTAATTTTTCAATGCCTAAAGGCCCAATGTTCCTCCCTACCCCTGAGGAGGAGATGTAAGTTCATAATAGGGGAGGCTTGTTTGAAAACAATTTGAACTTGGATACCATCAAAGCAAATAAAAATTATGAAGCTAACTTTGAAGATATCTCTTTAGAGGTAAGGGGAATTTGCGTGCGCCAATCAATATCCAAAGATTGATCCTAACATCTAAGAAGGTAATATAGTAGGACTTGTGTCAAGGAAAAGTCACTTAAGTCATTTGCCAAAAGCAGCCCTAACCATAAGAAAAATGCATAAGAACCTGCGCTTGGTAAATTGAAAGAACATATTCAAGTCCAAGCTGTCAAAACATAGGCTTTGACCCTTTCGATGAGGCAACTACAGTAGGGCTTGATGATGTCACAATCGGGGATGGTCTAAAAATTCACCTTGAGCATGCTCAATAGATAGATAGATTAGGGGATGAAGATAGTGATATGATAATGGATTCTAATAATGAAGAGGCTAGTCAAAGCCCTCTTTTGTCTAATCCCTCACATTTGATTCCTTCAATTGACTCAGAAGGCATCCCCTTTGATTGTGAACCCAAAAACAGAGAGGTCTCTCTAAACTTTTTTAATCCCCTGTATAGGGATTTTGATAAAGATGAGAATATTGATGGTAATAAGAGTGGATTTGAAGTACTTAAACAGAAAAAAAATCAACAAAACTAACAGTACCCAAAAGATGGGGAAAAAGGGGGAAATGGTTTACTAGACTGATTTGAAAGATTATACAAAAACGAGAAAACTAAAACCTCATATCAAACTCCATGACAAGATGCATTAGTTGAAATTTTAGGGGATTAGAGTCCCCTAATAGAAAATATGTGTTAAGAGGCTTGTATAATCAAAATAAAGATGTTGACATCCTGTTACTGAAGGAAGTTAAAGTGGGCGGGTTTTCACTTGAACAATAATTTGAGATTCATTTGGAAAGAATCAAATGCCTTCCATATCAATCATGATAGGGGGAAAAGAGGCATAGCCATCCTTGTCGATAGCAAATGGGGCAAAGAAATAAAAAGATCAGGCTACTCCCCAGACAATCATATATGTGGATAGAGATTGAGAAATAAAAATATAAGGTTAGGTTTTGTGCTATATATGCCTCTAATGACTTTGAAGAAAGAATTGACTTCTGGTAATGGATGGTGGATTCTCTACCCAATATCCCCTAGATTGTGGCCAAAATTTTTAATATGACATAACATAAGGAAGATAAATCATGTGGTAACCGATGGAGTTGGAAAGAAAATGAGCATTTCTTTTGGAATAGGATGAAGAAGATACTTAAAATATTTGATGCCTTTGGAAAGTTAGAAGGAAGATAGAGTATTTAGTTTACTTGGTGTAATAACCATGGGGCATGAATAAGAGTTTATTGTAGACTGTATAGGCTCTATGCTGATAAAAACTTCTCTTATTTTGATAGTTATGAAAACCATAATAGAGTTAAGGTGGAACCTAAAGCCCTATCAAACCATCACCCTACTGTTACTCAACTGATGGTGATGATGATGAAGAGCGAGATCAAAGGTATACAAGATTGTAGAAAGAATTAGATCAGTTGTTATTTTGTCATTGATGTCAAGCAATTGATTTATGGTTCTTATTGAATTGCCATATCTTTCAGAGTTGATTTAATTGGGCAAGTTAATAAAGATTAGACAATGATAAGTTCATCTTGAGATAATTGGTTTCTACTTTATCAAGTCGGTAAAGCATATTGAGCAAGTTGGTAAGAATAAATAGTTAAGCTACCGAGTAGAAAATAGTCTGTCAGTAAAGGGTTATGAAAGTTAGTCAGGACACCGAGACATTGAAGCATCGAGTAGTGCATATTAGTCACCGAACCGAGCTTTAGTTACCGAGCGAGAACAAATGTTAGAAACAAGGATAAGAACGCATTTAATGCAATTACACAACGATCTGGAGGATTCCAAGAACAAAGAAGAATTTAGCTACAAGATCTACACACAGAAAAATTCAAAGAAGAAATCTATGGTATAGATTAGGCGGTAAAAGTGAAGGTTCTATTTCCAAGAAACGTGCAAGTTCCGAGGTGATACCAAAGTGGTTAACCGAGTTTCAAGTTCGCTGAATCAGTTCAAAAAGTTAATCTAACGACTGAGTGTGATTGAAGGAAAACCTAATCAAGGAGATTAAGAGGCAAAAACAAGGTCTATTTAAAGGATGAATTCGAAGGAAGAAGAGGCTGGCAAGTTTAAGTGTTGAAGTGCTACCGAGTGATGCAGTGAAGAGCAAAGAGGTGAAAATCTAAGTCTAGAGAAGATACAGATGAAGTATTGATGCTAGTAGTCAGAAAGAGCGCATAAGGGATCTGATCAAGAAAGAGGTAGTAGGAGTTTTACAAATCATTTACATACTGTTGCTTATTTGCATTTGTAACAACAAAATCTCTTAACCGAGTGGACTTAACAGTCTTATTGTAAAATCCTTGAGAAAGGTGACATTCTAAAAGAGTGTTCAAATCCCTTTAACCAGGCCACTCTTAACAGGGTCACATTTAACAAATGTGTATTGTAATCTTTAACATGATAAGCTTTTAACCGAGCATACTTCAGAAGAGTATTTTTCATTTGTGGGTGACTATTACCACAAATGTTTTTCCCAAATTGGGTTTCCTCATTAAATCTAGTGTCAAATATGTTGAATGATTCATGTGCATGTTATTTATTGTTTATGCAAATTACTATTTGACTTATTGAAGATATTTGGTGATTCGGTTGCTGTTGCTGTTTATCCTACCGAGTTGAATCAGAGTTGAGTTTTTAAGGTTTAATCTATCATAGTTTTCTGATTCACCCCCCTCTCAGTAATCCAACACCTACTAGGGATAATATGCTTGTGAAAAACAAAGAGCCCATTCCAACCATTAAGTTAGGAGGGTTGTACAAGTTAAATACTGAAACGCTTAAGAAACAATATTGTATAGATGGTATTAAGACACTTAGAAGCATTACCAAAGTTCTTTGCAAAAATAAAGTGGCTGGAGAGTAGTGGAACAATCTTATAGATAATCTCCAAAGATACTTGAGATTGGTAGGTAAAATATATGCTATAAGGAGGAGAGAGATGAAATATTCTTTACAAGATAAATTTGCTAGAGAGAGAATTACAAGATATTTTGGAGAATATGGAACTAATACATAAGATTAAGTTGACACAACATGAGAAAGTTTCAAACTAGTAGGGCTCAAGGAGCCAAAGTAAGGCCAAAATCATACGGTGTAAAGGAGATAGAGGGACCAAGTATTTTTAAACATTTTGAGATTTAAATTTACCATGGAAACCATTAGACTGAATCTCTTTGAAGATAATTGGTAGCTCTTCAATGAGATCAAAAGAATCTTCTATAACTTCTACACACACTTATATATGCCAGAGGGTCAAAGTATAAAATGTGAAAAAGCTCAAAACTTATGCAGAATGTAACGCCCCGCCAGGGAAACCAAGAGAGATTAACCTAGAACATGTCACTATGTGTGCTGAATAATTTTTTTTTCTTTCAAAGTTAACATAAAGAAACATACATTCATGCGGAAGCAATTACCATTTATACACATGTCTTACACTCACATAAATTACACGAATCAAAGGTTCCATGATGTTGAATTAATTAAAGCAAAACACAACTAACAATATAACAAAGGATTCCATCTGATTAAACATAACAAATACAACTTACATAACCATAGTTACATCCTCATGGATAACCATGAAACCACCATAACACACATCCACTGCACATGTCGCAGGGTATGTGGTAATCACTCTAATCTACTTAATATGCAATATCCAGATTAGGTATCACATGCGATACTCTAATACAAGATTACAATAATGAAATTACATAATAAATGATGAAGGAACATAAAGAGCTCATCTGCAAGAACCATCAAGTACCTGGTACAAGGACGTCGAATCTCAATGGGTAAAGAATCACTACCACTCGTCTGTGTGGAACCACAAAGGTCCACCCCACCGTGCTGAGGAGATAACAATAGATCCCAATCGGATATCCAAAACCAAGAAGGAATAACCACTAAGCAAGGGATTCTGATAGCTCTCTAATCCGGTGTACTACTCATCATGAAAGGTCAGACTCACTAATCCAGAGGCAACTGACAACGTAGGAAATCTAGCATGTGTAAAGGAAGGTGTCATCATGCACGTCTAACCCTTAAGTTCAGCCCCGATAATCACAATGGATTTTGGCACCTAAGTGACCATACACGGAGCCAATGACCTATCAAACTGACAAGATCACTAACTATGCCCGAATCCACACCTCGTAAGGGGGCAAGCACTATCTCAACCTCCATCTCAGTCTTTACTAGCACTCAAGCATGGGCGAGGAGAATCATATCTTATTAATTCATTTTAATCTCTCAGTATGTCTTTAGTTATCACTTATTAAGAAACTCTACTATAAGCAATCCAATAGTCTCTTATGGACACGGAGCTTATTATAAGCTACCCCCTACTACACATCTAGGTAACCTATCCTAGGCTCACAGATCCTATCAGATCTAGCATAGGTCACAACCCTAGTGTACCCCAAATCAGTATCCCATACAACAGGAACGGTCACATAGGTGCACTAGCAGATAGCAGAATCGAAAGGGTCACATGGTCAGTTTAGGGTAATAATAGATAACACACACGCCATAAAGTAACAAAAATATAAAACACTCCCCACGGCCTCTGTATACATCCTAGGTCATCTAATGCCCCCATAACCACACACATAAGAAAATGAGAACCATAAGGATGCATAGAAACAGAACATCCTATAGGACTGAAAAAGCGAACATACATGGACAACATTTTCCATCTATTTAAACCATCCTCATGCATAGGATAAACTCATTTCATTCATTAATAGATCCAGTTTTACGATTAAATCCAACATAATTAATGCCATCGTAATTAAACCCATTCGAACTACCCCTAGCATCTAAATGGATTAATCAAAATAACCATTACATTAATTACATCATGACTTTAATATAATGCAAATTAATTGATTAAAAACTAACTACCTTGTATATTAGTCATTCAACGATAATCCTTAATACAAATTAATTGAGAAACTTGTATCCATTATAGCAATGTAATTAATAAAATATTAAATATATTAATTAAAATTAATGCCCCTATATTAATTAAAATTAATTACCATGTATTAATTAAAAAAAAATTTAAAATAATACATCAGCCATTTATTAATATACATATTTATTCAGAATTAAAAATAACATAAAAATAAATTAAATATTATTATTAACTATTTTAATAAAAATTAATACTAAAATATTATTAATAGCAAATAAAAAAAAATGAAATTATCTAAGTTTTAATTAAATTAAAAAAAAAACAATAATAAAAAAACATATAACATGGGGGGCCCACGCGGCTTTTCCCACCCCCTACGCATGCTGCGCAATAGCCAAAGGGGTAGGGGGGGGACCACCGTCACCCTCCCCCATGCTCTATACACTGCGCAAGGTAGGGAGAGAAAGGAGGGGGCTAGGTGGGGATGGGGTCCCACCACCCCTCCCTTTTAATTTTTTTGTAAATTTTATTTTATTTTTACTTTTCCTTTTGCATTAACAGCTACGCTGTTTTTCATGAAGGAGATTATTTTTTTTAAAAAAAATTTATTTAGTAATTACGGAATTAGAATAAAATCTAATGCTTTTGTTCTTTTTTTTTTTTTTTTAAATTTAAAAATTCGAAAATGGAAATTAGTAAATAAGGAATGTAATTTATTTATTTTTTAAAAGTTTTTACACCAGTTTGTATCAAATACAAAGAGTTGGATTTTTCCATTTAACTTAATTTTTTTTTCAATGAAATTAAAGAAACTCATTCATTTTAATTTTTCTATAGTTAGGACTATAGGTAGGATTGATTTTTCGATTTCTAGGAGTTCTAGGAGAGATCTTTTCACGAAATTTTTGACAGCATAAGGGTACTATGCTAAGAACCATATTAACATGAAAATGACAGATCTAAGCTTCTCATGAACCCCAAAAACATCGAAACATCAATAAACCATAAATTTAATTTTCTCTATAGTATAAACTATACAAAGGATTAATTTTTCATTTTCTAAGAGATCTAGAGAGAATTTCTTCCCGAAATTTTGACAGCATAACCCTACGATGCTAAGAATACATAGAATGAAAGAAATTTAGATCTAGGGTTTCTAAAAACACCCGAAAATGTATAAACAATAATAAAGCCATTTAAAGCCAAAAATAACAAACGTGCACTAATTCAACAATGAAAACCTCAGATCTACAAAATTGACACCATACATGGCAAATGAAACTTACCTTGATTCCAATGCAAGAAATGAAAGAATGTAGCTTGGAAGATGAAAGCAAATTTGAAAACCCTCAAGCCCAATTCAACCACAGATTTGGCAACTATGAAGATCCGAGCACACACACAAGCAAGAAAAATCCCAAAAATTTCAAAGCAACAAGGATCCACAACAATCCACAATCCTTCAAAAACCCCAAAATCCCAAGAGCTCTCTAAATCCAAAAAACCTGTTATGAGGGAAATGAGAGGAGAATTCTCCTAAAGAGAATCAACTTCCCCTAATTGTGCAACCCCTAATGACAACTCCCCATTCAATCCTTAAATTAACTCCACTCAAAATTGAAAGTAAATCCAAATTAAATAAATAAAATATTCTTTATTGCCACAACTCAACTTTGACTCCTAATTTCAAGTTAAGATATTTGAATTTGAAAATACTTTTTCAACACATTCATACACATGTAATTAATAAAATATTTAATTAAATAGATTAAATATTTATGTCACAATATTACATGCAACCAAATATTTAATTATTTAATTAATCATATAAGCACCTTTAATATATTTTTCAATTAAATATTTAATTAAATCAAAATATTCAAATTTAATTAATTATTTAAAATAAACTTAGGATATAATTAAATAATTAATTCAACTATAATCCGTTACATCATAAAACATAGAAAATCACTCAAAATCCAATAAATCACCTGAAAGCAATCACATGCAAAACACACACATACTCAGGAGAAAGGGTATTCAAATTCTGTCAACCTAGACAAATCCGGATAGGGTAGTCATACTGAAACTCATCCAACATTAGGACGATTAGGCTTAGGTTAGGGTTTCAGATCTGTATGTTACCTCCCCTCTTTACCATTGAGATGAATATTTATGGGCACACTCACTCCTGCCAATTCAGGGAAGACGATGCCCTGTACCTGCAATCCCGTCATCAAAAGAACACGCATGTACATACATAATATAATATCACAAATAATGATAGGGATCGGTCGAACGTGTGGATCTCACCGAAGCAAGTAACTACGTCTCTGTCCTCTATCACAAAAACACATCAACAAGTACATTCACATATAAGACAACCATACACATGCAAGTATGGGGTAAGTACATCATAATCTGAAATTAACATATGATAATCAACATGAAAACATCATCACATCTATCTATGCATATGATCAATCCATGACATAATAATCACCATCAACTGAAAGAATAACAACTCACATGAAATGTGGCCTAAAAGAATTCGGCCAATCAACTGAAACCAATGCCTAAAAGAGTACGACATCACAACTGAAAAAGTAAAACATGAGTCGGTATTACATCCACTCCCCCTAGGATTAGGCTTACTCCTGGAAGTCTGAAACAAATAGGGATATAACTCCCATAAACATAAAGAATCCTAATGAGTCACATAAGACTCAACGTGTAGATCCCATAGGACCTTTCCCCGCTCTCTGGTTCGAACTCTGAGGATCATTCCCCGCTACCAGAAACTGAAACCCAGCTGCAGGTCCTCTACCCGCAGACTCAATCACAGGAGGATGATACACTGGAGGATGATAATCCAAGGCTGCATATGCTTCATGAGATCTACCGACGTTCCCAACTGTAGGTTCGAAAGTCACAAGTCTCTACTTAGAAAACTGAGAAGCACATTGTGGATAATTCACCGCAATGTGGCCAAACTGTCCACAAGTGAAACATCTGGTGCCTCTCCCATTGGACGACGCACTGGACTATTGGAAACCATCTCTACTGATACCTTGCTGCATGCTCTACGCAAGCTGACTATACTGATTGCGCCTAGCGCGTGGACCACCTCGAGAATCCCTAGAGCGGGTACCACCACTCTGACTATGAGGAGGAGTCACCTTCTACTGTGAGTTCTGATTACCCACAAAGGAACTAGGGGGTTCCTTGAAGTTCCCAGTCCCTCGAGACTGATTACCTCTAACCCCGGAACCAGATGCACCACCTGTAGGAGCACCCGTCCGACCTCCATGGCCTAATGCCAAGTTAGCCTCCGAAAGGATGGCCTTAATAATCGCAGCTCTCAGGTCCGTAGGCTCAAAGAGCTTCACGTCCCCTACTATGCAGGTATTAAGCCCTCGCATGAAGTGCTGTACCAACAGTGCAGAATCCTCGCTATATCCAGCGTACTGCTTGAGCTCATAAAAACGACGGTCGTACTGCTCTACTGTCAATGTCAGCTGTCTAAGATTATGAAAATCGTCAGCTCTCTGCTACCTCCATTGATCAGATAGGAACCTCTCCCTAAAATGCTCAAGGAAGAGCTCCCACGTAATAGTGTCCATACAGAGTCCTAGCTTCTGTTCCTCAATCTTCCACCAGATAGCTGCAAAATGTGTCAACTGCATCACGCCATATCTCGCTTTAGTATTAATACTAAAGGGATGCATCGCGAAAACTCTATCCAAAGCTATCAACCAAGTCTCTGCCTCTAAACCAGAATCTTATCCAGCGAAAGGAATGGCCTTTCCTCTCGTCAGGTCTCTCATGTGGTTGGCTGCAACCACTGCTGGATCCACTGATATAGTCCTCCCACAAGGGCTCCTGGATCTCTCCCTCTGTCTCTCCTCCCTATGAGAGTGGTGGGATGCATCCTGCTCCACCCTGGCTCTCTCAGGAAGGCGATCTAGGATGGCCTAAATAATCTGCCTAATATCCAAACCCCAAGACTCATCTTGATCCTCTCTCCTCTGCTCACCCCTGTCCTGATACTGACCACTCTCCTGTCTGACACTAGTGGAGGAGCTAGCCCGACGGCCTCTTCCACGGGCACCAGACCTACCCCTACCATGGCCTCTAGCTGCTCGTGTCTCAGGCATAATTCCTAAAAAAAAATAGAGATAAATACAAATCTCACCACATAGCTTGAAACATAAACTAAAGAATGAATAAACCATAAAGCAGGAATTTAAAAAAAAATGTGTTGTATGTCTATGTTTTAGTTTCAAGTTAAATCTAGACACAACCTAATGGGCGTACAATTCTCAGAGTTCTCAGTGTAGAAACTAGAGCTCTGATACTAGATGTAATGCCCCGCCAGGGAACCCAAGAGAGATTAACCTAGAACATGTCACTATGTGTGCTGAATAATTTTTTTTCTTTCAAAGTTAAAATAAAGAAACATACATTTATGCAAAAGAAATTACCATTTATACACATGTCTTACACTCACATAGATTACACGACTCAAAGGTTCCATGACATTGAATTACTTAAAGAAAAACACAACTAACAATATAACAAAGGATTCCATCTGATTAAACATAACAAATACAACTTACATAACCATAGTTACATCCTCATGGATAACCATGAAACCACCATAACACACATCCACTGCACATGT
>MU227611.1:2095142-2108514 GCA_018584345.1 Thuja plicata | reverse complement strand
AAGTATGGGGTAAGTACATCATAATCTGAAATTAACATATGATAATCAACATGAAAACATCATCACATCTATCTATGCATATGATCAATCCATGACATAATAATCACCATCAACTGAAAGAATAACAGCTCACATGAAATGTGGCCTAAAAGAATTCGGCCAATCAACTGAAACCAATGCCTAAAAGAGTACGACATCACAACTGAAAAAGAAAAACATGAGTGGGTATTACACAGAAGAATTACTCCTAAGGAATTAAATGAGGAAATGTCTAGTAATGTGAGTAGAGATATAACTAAAGATGAGATTTATTAGGCTATTCTATCCTTTCAAAATGGTAAGTCACAAGGTGCTGATGGATTACCTATTGAGTTTAATAAAGCCAATATGGAATGTGTGGTGGATGATCTAGTGGAGGTGTACAAAGAAGCCATTGAGAGGGGTTCCCTAGGGGACAAGATTAATAAAGGCATCATCAAATTATTTCCCAAAGAAGTAGATAAGAACAATATCAGAAATTGGAGACCAATCACTCTTCTAAATGTCTCTTACAAGATCTTTGCAAAAGTACTAGCCAGAAAGCTAACTGATATCCTACTTGTTATTATCAACAAAAGTCAAACTAGTTTCATTAAGGGTAGGTATATCCTTGAGAATCTAATCACAAGTTGGGAAGGCCTCATTTGGGGTAAAATGAGTAAATAGAATCTGGGGTTGATTCTGCTTGATTTTGAGAAAGCTTATGATTGGGTAGAGTGGTCTAATTACTATGCTTGAGGCAATTGGATTTCCACCCTTTTAGTACAAAATGCTAAATTTTTTGATCCAAGATGTTAACGCACAAGTGGATATAAATTGTGAATTGGAAGAGGCATTCTCTCTTAGTAGATCTATCAAACAAGGTCACTCCTTAGCCCTTATCGTATTTGTATTTGTCTTGGAAACATTATTTTATGCTCTTAGAGATGAGAGAACTGGGGCTAATATGAAAGGTTTAATATTTCTTGACAACTCTACTTTAACTAACATCTAGTTTATAGATGGCATTGATTTTTTTTCATCCTTTGATGTCGACAATATTAAGAATATGGTTAAAGGTTAGATTTATTTTGTTGTGCTTTAGATCTAAAGTGTCACAAACTAAATCAGGTTTGTTAACTTGGGAGGATGCTCCCCTAGACTGACTTGTTATATTTGCATGATAGTGGGGAGAACCAAGCAGGATAGTCAAATAATCTAGCATTCCCCTCTCTTCGCAATATGTGGCAATGGTTATTCTCTAAGATTGAGAGGAAAATTTTGAATTGGAATAATGTTGGTAGACTTCAAGTCTGTCAAAAAATCCTTTCCATATCTATTTATTTGCCTCAGTGTATTTTTGTCTCTTATCAAAGCAATAAAATTCAGAAATTTATTAGACAATTTTTATAGTTGGATGGTAAAGAAAACAAAAGGAGAGATGTTGTTAGATGGGAATGATGTCGCCTTGCTAAAGATTAAGGAGGTATAGGCCGGTAAGACCTAAGTTTGAAAGGGGTAGCACTTGCTTCCAAATGGATAGTAAAACCCATTGAACGAAATGAACCTTGGAAAGTTTTGGTTAGGGATAACCTCTAAGAAGTGGTACTTAGACAATCCTACATTTTCAAGATGTTCTATTTGACAAGTCCAGTGTTATTTCATTAAGATCTAAGCTATTTTTAAGCATTTGGAGGGTTTGGGAACTATGTAGAGACAAAATTAAGGGTGAGGATTCTATTATGGTGGACCAAAATAAGCAATTGGATATAGGAATCTGTGGTGGAATTTGATGCATAAGAATACATCTTTGCCCCTTCTACAAGGCCTCTTTGCTAAGAAATAGAACAATAAAGGAATATCTAGGATTAAGGATATTTTTCATTGCAACATGATCAAATCTTTAAGATGAAAATTGAATTTAAGATGGATTACAACAAAATAAAATTTTTTGTGATTTTGAATTCCCTTCAGATGCTTAAAAATTCAAACAAAATGATGAATAATAGTGATGATTATCAAAATTTTAAACGGTAATATGGATACCCCTCTTGAAGTCAAATGCTAACTATCTATACAATATCTTAACCCAAAGTCATTATGTGGTTAGTCACCTTAATAAAGTCTAGCACCTAAGCCTTGAATAGAAAGACTGGTCCAAAGTCCCAAAAGTCTGTTGGTATAACAAGCTTGTTTCATGTGGAAATTGTTGTTACAAAAATTTGTCATTAGTCCTAACCAAGTACCTTGTCACTTTTGTGGGTTTTCAGAGGATGTTCCTCACATATTTTTTCATTGCAATTTTGTTGTTGGTATCTGGGCAATAATTATGGGTACTATTAAAGGATGGAATATAAATGATTTTGTTGACTGGTTTGAAATCCTGTCAGGTTGTGTTAAAGGTTTAAATGCCAGATAATTTGTTTTGGTTAAGTCCATCCACTGAAATTCTATGTTTTTTTTGTGGAAAAGGATAAATAAACATAATTGCCTAGGTATGAAAGGGTTCTTACCGAGTCTTTATGTAGACTCACTTTTAATTTGATTGTGGAACATGTCACACTTATACTGAAAATGCCAGCAGATAGATTCATGAAGAATATGAAAGAAGGATCACCCCTCTTTAAATATGACATTCAGGATGTAGATTATTGGTCTCAAGACATGTGAAAGATTATAAAGAAATTTTAAAATGAATACCTTGATTTTCAAAATACATGTTGCAAGGAACACCAATACCATCTGAAAAGGGGTGAAGCTTTATGTAACCTTGCGGCTACCCATCAAAACTTTGACAACTATAGTTGGAAGAGGATCTCACCACCCATCGACACTTTTCTAGGTACCGACTCATTTCAAGCCAATGAGAACATACCCAAGGAGGAGGATAAAGACAAAGGAAAATAGGTCAAAGAATATGAAGATCATGGAGAGAGAAAAGATAATAATAATGATGATAATGATTAGCTGATTTTTTTATGTTTATGTTGTTATTTTGTGATAGGCTCCATAGTATTTTGGTGATATAAACTCCATATGGTTAAGATAAATAGGTTATATTTTGTTTATGTATGAATGTAAACTAGTGAATGTGTTGATGCTATGATCACTAGGTCACTAATTGTAAGACTCTTTATTTGGGTAATAAAATTGTAATTAAATTTTTTTTTATTGTAACATGTATTTTCTATGTTTTTGGTAATGTGCTTATTCTATTTATCATTTGATTATTGTTGCATGTGCACATTTTAGTCCAATGACAGATATAAGTATTTTAATCTTGGTGCTTCACCTTTCTTACATTATGATTTAATTTTTAGGCATTCTAATTTTTTCTTTTTTCATGTAAGTGATTAGTGAGAGCTTGATTTAAAATTATAAACTGAGCTAGAATTTCAGTACTTGAGGTTCTTCTAAAAGTTAAAATCTGATTCATATACTTTTTATCGTTGCATGCTATGAATTAGTGCTTGTATAGGGCACACTTGGATTATCCATTTAGTGGTTGCAATACCCGACTTCCAACAATTCTTTGGTATGCTTGATGGAACTATCTCATCTTGATCATGGTGAAACCTAAATTTTTTATTTATCGAAACACTAATCTTCACGTAGTGACTCTACAAAACCAAGAATTTAGAAGCTTGTGAACCTAACACATCCTTTTGTATCAATGTCAAGAATAAATTTATAGTAATATTTAATAATAATATATTTATACTACATCCATATATATCCATAATAATAAAATATAACATCACATATATATTAATCAATCTAATATCCAAAATACAATTTAAGTCACACAATAGAAATATTTGATAATAGGACATTAATACTTTAGCCACATATCTCTATAACATAATATAATCATTTATATCTTATTTAATCCAATAAGATAATTTATAAAGACAAATGCTCTAACTAATTTGGAAAATATAAAGGTCATAAAATCAATTACAAAACACATCACCATATCCACAAAATCAACCAAAGTCAACCAAAGACAACATTGTAAAGCAAGTCAATTATTCCTTACGAATCCAAGGACCTCCTGCAACCAAACAAAGAAAGCTCAAGATGATCATTCAAATACAAAGATCAAGCAAAAGAAACTGAAATAACTCATAAAACCATCATCAATTAAAATGACCACAACATGGGCTTACATCACAACCATGCTCAAGCATGAACAAAAAACCACAGTTGGATATCATGACATATTAGCCCAAAGAAACACAAGCATCATTGATCTTCAATCAAAATGATGGAAAGGGATGAATCATGTGGGCCTTGGCACTATCTCCAATCAACAACCGTCGAGGATTTTGATGACACACTCTGACCGTGGATCCAGGTGAAATCAATGCTCGGTACCTGCAAGCCTGGATCACATAATCAGTATACATGTGCATATATAAATAAGACAATACATATAATGAAAATGATCAATAAATCATGTGGTCCCTATTCACACAATCAAGTCAAACACACTCATATGCATAAACATATCTAGATCATCATGAATACAACACCATAAATAAGGGTTAGAGTATGATCATAAAGAAAAATAATGTACTAACATAACCATCATGCACTCAGGTTTAGTCTAATGAGAATAAACATTAATCAATAAAGATATTTTGAAAACATAGTCTTAATCATGTAATGACAACATTCATGTATCAATCAGGGTATAAATACCAAAACATCATAACCATCACCTAAGGTCATCAGTCAAGATAGATAGCTCATCAAAAAGAAATCATAGCCATAAATAATAGAACACAAATAATAATCGCATAGGTGTCTTATGTATCCATCCTTGTGCATATAATCAACATCTCAACCACATACACCTAGGTCCTAAAAGATACTAACACATAAGTAAAGATGAACACACACACATAGAGGGGTACCATGAAACTATAATCAATATACCTAATAACATCTACATGTCTTATCATTAGAATCAACATCAAGTAATAGATTATGAAATCATTACAAAAAAGCTAATGGAATAGATTAGACAAGTATCTCAATACAAGTACCCAATGCAGAATCATACTTACATTAGCAACAAGAGAATCATAGCAGATCCTACATCATTCAATAAAATCCAACAAATAACAAGTCATGCTAGGGTTAGAGGGGTATTATATAATATGCTCAGAGAATGGATTGCATTTCTCCGCAATTGTATTTCAAATTATGTGTCTTGGTGGACATGGTCAAATGGTTTGTGCAGTGTTTCAATTTAGATATCTTTTGTTGGCTTGCTTCGCAAGTGAATATATTTTTTTTCACATGTGCTTTCTATTATCTATGTTGGTTTTTGGTTGACTCAACTATTTGTGGTGAAATGATTTGAGTATTATGGGTATGAATTTTGGTTATGGAAAGCACTAAGAGACTTGATATGATTTTTCCATGGTGTGTTGTGCTTCAAGTCATGCTATATTCTTTGGAGAGTGTTTTTGGGTTGACCAATAACCCATTTTTAATGCATTTTCACACGTTACTTTTGGGTCCATCTTTGGAAGAATTTGTGATGCATATGGATGGATTATATTATTTGAAGATGATATTTTACAATGGGTTTGGGTCCTCTTTATGTCATGGGGTGGGCCGCATTGAGTGCTTTTGTTCAAGGTGGTCAAATTTGTATTAAAAATGCTTATATTCATATGGCTGACCTTGATAATGTTTCCAAAGGAAATTATATATATATATATATATATATATATATATATATATATATATATATATATTCTCGATAATGAGTATGAGGATGTGTGAGGTAATAAAGAAGATTGTGAGATTCAAGTGTGAAGGAAAAATTGGGAAAATCAAGGTTGAACTAAGTCGTAGATTATTGAATCAAACTAGAAGGTCACTACAACAATTTAGGAGATATTGTTCTCATTGATTGTTGATGTGGTGAGTTTATTTTTAAGATTTATCTTTACTATTCATTAGGGATTAGTGAAATATTTGATGGTGTGCCTAAATTGGTAGGGATAATGTGATCGTTGGGTTTTTTCCTAAAACATTGTAATCAAATATTTGTGTGGTTTTTCCCATCTTAGATTTTCCACATAAATATGGTGTTCATATGCGCGTGAAATTATTGCTTTACTTTCTTTTGATGGTTAGTTAGATTAATTAAGATCTGTAACATAATTGTTAAATTTTTAATTATGTTTATTCGCTCCCCCTTCTCAATACCTAATAGTGTCCAACAATTGGTATCAAAAAAAGGTTCCTCTGGTGAAGCTTAACCACTTGAGGAAAATCCAAAATGCTTAAGCTAGACGCAGTGTAATTTTTAATTATACCTTTTGGAAGGAAAGAATGAACTCTCATTTGGACTCCTTTCCATATGGTGTTCTTGATGCTATTAAAAAATGCTATATTCCTCTAGTATCAAGTACTCTTACTACTCAAGAAGATATCAAGGCACATGAGAACAATGTTATGGGAATGAATTTAACTATCAATAGTTTAGGTGAATTAGAACTATTTAAAGTTATGGGTTGCAAATCTGCATTTGATGTTTGGGAAAAGCTTACTGGTATTTATGAAGGAGACAAAAATATCAAGTAGATCAAGTTGCAAAATCTGAAGTACAATTTTGAAACTTTGAAGATGTAAGAAGATGAGAACATTGAAGGGTATCCACATTGGGTAAATGAAGTTGTCAATTCTATTAGAGGCAATGATAGAATTATTGAAGACAATGAGGTGGTCCTGCAAGTAATGAGGACAATGACCAAGACCTATGAAACCTTGCTGATCGTTATACAACAAATTTGGCACATTGAGAAGTACACATTGGATGAGCTATATGGTGCTGTCATTCCATTTGAGATTTTAGAACTTGAGGAAAACTAGCGTGAAAATTAAAATATTGCTTTTAGAGATACTCAAAACATTAAAGATGATTCTGATTTGGATGAAGATATTAATATTTTGAACCAGAATAGAATCACATGAAATAAATAGAAAGTCAGAAAACTATATGAACAAATGACACAATTATTTACCCTAGGAAAACCCTCTTGCTCAAGGAAAAATACCTAGCCAAACCACCAAAATGTACTTCTTTATTTATGATAAAATAATCTGAATACAATCTCTCCAAATATTTAGAGGATACTTAGCACTCCAAAAACATAAGTATTATTCACTGCTACTCATCACACATCTACAAATTCAATAGTTGACTGAGATCAGAAGAAGAGCGATGGAGGCAAGAGGATTGTGTTTATCTTAGAATCAATAATAAATAGAGATCCACGATCATAGCCAATACATTGGAGAGTGAAAGAACAATCTTTGAATAAGAAAACATACCAACTCCTTCTTGAAATGCCTAACTTTTCATATGCAAAGGAATGACTCTTCTCATAGCAACACAAGAGTCTCTTGAGTTCTCATCGGGTGAAAATCAGTTGCATGAGGGGTCACTTCAAGTGACATAAGAAAGAATGAAAACTCATGGTGACACATCATATTAACCACAGTGCCCAAGCATTGGCATAACATACTCCATGTAGAATATATTCAAGTCATCAAAATATACTTTAGAAGATGAGGCAGACTCAACATCCACGACTTATAGCTCTTTAATAGTTATTGCACATGAGAATGATCTATCACGCAGCTACAAAACATTAACACTCCCTCTTAGAAAGTGAGATATCATTCATATATCTTTCCATATTTAACATGACAAGTATAAGAAGCCGCAACCAAAAAAAATGTCAATAACAAAATCTCATCACAGATTTCCTCAACATAATATTGTCATCTCAGCATGACATTCACCATGGCTACTTTGTGAGGGTGAAAGAACATAAAGAAAAGTCATGGATTCTCTCACATGACATCCACCAAGGCTACTCCCAGAGGGTGGATACACCATAGCTACTCCCAGAGGGTGGAACACGAGCTTTCACCTCAAACTTCTTTCGCAAAGAAGAATCCATTAACAAGGGATTGTGCCTCAAACTTCTCCCTCATGGAGAAGAAATCATTAACAAGGGATTGCACCTCAAACTTCTCCCTCATAGAGAAGAACTCATTAACAAGGGCTTTCACCTCAAATTTATCCCTCTTGGAGAAACATGCATTAAAGCACATTGAAAATCATCTGAATGTGAGAATCCCTCTTAGTTGAGACACCCTCTCAATAGGTACAACATTTTCACTTATTTAATTATAAAAAAAAATAGAGCTAGTTCCAATTTAGACCAACCAAGGAGCTTTGATAGTCACACTACTACATGAGATTTATGATCCTCTGCAAAGGATTTGGCACTTTCCATCTGTCGCTCAAGATCTCGCTGAATCTTAATTACTCCTCTTAGAATAAATTGATCATAAAATAATCTGAATAGGTACATCTTCTTCAAGAGCCACCAACTCAACTCAGGCTGTAATCTCTCATCATCCTTGTGCTCCTCGATCCATCCTAGAATAATTTTAGAGATATTAGTAATAGAATCAAACAGACTAATGCTATAAGCATGCATGATTCACTACTTTCAATGTTATTGCATGAATTAAATATATAAAATTCATGATCAATATTCAAAGATACAAAATAATTATCTCTAGATTTTCTAATATTTCTCAAGAAGGATCACAACACACACACATAAATAAAAATCAATACGCAAATATCTCTTTTAACAAGATTAAACAAAAATCACAGTTCAACATTCATAAGATGGTCATTGCACTACATGCATACTATCTTGCACATCGAATACCAACAAACATCTTCTTAAGGAATACCATAATTGCAATCATAATGACCTTCATCATAGGTAATTTAAAAGCTCTGAAAACAAGTATCCTGGAAACTCCAGTCCGCACAACATTGAATACACATAGAAGCAACTCATACTTTTCTTAGAAAATTATAACTGAATGGTGTCTTGTTCTGGATCTTTTCTTTACTCTTACTGTGATTCCATGTTAATATTTTGAACCATAATAGCATCACATGCAATAAACAGAAACTCAAAAAAAATATATGAACAGATGAAACGATTATTTACCTTGGGAAAACCCTCTTGCTTGAGGGAAAAAACCTAGCCACACCACCAAAATGTAATTCTTTATTTATGATAAAATAATTTGAATACAATCTCTCCAAAGATTTAGAGACTACTTAGCACTCCAGAAACATAAGTATTATCCACCGCTACTCATCATACAATATTGCACAATATATAGATAACACACAACTGCAAATTCAATAGTCGACTGAGATCAGAGGAAGAGGGGCAGAGGCGGGGGACTGCATTCCTTTTAGAATCAATAATAAATAGAGACACACGATCATAAACAATACATTGGAGCATGAAAGAACAACCTTCGAATAAGAAAATGAATCAACTCCTTGAAACACCTGACTTTTCATATGCAAAGGAATGACTCTTTGCATAGAAAATGATAGTCTCTTGACTTCTTATTGGGTGACAAATCAGCTACACGTGGGATCACTTCAAGTGACATGAGAAAGAATGCAAATTCACGATGACACATCATACTAACTGCAGTGACCAAGCATTGACATAACATACTTCACGTAGAATATATTCAAGTCATCAAAATATACCTTAGAAGGTGAGGCTAACTCAGTAGCCATGACATATAGCTCTTCAATAGTCATCGCACATGACAATGATCTCTCACACAGCTAAAAAACATTAACGGAAGAGGCGATGCTTTTTAGAGTAATGAAGAAAGGATTTTTCAAATATAAAAGTAATTTTCTCTTTAAATTCTTTAATTGTGGAAGAGTAGGACACTATGTTACTAAATTTCATTTTATAAAAAATACGCGTAGACACCTAAAATTGTACCATGGCATGTACGTGATGTTAACACTAAGTTTACTCTTAATTGATTAAATAATATTAGCTATTTAATTAATTTGTGTCATTCTTCTAATTAAAATTAAAATTCATCATTTCCCTCTAAACTCAATAGTTGAAAGACTATAATTAATTAATTATTTAATGTTCTCTTCATTAATCATTAATTCTTTTCTAGTTTTGTCTAATTATTCTTCTAAATATTAATTAAATAATTTTATTATTTAATTAATGTCTTCCCTAATTTTAGTTGAATAATTCTTATTATTTGTATCATCTTAAAATGGAAGCACTTCCATGTTAACAATGTTTAGCCCTCCTTAGGGGGTGTTTTTGACCACCATCATATTGTCCCCTTATTTCTGCATCCTCTCCTACTTCTCTTCCTGTTTAGGACCTTGATTGGGCCTCTCAGGGCACCATCCATCCCATCTGGCATATTTTTTAGGGGTTTTGACTCCCTGGGTCAAGGTCGACCTTGACCTTGACCTAGGTCAAGGTCGACCTCGACCTTGACCTAGATCAAGGTCAACCTTGAACTTGACCTAGGTCAAGGATGACCTTGACCTTGACCTGAGTCCCCCTCTCAAGTTTGAAAGTCTGTCGGCTGTCGGAGGTCATCAAAAGTTCATTTCCCGCTTTTGGGTCGGCTGTTTTGGGTTTCAAAGCGATGATTCTTAAATTATATTTAATATAGGTCCTCTTCTAGGGGTATAGGTCTGATTGTAATTTAATTCTCCTATGTAGGCCTCTCTAGAAGATTATGCCCTAGATTCATATATAAGGATGTTTTCTCTTCTCATTTTCTCTAAGCCAAGCTAAGTCTCTCTAAGCAAGAAGTCATCAAGAAAAAGGTTCAAGCATCCATTGTTCTACATGTTTTAAATCTTTCAAAGTTTTCAAGTCTTCCTCTCAAGCATTCAAGTTCTCCATTAAAGATCAAGGATTCAAGCTTTCAAGCCTTTGAAGCGATTTGGTTCAAACATTCAAGATTCATCATTCAATCCCTAGATCTATCCATCATGGTGGCGTGATCTTCCTTCAAGATCCTTTGTGCATCCTCAAGACTCATTCATTCTCTCTTCAAGGTGGATTCCAAGCATACAATCATGGAGTTTTATGGTTTCTAATATTGAGTCCAAGCTTTCATATTTACATACTTGTTTGCATTCAAAATACAATTGCATATCTATTGAATATCAAAGCTTCATTATTAGATTTACTTCTACTAATTTCTAGAATTATTTATTTCAATTATTGATTTCAAGGTTAATTCCTAAATCGGGGTTTGACTAAGGAAAACCCCTCCCCCAACAAACAAATCTATTTTTCTTGCAGGTATAGGCTCGGAATAGCAGATCAGAGTGCAGATTCAGATACCCTTTTTAGAAAACTTTTAAGATCCGGAAACAAATTTCCCGTTGAAGACTTTTGAGGTCGATTCTGCCCTAGGTCAGAATAAAAAATTCTATGTCAATGGTGACAATGACTTGAGGGTCAA
Organism: Thuja plicata; assembly: GCA_018584345.1. Classification (NCBI taxonomy): domain Eukaryota; kingdom Viridiplantae; phylum Streptophyta; class Pinopsida; order Cupressales; family Cupressaceae; genus Thuja; species Thuja plicata. The sequence goes on along the minus strand of MU227611.1, from coordinate 2,097,105 downwards.
AATTGGAACTGTGTTAGAACAGAAAAATATTTTTGAGTTTTGTTCATTTCTATGTTTCTATTCCAGACCTGGTCTCAAATTTTCCAGAAAATGAGTGCAGACCCCTAAAAATAGCGTTCTTCAGATCTGCAACATTTCAAGGTTAATAATTTTCTCCTATTCATTTCAATTAAAGTTATTAATCTATCTAGACTTATCACACACTCTCTTATATAATATGAGAGTTAGGGTTTTTCTCTTTATCCCTATCCTTAATAGGTTGATTCATTTATGCATTGATCCTTTCTTTAAGGTTAATCAATTTGGATCTTCCCTTTATGAAATTTGGGATTAAGAGGACAATCTTACCTTCTCAACCATTCTTATAACACACATTAAATTTATCCTTTACATTTTAATAATCTTCACATATATTCAAGAAACCTCAATTTCTTATGTTACATTTTGGTGAACCCGAGATAGACAACTCTTTCTTTTTGGTGTTAGATTTACATCTTTTATGCTATATCTTGCATGCATACTAAATTAGTTTTCTTTTATGCTCTTACATTTTAAAATACAAAAAAATCTACATAATCATAAAAATATAAAAATATTTCTTGCATTTCATTCACTATGAAGATCTTTAAGATTCTTTGGGGTATGGCTATTTTTCTCATTATGCTTCTTTTAGCATCTCTTTATAGTACTTATGATGTTTATATCATCCATTTCATCATGTTTTTTAATCTTCATCTTTCACTTGCTTATGCTATTTTGAGATTAACTAATACTAGTCTTCCTACTTTCAAAACCTTCATCAAGGATTTGTGTAGTGGACTTATTGCTCTTTTGGATTATGTGAAGAATTGGGTAGATGATACCCCATTTACTAATCTTCCTAATCCTAATCCTATCATGCCTAATCCAATTCCAAATATTCCTATTTATATTTCTCCATCTTCTATCCCTAGTTCTTCCCACACTTATGATGGGGCTCAACCTAAGGTTCATGATGCCGATGTTAAAAAATTCTTCCATTTACCTTCCCCTTCTTATCTGATCCATGATGGTATGTGAGGCCTCACCCCAAACCCATCATAGCTTTTCCAATTACCATTTTGATAGACCTAGTAATTGGCTTTACGTTTTGATGAATTGGGAGGTTTTACCCTTTTGATAGGGATTTGGTTATATTAGGTGATGATAATTTATAATTTATGACCCTTTCCATACTCACGATGTTGAACCTATGATACATTATGATTATTGATTAGATGAATGGTGAGATGCTTCAATTTGGGTACACATGTTGATATGATTTGTTCAGGAAAACTATAATTGAGATTGGAAGTATGTCGAGATGTGAAATTATTTGAAGGTTAAAGGATAGTTGATGAAATATCTTGCTGAGTTTCAGTACATTTTTGTAACTATTACTTGAGGAATTGGTTATTTGATTTTATGCCATTTGGGTGTTTTTAGAATTGATAAAAGTAATGTTTATGCAATTTAGATAAAACTACATCATGATTTACATAAGATCTGGAATGATTAGTGTGACTTGTGAGTTAATGAGTTCATGTTCTGATGATTTAGTTTATGTATGTTTATTTGTAAGTCAAGGATTAAAATTTATGATGATGATTATATTATGTGGATTGTATTTTGATGCGGATTATATTTTGATGCGGATTAGAACCTAGTACATATTGTTGATTTTGGTTATACATTCTTAGATATGTGATTTGATGAGAAAGACTTAATCATGATTAGATTTGATTATTTCATGAATAATTCTTTAAAGTTAGGAAATAACATGAATAATATGTCGTAATGTTAAGATTATGGAAACACCATGTTTGAGCATTACTTAATGAAAAGTATATTTAAGAATTGAATTTTTCATATTGACTAACATTGCAAATTATGAATTATATATATATATATATATATATATATATATATATATATATATATATAT
>MU227611.1:2041806-2091404 GCA_018584345.1 Thuja plicata | reverse complement strand
CATTCATATTAGTTAGCTTAATAGATTTGGTTCCTTATTGTTTTATTTTAAATTATGTAGTTTTCTTTCTTATATATAGATATAATTTTGATTCAATAGTGTAGTTAATTATTAGATTAATAAAATTAGGTTTTATGCCAAAATGTATAGATTCATTAACTTGTTCAAATTTAGTATTGAATCAACACATTAAAATAATAGTCTATATTATCCGATGGTTAATAATTTAAAATGGATCATTAATATTAGTTAGTTTAGGTTATTTCTAGAATTGTGAATTAGTTAATAGGGGTTCTAGCTTAATGAGTTGATTTGCTTAATTTAATTTAATTTAATGTATAATAGTGTTTAGTACATCTTGTCATGGTAGTATAATTAATCCACCTTTTATGATTAGATAACATTACGTGCTAGTTCACATTACCAAGTTTACTGTCGAATATAATTCAATTATTAATATGGATAACTCATGAACTAACAATGTAGAAAAATGATCGATTATGTTAAATAAATCACATACGAAAGATATAACCTAGGTACATACACCTTTTAGGTTATCATTTTTGGAATGAAATTGGTTAGGAAATTAAACGCATCCTTTCGCAACGATATTGGATAAGTTTATAGTAATTATGGGAACCCTATTAAACTAGGAATGTTTAAGGATTGTAATGACATTAAATATGATTAATAAGTTTTATTTCTAGGTCAACCAATAATGGGGTCAGTATACCCCTGTGTCCTTACAGTACTAGACCATAGATTCTCTTACCATCTTTCGAGTTGGATGACTGACTCTGCAATCGCCTTTATCGATATCCCCAGCTCAATCTATGACTAGACCTTTTAGCTTGAGAAGAAAATTCACCATGTTGTCACCTTCCCTCAACGCTCTCAGTATTATTGTGTCATCATTGTTGATGTTGTTTTATGTCCTTAAAATTATTTTTTTTGTGTGTGTTTTGCCCTAGTTTTGGGCCTGACATGATATTAAAGGGAAAAGAAAAGAAACCTCTTCTAAGCCTATCATTCCACCATACAAAACATTTTATCATGAACACCATAATCAATCACCTCCTATAGAAGCTTTGCAAGATATGTACACTAATGGATATACTATGGTGGATAAACACGACTAGAAGGGTTTAGGGCTTGGTATCAATGAACAAGGCATTAAAAACCTGATTCATTCATCTCCTAAACAAGATATAAATGGTATAGTTTTCCTATCTTCTCAATTCAAGGTGGGTGATCTTAACTATCGTCCTCCTCTTCATGTTCTTCTTCCAACACCTTCCTTAGATCACCCTGATACTCCTCAAGATGTGGCTAAGAAAGTGTATGCCCAACTAATGAATTCTAAGAAAGAAATCTTTAAACGTATTCCGAAAAACACTCTCTCTAAATACAAATTGTCCTTTTCATTATAGTAATACACATTTACTTGCTGATTGTGTGCATTTCAAACTATATGTTAGATAAAGATCTTCTTTAGGAATTATATCTCATTCTCGTGTAGTATTACAATTTCTTCATAATTTTGATATAGGGCATTCCCCTCGTTCTTCTATAAATTAGATTTTTTCTCCTCTTGTCTCTTAACTAGGGGGCAAGAGGTATTTCCTTCCAGTCTTCTAGGATCCATTATGCTCTTAGCATGTATTTTTTATTTTTATTTTTATTGGTTATTCTTTCTACATTATATTCTTATAATTTTCTATTATGGTACATATTTCCTTCACTCATAATCATTCATGATATCTTTTCTAGGAAATTTGTTTTGTAAAGATATCTCTTTGCTACAACATCTCTTGATATAATTTGATATATCCCTTGCTTTCATCCCTGAGGGGCAAGGTATTTATCTTCTTCCTCTATCTAAGGATATACTTTCTTTAGCTTAGTGGCATTTGTTTATTCTACAACATGATTTCCTTATAAATATTTATTCTTTTGGCTATGGATACCCTCTTATATGAGAGGTGATAGTCCTAGGTCATCACCTCTTCTTTATTTTTCAAATTATGTTCTTTATAAACTCTTGCCTTTTCTTTGGGTTAGAGTTTGATTTCTTCATTCCGAGATTCATCTTCCTCTTGATCGCAGGGGGCTTGATGATTGAATCTTTGGTCCCTCTTTTCTTTAGAAGATGAAATTTTATCCTAAGCACTCCTCTACGGTGGGGGTCTTGATGATAAACTCTCTTCCTCTTTGAGGATCCTATTTCCATATGTGACATCCATTTCATGATTATATATGTTCTTAGAGTTAAGGGTCAATACTCTTTGCTAGGGATATAGTGTATATTGTTGTTAAGATAGATATCTCCTTACCTTGTGAAGTAGGTATCTTCTTTTCTCTTCCTTATCTTGCCTAGTGGGTAGTCATGATAAGGAGGGGGCATATATAGGGTCTCCCTTATACTATATTTTACATTAGTTTACATTTTACAACATGCTAAATCCTTGAAAGGTAACACACATAAGTTGCTAAATCTAAAGAGACATGCATTTTTATTTTTATTTTTTTCTAAATCCTTGAAAGGTGACGCACATAAGTTGCTAAATCATGAAGAGATAATTTTTTTTCAATTTTACAATATTCCAAATCCTTGGAAGGTAATGCACATAAGTTTCTAAATCCTGAAAAGACACGCATTCTATATTCCATAGTGATACAAGAATGTGGATCTATGGATATTCTAAAAGTTGTCAGAAGACACATTATAATTACAAAGCACAGTTTATGGGTGAACCTATTAGGCTCTCCCTCCTTGGTGATTCATTGTATGGTGGGCATCTTACTAGGTGAGGTAATCACTATCTCTTTCCTCTCTTTGGCTTTCATGCTGGTAGGATTAGATCCTGAAGCTATGTTATCTATAGTGTTGCTCTTGTCTTACTTATGTAGTCATGTATATTTTCTATGATTAATTTCTCTTTACTTTCATATCTTTATGCATGTATGTTGAGTTAGAATCCTTGGTCTGGGGGCTCATTTCCTTGACTTAGTGATGTTCTACCTCGTTGTGATCCAACATACTCTTTCTTCTAACTTTACCGCGAGTATGTTCAATTTCCATACTCCCGCTAAAGTGGGGGCTTAATGTATCATCTTAAAATGGAAGAACTTCCATGTTAAGAATGTTTAGTCCCCCTTAGGGGGTGTTTTTGACCACCATCATATTGTTCCCTCATTTCTGCAACCTCTCCTACTTCTCTTCCTATTTAGGACCTTGATTGGGCCTCTTTGGGAACCATCCATCCCATCTGGCATATTTTCCAGGGGTTTTGACTCCCTAGGTCAAGGTTGACCTCGACCTTGACCTAGGTCCCCCTTTTAAGTTTGAAAGTCTGTCGGCTGCCGGAGGTCATCAAAAATTCATTTCCCACTTCTGGGTCGACTGTTTTGGGTTCCGAAGTGACGATTATTAAATTATATTTAATAAAGGTCCTCTTCTAGGGGTATAGGTGTAATTGGAATTTAATTTTCCTATGTAGGGCTCTCTAGAAGATTGTGCCCTAGATTTATATATAAGGAATTTTTATCCTCTCATTTTCTCCAAGCCAAGCTAAGTCATGTTAAGTACGAATCATCAACAAAGCACTAGGTCTCTCTAAGCAAGAAGTTATCAAGAAAAAGGTTCAAGAATCCATTTTTATACATGTTTTCAAGCTTTCAAATTATTCAAGTCTTCCCCTCAAGCATTCAAGTTCTCCATTTAAGATCAAGGATTCAAGATTTCAAGCCTTTGAAGGGATTTGGTTCAAACATTCAAGATTCATCATTCAATCCCTAGATCTATCCATCATGGTGGTGTGATATTCCTTCAAGATCCTTTGTGCATCCTCAAGACTCATTCATTCTCTCTTCAAGGTGGATTTCAAGCATACAATCATGGAGGTTTATGGTTTCTAATATTGAGTCCAAGCTTTCATATTTACATACTTGTTTACATTCAAAATACAATTCCATATCTATTGAATATCATAGCTTCATTATTAGATTTACTTCTACTACTTGCTAGCTTTCTTTATTTCAATTATTGATTTCAAGGTTAATTCCTAAATCGGGGTTTGACTAAGGCAAACTCCTCCCCCCAACAAACAAATCCATTTTTCTTGCAGGTACATGTTTGAAACAACAGATTGGAGTGCAGATTCAGATACCCTTTTTGACAAACTTTCAGGATACAAATTTTTTTTTCCTATCGGAGACTTTTGAGGTTGATTCTACCCTAGGTCAGAATCAGAAATTCTAGGTTAATGGTGACATTGACTTGAGGGTCAAAATCAGAACTGCGTCATAACAGAAAAAGATTCCTGGGTTTTGTTCATTTCTACGTTTCTATTCCATATCCAGTCTTAGATTTTCCAGAAAATGAGTGCAAACCCCCGAAAACAACGTTCTTCAAATCTGCAACATTTCAAGGTTAATACTTTTATCCTATTCATTTCAATTAAAGTTATTAATCTATCTAAACCTATTACACACTCTCTTCTATAAAATGGGAGTTAGGGTTTTTCTCTTTATCCCTATCCTTATTAGGTTGATTCATTTATGCATTGATCCTTTCTTTAGGGTTAATCAATTTGGATCTTCCCTTTCTGAAATTTGGGATTAAGAGGACAATCTTACCTTCTTCACCATTCTTATAACACACATTAAATTTATCCTTTACATTTTAATAATCTTCACATATATTCAAGAAACCTCAATTTTTTTATGTTACATTATTTAATTAAATTAACATTCCTCATTCTTTTGATCATAATAAAATAATTGTTTTAATTATTTAATCAACTAACTATGTCTTCTATAATTGAATAAAATAATTGGTTTATTTAATTATTTCACTTCCACAATGTCAACTCAATCTTCTAAAAATAAATAAATTATTTATTTTATTTATTCAATCATGCACAAATAAATAGTTGTTTAATTATTTAGTTATAATTATTCTTCTACTTCTACCTCTAAGGACTATACTTGACTTTTAGTCTAACTAACCCATCTATTTATATCATCTGTTCAATCACTTTTCATAACTGATCAATCTAATTAGTTCTCAATTCACTCAAATAAGTTAATTGTCAATTAATATCACTTAACTAGTCAATCAACTACTCATCTAATCAATCAATAATGTCTCACAATCAATTAACTCTTAATCAATCCAAGTTATCAATTCAATCAAGTCAATTCTAAACGAGTCTTAACTATTCTTATCAATCAATTAGAACTGTCTATTGAAATCCCAGAAGTCTATATAACGAAGGGTGATTCGTCATTATTCATAACCGCAATTTTTGGATTCTTGTGTTATCATAATTGGAGAAAATCTAAGAGTTCACAATTCCAAATAGGAGAAAAAAAAATTAAGGCTTTATTGTTTTGATGCTTGTTTATGATTTATTTATTTATTGCATGCATTGAATTATGCCATTATTTCTTTAAGAGTAATTTTGTGTAGCAATCTAGGTCTTGTGGTTGGATCTAACATTGGTTGTTGCAGGTATACAAATTATCTGATATTTTACCCCTATTACAAATGGTGAACGTGACATTGGTTTTTATGTAGTTACAAGGATATGTTCTTCTGAGTTTTATTTGCCGCAATTTCATGTCAGAGATATATGCATCTGGGTTTTATTGTTCATAGTTTCTTTTTTTATATTAATCATACCTGGGTTGCTGTGTGTTTTATGTGTAGGTTTATTCGCCACAACCATTGATTATACAAAAGAATCAAATGTCTTGGATACACAATTGTTTTTAATTGATGCCTTATTTTTCCTTTGTCAAATCATTATTTATTCTTTTGCATGCCTGTTCATTCTCCACAACTGATTTTAATTTGATGCATGTGCAAATTATAATCCATTACTACACTATTCAAGCAACACATCTATAGGTTACAAAGTTGCATCTACGCTTGAAGTGACACAATCGAATGCCAAAATAAAGACATAAAAAGGTCAAATTGAATTGGTTGTCCGAGTATAGAAGAAAAAGAGAAGAAGTTAAGATCAATCTAAATTTTGCACATAGAGAAACATCAGAGGAATTGTTAATTGATATCGAATACCAAGAAACCTTCAATGATTATTTGCAAAAGGTATAGTTTATTGTGACAAGCACAGGTTTATTAATGTTAGTCTCCATAAATATGAGCTTTAAATTATAGACCTAGGGTTTAGGATATTGATATCTAATTTATAGCTTGTGGCGAGGAAACAAGACTTGTTTATCTTATCATTCATACCTCGGTTGGGCTATAAAATGAACTTTTCCAATTCTTTCTATTTTTAGATCAAATAACACCTCATTTTAGGACATAACAATTGAACAAAGCTATCTTGCATTCTTGGTGTGCTTACATGCTCTTCCAGTAGAACCATTTTTATTTTATTGGAGAGGCCTTCTTGGGGAAGTGATCACCTCAGAGGATGACCTCAAGCCAAAAAATCCTTCCAACCGATATAGAATTAAGACGTAGAGTAAACTCCTCAATGTATTACACTTAACTAAGCTCGAGAAAGGGTGTTGGTGATAGCTAAGATCGGTCCTACGTGCCTAAGGATCTAACATGACCAATTAGAGACTTAAGTGTCTTTCACTTGTTATCGGATTAGAGGGTCCACATATCTGGAAAAAAACCTAAGGTAGAGTCCTCCTATTCTATATTCCAAACATTATCTTATTTCAATGTGAGGGAAGGGAAGAATCTCCCCCCAAGATCCCCATCATATATTTACCGAGAAATTGATTCAATTGGGGATAAATCCTCTTTGATCAAGATCTAGAAAAGGCAAAAAAATGGGCGCACTCTCGGGTGTGACACTGTCGTTTGAGATGATGGAAACCCAAGCAATGGGCCTAAAACATTATAATGAAGCTTATTGACCTTAGGCTAATAGCTATATTTTTATGATTTCATTTTTTGCATGACCAGTGAAAACTTGGTGGCTTGAAAAAGTCATTGGTTACACAGAGCATTACAGTGTCCAATGTTTTCAAATAGCTATACTTTTTGCATGTGTGTTTTCTGTGTTTGCAATCAAAATATGTCAAAACTTTTACATAAATAAAATGATGCAACTTTAATTGAAATGCCACAACTATCATTGAAATGGCGTAACTATCATATTTATAGTCATAATTACCATTTTTTGATTTGCATTCACCAGTTATAGAGCCACAAACAACCTAACTACGTGATGCGATTGGCAGTCATTTTATCTAACTAGAACACTGTCTCAAAAATATTTTACCAGTCCAAAACACAAATAGTTTCAGTCCAAATAACACTTGCAATTCACTCGACACAATTGATTGGTAAAATTAGGATTTTCAATTTAAACAATTCAGATCAAAATCAGAGTCAATTCACAAACTTACACACTGTCAACACAATTTTCTATATTTGGCATCAGATCATTTAGGGTTTTCATGTTAGAGTTCCTTACCTTGTTGCATAATTAGGTCTTGGTTATTTTTTCATGTGATCATTTTAGGGTTTACCTTGCATGTGATCATTTTAGGGTTTACCTTGCATGTCATCATTTTAGGAATTACCTTGCATGTCATCATTTTAGGGTTTACCTTGCATGTCATCATTTTAGGGTTTACCATGCATGTCATCATTTTAGGATTTACCTTCCATGTCATCATTTTAGGGCTATCTTGCATGTCATCATTTTGAGGTTATCTTGCATGCATCATAGATTCCATTTAGGTTTTATTATGCATGTCAAATTCCATTTAGGTCTTGCATGTATCATAGTGGTCAATTAAGTCTTGCATGCCTTAGAGTTGGGTATTTTTATCTTTTGAGGCATCTTTTGAACATTAGAGAATATACCTTTCAGATATTTCTATAAGTGGTTTATAGATATTTTTGACCTCTCCTACCAAAAAAATCCTATTATCAAATATTATCATTGTCTTTTCATTACTACCTAGAGGTCAAAATATTTCTCCCCGTCATTCAAAGTTTCTCTTAAGATGTCATAACCGTAATTTTTTCAAATTTTCCCTTAAAATTTTATTTTTCCATCCTTAGTTTTCATATAGCTATTCTTGCATTGTTATTAGTCATTTCCCAAAATTAGAAAATCCAATTTAACATATTTTCTTTCCTAAGTCATTACCATAGTCAAATCATAGCTAGTATTGCATTGTTATTACTCATTTCCCAAAAATGTAATCTCATTCTTGGGACTCATTTATCCCAAATCATCTTAGTCACATTTAGCTAGATCCATTCTTTCATATGCCAATGGCGTGATTTCAAAAGGAAAAATATCAAATGGACTCTCATGTTCATCTAGACAACAAATCTATGGCAAATAGTTTGCAGACACCAAAATGAAGATACACATCCTTAGGAGAACCAATTGAGTCAACTTTAAATAAGATTTTACAATCAAATGACCTCATACTTCCAGAAGTAATACATCATGAGCTAGGATATTTTAAACAATCTTGATGGAATGATAATAACTTCTGTGAACACCATAGGACCAAAGGACATAAAATTTAAAATTGCTTAAAATTGAAAAACTCATCCAAGTTCTCATTGACCAAGGTGACTTTCCTATTAAATAATGTCCCAATAATTCACCTAACAAGGATTTAGACACGTGTCAAGAATCTATTCCAAAAAGTGATCAAAATCATATACCTATGTCTAGGAATGACCCACAAGTGGCCTTCACATCTCCCACCATTCCTTCATCCACACAATCTACATCCTATGATTCATACAATTATGACACCTTTCCAAATTACCCCTAAGGGATATCCACAATACAAATTTGAGTGATTCCAATTGTCGGTATAAGCCCCTTATACAATTAAACAATCCAAGATCTAGTGTCACCATATGCTCCATTCCCAAGAAAGATAGTCCAATGAGTCTTAGTCAAAGTCCATTATTATCATGCCCAAGTGTCAAGTACTTTCAATAATCCACCATGCATACCCAAACTCATACCCCATGTCAAGAGGATAATCCAAAGTAAAAATAAACAAGTCCTAAAATGGGTCAAGATAAAGATACTAAGAATGTCTAATCCCATCCAATCTCTGACCAAGCTCCCATATTCCCAGAATCTCATGATGATATTGTTATCCATTTTTTTCTTTTCAAACATGATCCCCATCCTTCCCAAGAGAAAATATCCTTCCAAATCCACCTTCTAAGCAAGACCATGATGTCCCTTATACTTCATCCAATGATCCTCTTCCATGTCAAGATCAAAGTATCCCTCTGTATCTACCACACAATTTTATAAACCCTCCATCTCCATGTAATAATCCTCCATTTATATCACAAGATCCTATCCACCCTCCATCTCCATTTCATAAACTTCCATAACCATCTCAATGTCCCATCACCCCTATCCAATAAAATAATGACCCTATGAGATATCAAATTAGTTCATCCATATTCATTTGGTTTGGTCTACTTCATGATCCTATTATTCCTTACATGCCTTCTCTACCTAAAAATGTACTTTCATCTTGTTTCAAAAACAATCAGTATCCCATTTCCAAGAAGATTTGTTAGAACATGCATTATCAAGGAAAGGGGTTAGGCCTAAATGAAAAAGGTATATTATAATCCTTTGATATAAAATAAAACCCTAATTATCATGGCCTTATCTACATAGTTCACTCTCAAGATGTTGGTATCCCTCCTAAATCTCATATTCCTCCATATAAACCCAATCATAAACCTTCCCTACCTTCCAAATTTTTTTTGGGTCCTTATATCCTAAAGTCAAAGTCTTTGCCCCTTCCAGCCATCTCAGGTACTTATATCCCAAAGTTATATTTTTTATCCCTTCCATCCATTTTGGTTCCTTATATTCCTCTATCAACCATCCATATCACCCCTGGTCCACTGACCACTTACCCTTTCATAAATCAAGATCAACAATGGGAAACATCCTTGAGAACCTTCCAACCATCCATCTATATTAAATCATTCAAAAGACCTCCAACTCACCCTTATCCATCCATGAATCCCAATGACCTTGGAAGAAATTTGGATGCCAAGCATAAAATCCACAGGTTCAAAAATCAAAACATGTCCAAGGATCAATATGTCCCATCTACAAGACATGTAAAAATAAAGAAAATTTTGGTCCAAAAGAAAAAATAAAAACCCAAAAGGCCACAAACGAAACAAATGCCCATCACGAAAAATGGAAAATAAAAAACCATGTGGCTTCCTAAGTCTCTTATTGAAGGAATGCTTGCAAAAGAGACACACAAGAATGAAAAATAAAAAATTATGTGGATTTGCAAGTTTCTCACATGAGTACTACATCCTAAAGAAAGATCAAAATTGGCATCCAAGTGTTCTATTCCAAAGTCTCCTGTCATTCCTCCACATAAATATCTTCGATCTGCCAAATCAATTTTGGGACCCTATGTCCTAAAATCCATTACCTTAGACACTCCATCTATTTTGGATCCTTGTATCCCAAAGTCCGCACCCACTCCACCATCTAAATCTCAAAGTCCAAAATCAATTTTTCTTCCATTACTCCACTACTCCTCAAGGTTTGTTCCAACATTGATCTTGCCAATTTTTCCATCCAACCATACAAAAATATTTGAACACCCCATCCATTATCAAACACCTAGTTTGCATCCTTACATTACCCTTATCCAATCCTATGCATAAACCCTTGCCCTACTCCATCTTATCACCTATTTCATCCCCCTTTGAAATCACCAGATCAACATCTTTGAGGATATTTTCAATAGCCATGGTCCATTATAGCATGTCCTTTAGGAGTACTATCCAAAGAACAAGATGCTTGAGTCCTTTATTCATATCATTTCACGTGTCCATTGTATTCCAATTATTTTTAAAAATAATTAACTTGATGAAAAACTAGCAAGAAGGGGTCTTGTGTGACACAAAAAAAAAAAATGAAAAAGAAGAAGATAAGAATAAAAATAAATAATTCATTCTACTATCAAAACCACTTCTTTTGGCACCTTGGGAAAGTGCCATGATGAAAACTTGGCAAAAAACCATCGCGTGTAATCCATTACCCTCTTGCACTCTATGTTTGGCGGTAAGTTTCATTTATAATATCCTACCTACCACATGATTCATGATCCCACATCTATCCATATCCATTTTTCCATATTTGATCTTGACAAGGCTTCATGCATACTATTTGCTTCACTTTATCCACACCCTTCAGTACATATCATTTTTATTATCCATCCTTACTTTTGTCATTCATTTTTATACTGCCTATCCCAAGTACATTTCTCGGTCTTGATCAAAACTAAGGACAACAAATGCAAAACATGTTTTTAGAAACTTCTTGACATGTCTATTCTTGTAGACCTCATGCAATTAAATGCATCATTCCATTACCTATATAGCCACATATCTATTCTCTTAATTTGGATAAACATGTTATCCCATTGTGAGATAGTCCTTGCATCCAAATCAACTATGATTCCATAATAAGCTACCCTTATTTTTCACCCATCCATGTCCATGCCAACAAGTTCATTCATCCATTCATAATTCTTTATGCCTTGATAGACACTAGTGTAAATAAATAAATCTTGTTTGAGAATAAATACTAACATATGCCTTTCACCCCAATCAGTGATCCAAAATGTCTTGAAAAAAATTCCAAAAAATCATAAAATGTCCTGGAAAAATCTAAAAAAATCATGAAATGTCCTAAAAAAATCAATAAAAATAAAAAATATCCTGAAAAGATCCCTTAAAATCAGAAAAAATCCAAAAAAAAATCGTGTCTTTGTCATCATTTTCAATAAAGCAATTCTTTTGCAATGACAAACAATTTGATCAGACACAAATAGTACATCCAACAAAACATCAAGCTTAACAAATTATGCATCAACTGACAAACCTACCAAGATAGTCTACAACCTAATTGATAAACTACCCATTAGTTTTTAACATACCTATTATTGGTTAATAGATTGAACTTTTAATAATATTGACTCAAACCCTCAAAAAAGCCTCTCTATTAAAAAAAAATGAACAAACTGTTAATAGTTTGATCTTTGAATTGAAAGTTACAGCTCCTTTATCACAGATGTGCAATGACTTAATGGGGTTTTCTTTTAATTAGAAATTACGAAAAGGCATAAGTGAATATCCATCACCATGAAACATTCACCGAAAAACTAAAATAAACTTCTTTTTTGGTATTTTATGATATAAAAATGATGTCAACTGCTACTCCTCAGACAAAGATGAAAACACAAAAGATGACTTTAAAATCGCGTAAAAAAGAGTATGCTAACTGAAAGGAAGGAAACAAAACAGAATAAATGGTGTCTCTAAGAACAATTCTTGAATCATAGACTCTAAAACAAAGTTTGAGCATCAATAATTCATTCTATTCATTCCATTTTATCATTCACCCATTAATAGAGCATCCATACTAAACTAACTAAAAAACAACATTAATCTGAATTCGAGTCTCACACAGTTGTCAAAGCAAAAGGGGGAATTCGAACCAAAAATTGTTGATACTTTGCATTGAGTTTCAAGTGCATATAAATAGTCTTTTCATCTCCCAAAGATGGTTACAAAGAAAGTGTCTTTTTCAAAATTTAAAAATAATTAAAATAGAAAATGTTTCAAGTCTTTGCAGCTATAGAATAAAAATAGAGCCCAAATATAGCATGTAATAATACAATTATGGTGCTAGAACACTGTCTGTGTCTGGTAGAAATGTTGCCTTCTGATCTTCCTGTGCCTTCTTATACTTTTGTAGAGAAACCATGACCCTTGAAATATCATTAATTTCAGGAAATGTGACGTGAGTGTTCTGAATCACCCAATATACATTTTTCTCTCGGATCTCCTCAGTCTTTTCATTGAATGCCTGGTAGTGATTCCCGCACTACATTAGTGTACGATCAATTCAGGTTAATTTCTGATGCTCTTCCTTACAGTAGACCTGAGGTTTGGTAATACGATCAATATTTTTCTGATATTGGTCTTTTAATTTATCTTCAGTTACTAACCCATAATTACCTTTCTTCATTAACCCACAACCTATATCTTGAAGTAAGACTATATCTGTTCAATGCTCTCTTTAGCTTCATCGAGCAACTTTCGCGGATTGTTAACACTCTTAGTGATGCCTTCACATTTGTGTTCCATATTGAACATCCATCTTTGTAGAGGTTCATCGGGTTATTGTAGGATACCCAAATTCACCGCATTCTCTACTTTCATGTCTATGACCTCCTTTCTTTACTGCATGTTCCTTTTATATGTCTCACTTTCTATTTTTGTATTTCTTACTTCTGATAGGAATGCATTCCAAATTACTACAAGGGAATTGTCAGCTTCAATTAACCTAGAAATGAAAGATAATCCCCTTACCTTTAGATCTTAAATTGATTCTCTAGTGTGTTTCCTTAATTGACTATCTACTTGCAGCTAGTTGATCAATTTCTTTTTTTGATCTATAGTAGGGTCCAAAATAATATCTAAGGAGCCAACTAATTGAGAAAAGAGTGGAGTTAATACCAACTTGAGACTTTCTGATAGTAATTTGACCATGAGCTTCAACTGGTATTTTTCCTATTTGGTCTTCTGCAATCTCATATGCATCAATTGATTTGAGAATTTCCATAGGCCTACATCCTTGTGGAACTTAGGGTCTCCAGTATCAAGTCTTGTAACACTATAATCATCAGTTGTAGAAAACTTCAGCTTTGTGTCAGGCACCGGTTGTGCTAATGCAAGGATCACATGCCCAGTTAGTTCATCCTCTACCAGCCTAGAGGTAGTCTTTATCTTTTTAGTCTCAGGAGGAGGAGTTTGCTGCAAGATCTTTGTTATGACACCTTTAGGTGGGCATATTTCTTCTTTCCTTTTCATTTTTTTTTCAATACTTTCTTTCAACCACGTGGGGGATTCTAGAACTTTTGAAGCAGATGTCAAGTTATCTAGAGAGAAGGTGAGTATCCTCTTCACTAGAGGAGTGGTATTTTTATGTGAGAACGGAAACTTAGGAGTGCTATCATCTCTTGTAGAATTTTTGGAACCTAGTGCTACACCCTTTCCTTTATCCATAATTTTTTGCATAGGCATCGAGGCATCTTTCCCACTCTAATCCCCTTCCCTTGTTTTTCCAGCATCTATATCTCCTGTTTGTTCAAGAGTTACATCATCATTGGTGAGGTCAATTTTAGGAAGGTTTGTTCAAAGGCTCTTGATCTCCTTCTCCACTTGAGGATCCAAATAAATCAATGATATGAATATGGGCAGTAGAGACTACTAGGGTAGACTATGTTTTTGAGCTTGGTGCCTTTGATGGGGTGGTGGAAGGTGTTTTTTTGAGTTCTTCCCCTCATCCTAGCCAACCACCTTTGTGTCCTTTTCTGGACTAGAGTATTTCTAATATCAGGGTCATCCAATTCAAGAAAATCATAGTTTATTAACTCTAGTGGAGTACCCTACACACTCTCATAATAAAAGGGGTCCACAATATCTGATCCATCATCCATAATACCCTACACTTCAAAAGGGAGATGGAAGGCTCTAATTTGATTCAAAATCAACCTTGACCAGGACCTTCTCCTTACTTCAAATTCATCACTATAATCCACCCAAAAATTCTCCAGAGAAGTGACATGATGATAAGATGGGCATAGATGTAGATTGTCTCTAATGAAATTGATAGGGTCAAAATGTGGCCTCAATAACTCATAATTATCCATAGTATATTAACATGTTTCCTTTAAAAAAATGATTGCATTTGAAGATGAGTCACATGTATATGCACCTAGAGAGACAGGGCAAGGAATACCTAATTTATGCTTCTCTACGTACCTCTTATTTATCTCGACAATCTGGTGGCATAATTCAACCATGATAATCGTACCATCCGCGTAGCAAGGTAATTTCCATGGAAAACTATCAAAGGTACCAAACCTAATATATGTGAACATAGGGTATTGGATGAAGTAACATCTATAGCTATGACTTAATGTAGCATCTTCTAGTGAAATCCTCCGCTCAGGGCATCCTTGCAATTATCATACTAATTTCATAGAAAAGACATCATTTGCCCTATGGAAGTTTGCATAGCTAGTGTGCAATTGTGGGCTAGGGTAAAAATTATAAATTTGAATGTCATTCTCTATTTTTTCAACATGTTCTAAACCAGATCAGTATTTTGTACACACCAGGGCATACACCATATATGAAGAATGATAAAATAATTTATTCAAAGGAAATGGGTTTATGAACGAAGAGATTATGTCGCTAATTATTTATCCCCAGTCTATATAACCAGACTCTGAACAAATTACTTGCATGAAGTAGAACATCCATTTATCAAGAGTTATTGCTTCTTCATCTCCTCTTAACCTGTACAGTAACACGATAATGTCAATAATTTATCCTTTGGTAGAGGTATGAACTATGGTTTTGGGAAACTTGGACTGACCCTTCCTTTCTGGGTGAAACCAGTTCTTGGCAATTGCTCTCCTATTCATAGCCTTTTTCATGCTAAACTTTGATTTGGCAGAAGTGAAATCCCAATATATGTGAATGTAGAGGGGTAATTTCCATGGAAAGCTATCAAAGGAAC
Organism: Thuja plicata; assembly: GCA_018584345.1. Classification (NCBI taxonomy): domain Eukaryota; kingdom Viridiplantae; phylum Streptophyta; class Pinopsida; order Cupressales; family Cupressaceae; genus Thuja; species Thuja plicata. The sequence continues at coordinate 2,075,772 of MU227611.1, read as the reverse complement.
CAACTCTAATACATGTGAATGTAGAGTATTGGATGAAGTAGTTGTCTTTGGTATGGATTAGTGTAATAGATTCTGGTGGAATCCTCCACTCAGGGAATCCTTGTAATTCTCACACCAATTTCATAGAAAAGGCATCATTTATCCTGCAGAAGTTTGCATAACTATTGTGCAATTGCAGGCTAGGGTAAAAATCATAAAAATGAATGTCATCCTCTAATTATTCAGCATGTTCTAAACCAAGCCACTATTGTGTACACGCCAGGCCATATACCAAATATGGAGAAAGATAAAGGAATTTATTCAAAGGAAACTGGTTTATCGATGAACAAATTATGTCGCTAATGATTTATGCCTAGTCTATATAACTGGACTCTGAAAAAATTACTAGAACAAAGTAGAACATCCATTCATCAATAGTTACTACTTCTTCAGCTTCTCTCAACCTGTGTAGTAACATAATAATGTTAGAAATTTATCCTTTGTATTGAGGTATGAACTATGGTTTTGGGAAACTTGGACTGGCCCTTCCTTGTTCGGTGAAACCAGTTCTTGTTAATTTCTCTCCTATTCACATCTTTTTTTACGTTGAACTCCAATTGGGGAGAAGTGAAATCACAATGTTCATAAACATCCCTTACAGGCAGTCAAAAGACTTTTTGTATGGTATTTTTGTCAATGGTGATGAGGACTCTTTTGTCTTGTGTTTTAATTTCCCTCGTCTCTAGATCATATCTATTTATGTACTCCATTATGAGGTCAACACACTAAAGAGAAACAAGAAAACTAGAATCCTCTATTAACCCACTTTCAATCAACATCTATGTTATTGGGTGTCTGTCTGGGCATTTAATTCTGCTCCAAAATTCATTCAAATTCACTTGCCCTAGTTTGGTATCTCAGATTTCAATCACTGTTCATTCTAGCATGTTTAAGTGATCAAAACTAGGATACTTAAACCTCATCATTGCTAGGGGAATCCAAATACTTTTTCTTGTTTTCAATAGAGAAGACGATTTGGAATGCTTAATTTACTAGAACTTAGCTATTTTTAGTAGTCGTTTGTAAATTTTGTGCCCTAGCTTCTCCTCTGTCCTCATATTGAATGTAGAAAAATAATTATGAAAATTTCATTCTTCAATCTTTAATGAATAGCCTTTAATTACCTGAAGTGTCATTAATGCTAGTCTTTTCCATTAAATACTCTATCTACTTCTAAGTTGTGGGAACATGCCAGCTTTCTTGAATTCAAATATCAACCACCACTTTTTAAGTTTCCTTAGAAATGCTAATGTCAGATAGGACCTTTTATAAGGGGTCGTTAGAGTTCCACCTCTAGCTTCAGATTTTGATGCTTATTCTTGAAGCTCACTTTAATTCTGACTTCTCACTTTATATACCTGGAGTGGCAATTTACCTAAAATTCCCCCCTATTAAATTATAGGCTTTGTGGGTTTCTGATGGTTGTTCTTGAACTCGAGATTAAATTTTCTTCATTTCTTTCCTCTCCATACTGACCATCAAACCCACTTTCTTTTATATGGCTCATTCTTTTGAGCTTGTTGGAACCCAAAATGTGTTCCAGAACTAGGGCCTCTTCCCGACTTGCCTTTGATTTAGTAAGCCTTTCACTGCTACACTTAGTTCCACTTGATCCTTTGAATCCCGATGACCATTAGAGAACCTTTCTTCTTTTCCAAATTAGTAACTCTTTTATTTTTATTTGGTTCCATCTTTCTCTTTGGGCCTCCAAAAGGAGTTTCAAAAGTGTTTATTGATGCCAACGGTTGACTTTTCAAGGAATAAGTTTTTTTTGACTTGACAGACAAAATGAGACCAAATCAAAGACAAGGGGGAATAAATGTAAATATTGTTCCTTCTAAAAAAGTAGACTCTAAAAATATTTCCTGATCGACACTTGAATCCAAAAATCCTGATTATAGTACAAATGGCTTGGAAAGATAGATCTAGCTAGACATTAAATTTTTGACAACTATTCCTGACTGATACTTGAATCCCAAAATCCTGATTGTTATAAAAATGACTAAGGAAAGGGAAATTTTAATAATGACAAAGTTTAATTGAGACTATTTTTAACCGTGGGTACTAAAATTGGGGCAACAATGAGCTCTGGTTGGGGACAAAGACCGCAAGGGATGAAGCAATGAACTCAACATCTTTGGTTTCACACTTTGAATCAAACAAAGACTGGCTGAAAATGGGATGCACACCACAAAAAAAAATAAGCTAAGTAGAAGGACTAAAGAAAAAACACACAACTAAAAACCTAGTATGATACAATTATAGGGGTTACTTGCTTTCCATGAATTTATATTTAGTACAAATTTAAGTCTTGCCCATTGTATGACAATAATAAGACTGCTTCATTTGGGTACAACAATCTAAATGAGTTGGTTCCGCAAATCTGATGAATCTTGAAGGAACCTTTCCGCAATGAATCAAACTTTCTATGCACACCTTTAGGTTCTCTCCTGTTATCCCATAACAACACTAGATCACCTTTCATGAAATTCCTGGGCCTGGTCCTCTTATCAAAGATGTGTTTAACTCTGGCTTGGTGTAGGGAAATCTTGTCCAACATGTCTTCTCTTTCTTCTTAAACCTTAGTAAGGTACATAATCCTTTTCACCTAAGCATCTTGAAAAATAAAATCCTCCACCATTATTTGCAACTTAGAGGTAGATAATTCCAAGGGTAATAGTAAGAAAGCTTAGATTCCATATACCAATTCAAAGGGAGACATACCAATATCTCTTTTAGGTGTTGTCTGATCTTCCTATAGAGCTTCAGGAAATTTTTTGCGCCAATTTCTTTGATTTTCCAAAACCAGCTTCTTCACGATACTGACTAAATTCTTACTGCTTGACTCATCTTGATCATTCCCTGGGGGATAGTAATTTGATGAATGAGATAGAGAGATGCCATTATCATAGCATAATTGCAACATTTTAGAAGAGGATAAACATGTTTCATTATCAATTACCACCTTTAATGAAAAGTACTACGATATTTTATTTGATAAAATCACATACCACCTTAGTAGTTTGCCTTTTCACCCCTATGGCTTCTACCCACTTGGTAAAGTAGTGTGTCACCATGAGGATGTGAGTATGTCTGGCACTTGAACTTGGATTTATTGGACCAAACAAGTCCAATCCCCACTACTGGAAAGGTCCTTCTATCACAACCAACCTTAAAGGCAGGGAAACTAATTTTGGTTTACCAGTCAATAACTTACATTTGTCACATCTGGACACCCAATGATAAGTGTCTTTGAAAATTATGGGCCAATAGTAGCACTGCCTTAAGATTTTGAAGGTTGTGAATATATAATAATAGTTTCCTCCACAAGCTTCATCATGAAATTTCTTTAGGAGATTTTGTTGCTTATCTTTATCTACACACCAAAGAAAGGTTCTCTCCACATCACATACTTACTGGCCTTCATCCTTAAGTTTCTCCTGTACTTCGAAGTAAGGCCTTCTAGAAATTCTCCATAGGTCAAGAAGTAAGAAATGTATGAGAACCATGGATCTTGTAGGATTGATAATAACACCTTTGGTGTGTCTTTTGGTGCTTCAAGCTCATTCTCAACTATCATCTTGTACAAACCTCCCCCACGCACCAATTTAGTAGATTCAATCTCTATATCGTATTCTTGAACTTTAGCTATTGATCAGGATGGAATTGGGAAATACTAAAAAATTATATTTAATTATTTCCCAATTCCATCCTGATCATAAGTGGTTAGATTATTTCATTAAAGATGGGATGTTATTAAAGGGTAGTCAGTTATATATACCTAGGATTTCCATGAGGGATAATCTAATTAAGGATAAACATAGTGGAGGTTTAGCAGGACATTTGGCATTGATAAGAAAGTTGCTTTGGTTAATGAGAAGTACTTTTGGCCACAAGTTCAGAAGGATGTGAGGAATTTTGAATAGATTTGTAAGGTATGTCAAGTTTCTAAGGGAAGTAGTCATATTGTGGGGTTGTATACACCTTTGACAATGTTGGTCAGACCTTGGGAGGAGATTAGTATGGATTTTGTACTTGGATTGCCTAGAACACAGAGAGGTTATGATTTGATCTTTATGGTTGTAGATAGGTTTTCTAAGATGGTACATTTTATTCCTTGTAAGAACACTACATATGCAGTGAATGTAGCTGATTTTTTTTCAAGGAGATTGTGAGATTACATAGATTACCTAAGAGCATTGTATCAGACAAGGATAGCCGATTTGTTGGGTATTTTTGGAGGACAAAGAAGATGAAAGCTGATTTGAAGTTTAGTTCTACTTTTCATCCACAAATTTATGGAAAAATTAAGTTTATGAACATGAGTTTAGGGAACTTGTTGATATGTTTGGCTGAAGATAAGCATGGGAATTGGGATTTAGTTTTACTATAGACAGAGTATGCATATGACAATTCCATAAATAGGAGCACATGGAAGACACCATTTGGAGTGTTTAATGGATTGAATCCCAAGGGAATAGCAGAATTAAGGAACTTTAGTCATGATATTAAGAAGAGTGTTGAAGGAGAGGAATTTTCAGAGGTTATGAGATCATTGAATGAAGAGGTGAGACGTCATTTGGAGGAAATGAATCAAGCCTATACGAGGAGAGTATACATGAAGATGATATATAAGGAATTTCAAGGAGACGAAGTTATGGTATACTTACAAAAGGGTAGATTTCCACTTGGTATTTATAAGTTGTTGAAGAAGAAGAAATTTGGTCCTTGTGAGATCTTGAGGAGATTTGATTCAGGGAATGCTTATGAAGTGGAATTACCTGAGGACATGGATGTATAGCCAATATTCAATATTGTTGGTTTATATGAGTATCATGAATTATATTGTAGTAGTAGTGGAGGATCAAATGTTGGACAACAGTATCCTAAGAAGAAGATAGAGCAGATCTAGCGAGGATTTTGGATAGTCGATTTGGTCAAAGTACAAGAAGTAAGAAGTATATGGAATATCTAGTCAAGTGGAAGGACATACCAGTTGAAGATTTATGATGGATTTCTAAGGCTAAGGTAGACCTATTTGGTTTTACTTTGGCCCCAGGAAAGTGAGAGACTCACTTTTTCAATTACCCCAGGTGTCTGATGCAAGATCATATTGGGATCATGGCAATCTTGCATCACCAAAAACATTTTCTTTCAGTAGTTAGTATGTTTTCTTTCAGTCTGGTGTTTCTGTTGGTGATATATTTGTACTTGTTCTTTTTGGTTACAGTCATGGCTATGTGGTTTTGGCTTCATGTTGGATAAATTTCTATGATCGCACCTCATTTGGTTTCTTCACATGAGATTTGTTGCATATTCTTTGTGGGTCTATGTTCTTCATGTTTTCAATTAGTGGTTGGGTTTTCAATCTTTTTTCTGATCTTCCAGTTGGTTTTTCAGAGCGCGATCATTCTAGCTCAGTATTATGTTTAAGGTCAACTTATTTGTATGATCGCATCTCTTATTATTTTTATTGGATGTTGATCCATTTGTTTTGAGTCCTGACCTAATTTTTGTAACACTTTTTCTTATTCTTGGAAATGTGATCTTTTCTAGGCTGATCGATGATTGTAATTTCTATTTAAGCTTATGGACTTGTTCCTATGGGATAAGAGAGTTTTTTCATAAGATTATCTAGCACATATTAGCTAGGGTTTGTAAGATATTTCTGATCTAATCAGGCATGTATGTCTGGCATATGAGACTACATGTTGTAGGTTTGTTGTAATTGATTCAACAATCATAATTCAACGATTATATCTCATTTTATCATTCTTGGCTTCTTTTTCTTGTTGTTTTCCATTGTGTGTGTTGGTTGCAAGGATCACACTTATCTTTTTTTATTTCTCTATCCTTGAATGCATCAAAAACCCCAATGTTGTTCCATAAATTTGGCCTAGCCTAGGGTGGCCCCACACACCAAGTCAAATATTTGGGTATTCTGTTTGCAGTTTTCCCTTATTTGAAAGAGATTTAGGAGTGGATTAGACGGAAAATTGAAAAGAAATTGAATAAATGGGATAAACATATTTTATCAATGGCTGGAAGGTTTTAGGTGTACTAAAAATCATATCCTCTTATAATATATACTATACTTCTACATGGCTTTTTTCCTAGTATCAATACAATTGTATCCAAAAACAAATTGGAGATTATCTTTGGTTCGATGGTAGAGGGTCATGAAAATAAAATGCGGTGAGATGAAAATGGTGCACCATGATAAAAGGTGTTGGATTCATTAGGGTTGAGGATCTTATAAAGAAGGACATTGCACTAGAAGCTAAGTGAATTTGTAAGGCATTACAAGGATAAAAACGTTGGAAAATTCTTATTAGAAACAACATTATCAGAGAAATACCAAGAAAATGAACCTCTTGGAAAGACATTCACCTTTATGATCTCATTGTTGGCCTATTTCCAATTAAATTTTTAGGATAAAAAATCTTCAAGTCTATTTGGAAAGTGTGGGACCTAGAAACACACCTTATCTCTCCAGAATGGTATTATTTCAGGTGATGATAAAATCTGTGGTGAAAGATAAGTATGGTGGAGCCTCTACCATAAAAATAAGCCCCTTGATATGCTACAAGGATGTTAAAAAAAAATAGGAAACTAAAGGTATTGAAAACTTGGGTGATATCATTATAGATGGTCACCTTATAGAGTGGGAGGAGATCTGTAGACATTATGACATCCCACAAGGTCAATGGAGAACTTACACTCTTCTAAGAGAGGCATGCCAGTAACTTTCCCTCCTTAGACAATGTGTGGTGGATAAAAATATATTTGCTTCTTTTAGAGGCCTCGATGGCTCACCTCTTCCTGGTATTAAAGCCAAAAAATTTACTCATTCCATGATGACAATGAAGACATATTTTCCCATGCAATCACATGTTGGGGGGTTAACTTAGACCCTTCCTCTTGGAAAAAACATTTTGAAAACTTGTGGACAAGGCTTGTAGAGCCTAAGAAGAAATGTTTTATGTGGATATTGATACTCCATATACTACCTTTGAAGCAACCCAATGGGGACTTTAACCTATGCACACTTTGTAGAACTCTTGAAACTTTGAGGCATTTGATCTTTGATTGTATATTTGCCAGTGAGATATGCAATTTTTTTGGCTTTGTGATTAATATTAATATCAGTATGTTTTAGATTATATTTAGTAACATCCTGAGCCTTAGAAAAGACTTCAATGTTTTTTCTATCTTCTCTTTGACTTGAAACCCTTTGGCTTATTTAGAAATTTAGAAAAGATAATGTCTTCAATGGAAAGGCTAAAATTCTTACTGAGTCTCTGAGGAGACTCATTTTTCATAACATTGATGTGCAGGTATCTTTCACCATGAAACTATCCAGAAAGAAGTTTGAGGACCTCATGCATGACAAAACTCCCAGAGTCTATAAATTGGAGGTCTCACATGGATATTCATGGATGAGGAGGAGTGAGGAAAGAACTCCATTTGAGATAACACTACATAATTTTATGGAAGATCTTAAGCTATAGAGACGTGGTGGGATAGGTTTTCTACCCCACCACTTATAGAAGTCCCTATAGTCATTATCCCACCAGCAGTAGGTGAACCTGCTACAACAAAGTAGGCAATTCCAGTAGAAGCAAAAGTGATACATTCCTATATTCATCAGATCCTAGAGGATAAATAACTCAATTGGATGAAGGGTTGGGTGGGTTGGGTGGCCTGAATGGATAGGAGAGAGGTTGACAGTGAAACAAGAGGTCTTTACTAGGATCATGATAATAATTAGCATGTACAACACCTTTTTTTGCCCTTTGATGGCAATAGATATTGTAGTTTTTAAACTTGTATATTTTACACATCGTTTGAGCTCATGTTGGCAAAGCAAGTAAAGTGAAACAATATCTTTTCTATATTTTTTGTATTAGATATTTGCTAAAAACTATTTATAATGTGATGGAATTGTAAATTAGCTTATGTATTAAGTCGTAAACAATGGTACTAATAAATAATTCTTTGTAAGAATTTTCTTCTTTATATCTAATACAAAAAAAAATCTTAATTAAAAATTAAAATAGAATAAATTAATTTCAAAGTCAAAATATATTAAAATTAAAATATTAATAAAATTAAAATTAAAATATTAATAATATTAAAATTAAAAAATAATGAATAATCAACTTATTAAATTAAAATGAAAAGTGAAATTTATTTTTAATTTATTAAAATATGTACCTTACAAATATAATTAATTTATTGTAAATATTATTAGCATTAACTGAAAGATAAACCCAATATTAACAAATAAAAACTTATGTTCAAAATGGTCCCGAGGCACACATAGGTGTGATCGAGAGAACAAATGCAGATGGAAAGGAAAGAAACTGCTACTAGCTCAAGTGAGAGGGTCAATGCTACATACAATAGTGGCCCAGAGTTTGATCTTGAAAATTAGATGATCAAATTATTGTAAGGAACACCTTTAACGTAATGACAAACACATGGCCAAGATAAATATTTACAAAATGAGCTTGTTCAACTCATTACATTTGTACACCATGTAACACACCACCAAGGAACCTAAGAGGACAACATATAAATGCTATAGAACATGGCCAAGATAAATATTTACAAAATAGGCTTGTTGAACTCGTTACATTTGTACACCATGTAACACACCACCAAGGAACTTGAGAGGACAACATATAAATGCTAAAGAACATGGAAATTTTTTTTTTGAAACAACAATGATGAATTCAAATCAGCATAATGACACAAAAAAACAAAAAAACTATTAAATGATGCAACATATTAATAACATCATAAGTGCTAAACATCATAACATTACGCTACATTCTCTTAGGTTCCCCAACATTTCTATACTAAGCAATGTATAATCACATGAATAAAGCACTTAAACAAAGATGAAATAAAGCACAAGATTAACATCATGCTATATTCATTTAAAAAAAAACTCAAATACAAATGTACTAATCCATAACATGGTAACATATAAGTACATAATGATAGTCGATACCAACATCAATTTATCCAACTCAAAGTGTTATAATACAAAAAATCATTATACATGTTATAGTTACATTTACACCCATATCTACAGTGAGTTCATATTTATAATGCCAACGATTTATGATACATAACATGAAAAATTGTACAATAATAGTCATCTATCCACAAGAATCAAGAAAATGCAATGAAGGTACAATGAAGATGCAGAGTCCATCCAAAAAGCTCACAAATCAATCTTTGAACCTTGATGGAGGAAAATATTCACCACTCAACCACATGGAACCCTAAGGCTCAACCCACTGAGCTAGGAGATAGACACAAGGCCCCACACCACACATACAAAAACAAAACAAGGCTACAACACAACAAGAACAACACAAGAACCAAAGCATTACATTATGAATACACAAGGGATACAATAGGGGTGCATGCAAGATACCAGTAGGGATACCCTGAGATACCAAAGGCAAACTAAAATGAAAAATGAAGGGAATTATAAGACACATGCAAGAGAGTTTCATCGCATAGCTCTCAACTATCCTGGGTTACCCTAGCACTCCCTCTCTAGACATCAGCCCCTAAGTGAGAGCTCATGTGGAACTGACAATCCTTTCATGGGAACAAGGAATTCAATTTTTGTAGCTCAAAGCCACAAAGGAAACTTGGCCTTCTCCAACCCATCCATGGTCTACACAAGATTTGTCATGGCCATGGACGAGGAAACATAATTATCTTGATTAATTTTTAATCCCAACCTGGTTTATTTATATTATATTATCACTTGATTACAACTCCACAATGGGTTACCCTGGTAGCCAATTAGGGCCCAATCCCCATTGTGAGCCACTCTCCCAGAAATGTTCCTAGAAAAGCCTCCCCAAAAAAACTAGAATCAAAAGAACATCGTAACTCAAGAATCAATATTAGAATGCATATGCATCAAAATATCCAACAGGGCCTCAATAGCCAAAGCATCATATTCAGATCACAATTGTGAAGTTCTTGTAATGAAAGAACTCCTCTAGTTCCATATAAATTCATATACATCATTTTACATACCATCATACTCTCGTGCCCCAAAATAATAAATGGATCCACCAAAAATAAAGTACCAAAGATCTCCACATGCAATGAATACACCAAAAATAATAATTTCATTAATTTATGACACGGCCCAATAGTACCATAAAATTATTCATTGCATAATAACTCCAAACAACATAAAACAATGAACCCCCACAAGCCTACATATTGCCTTATCAAAATGAAACTCAAAAGAAACCCATACCTCTGGTAACCATTAAGAGATTCCCTATACCCCAAAATTAAAAATGAAATGCATCTGCATCCAAAATGAATCCCCAAATGAAAAATAGCCAACACAACTTACACTCAAAACTTAATCATTGCATCCATAAAGTAAAAGAGTAATCTTATTTGTTTTTGATTAAAAAAGTAGCCAAACCAAAGGGGCTGACCCAAAGAAACACAACCAGCATGAGAAGTACAGACTACCAGCACACTACCAGAGTCAGTAGACCCTCAACGAATTCCTTTTTTGAAAATAAAAAACAAAAAACAACATGCCCCAACTTCAACGTGAAGTTGGTAACCAGCCTATTAAGACCAACAAACCCCAACTTCACCATGAAGTTGGTAACCAGTCTGAGAAAGAAAGTATCAGAAGAGTTAAAATCCAACCCATAGAAGTAAATAATGGTAATATAGTTAGCAGAGTTATACATAGAAACAAAAAGGCCCAGAGTGGCCCACCAACAAAACCAACTAAAAAAGCTGAGCATCAAAACAAAACATAAAAGTACTTGGGATTATTACCCCCTCCACTAAGCAGTAGCTTGAGCTAGTCTTCCGCAAGAAACTGGAAGAGTTTCCCATCCTTCTAATCCTCCCTTGGGGAAGCCTCCTTTTCCATGTGTAGCAGCTGGAGGGTCATAGCTGCAAAATGTATGAATTTGACCGTGAACCCACCAATCCTATTGAAACTTTCCCCTAAATCCTTGATTTCCTCCTTGGTTTCCCGAAGCTCCTTCTTGGAGACAGAATCCAGGAAGGAGGTCTGCAGCCATTTCACATCCTTATGTAGTTGGAAAATTCCCCCCACATCTCCAGGCTTTCTCTTAGCCTCCACCTTGCTTTCCTCCAGGGCCTCCTTCTTGTTACCATCAACACCCAACTTATCATCCTTCTCCTCCTGGTGGTTGGGCAGTGAGGTAGCCGTGAGCAGCGACTTTGACTTCTTACCCTCAAAAATATTTTTATTGGATAGGTCAATACTGGGTAATTTGAAGCTTGCAAAAATTTGGGAAGAGTCATGGCTCTTCTCGACCCCCTCCAGAGACTGGGAGATCTTAATGTTTTTTTCATGGCTGCTTTCCTTCTTAATTTTTTTCTTTTTCTTACTCTCCCCACTGCTTTCCTTTTTCTTTTCCTCCACATCCTCTGAGTATTAGAGGAAATTCTGTGGGACCTTCACCTACTATCATTATCATCTTTCTCCTCCTCTGAATCAATATTGATTTGGGCACCACCAGCCGGGCCCTCTTTACCAATCTTGGCCTTTTTGCACACAGGGGTTTTGGAAGAAGAAGTGGGGTTAGAATGAGAACCCATTATCTCATGGGGAGCATTCTCAGAGGGAGAATTAATATCTTGCATGGTGACAATTTTGGGTGGGCATAACGTGCGGTGAAAGTTGTAGAGGTGTAAAATCAAGCTCTGGTGGAGAATGCAGTAATTTTTCCTTGCCTTTCTTTTTTATCTAACATCCAAAATTGAGGTCTCGAGAGAGTGCAATAGGTAGAAGGGGAAGGAAATGAAATCATTGTAGTAGAAGTGATTAAGCAAAGGGAAATGGTAATTGTAGCAAGTGCCAAACCGGCCCTCCAAAGTAATGTACTTCATCAGAATGAGACATACCCCGTTCCAAGGATTGGGCAGCACCTTGCATTTCAAGCCCCCACAAATGCAGACCAGATCCTCCATCTTTTTGAAGAATTTATTCATGCTAGTGTCATCTCTATTCTTCATGACCTTCTTCCATTTTCTCCCATCAATGGATATCCCCATGGCTTGGGAAATGACCTCCTCATTTATTTTGAAGGTTATGTCATTGATGGTCACCTTTCAGTCCGTCCAGGAATTCAACAGCTGCATCAAGATGAGCTCATCACTGCCCTCCATGGCTTCCATGTAGGGATAGAACCCACCCTCCTTCAAGTAAGTAACATTGCAAGGGGTTTTGAGGAAAGAATCCTCAGATTTTGAGGGCTCCACACTGACCATATCTCCACCCATATCCAAACTATGCTCTGAAATCTCCTCCACAGGAGTCTCCAAAGATATCCCACATGTTCTACCACCACACCTGACAACCTTCATCGGAACCCAGAAAAAACCACAGAGAGCCCAACACAGATAATTGGTGAAGTGAATGATAGAAAACCAGAGAAAATCTGATGCCTTGAAGAAATTAGCCAAGCGGGTACAAGTCACATGGGTGGCCAAAATGAAAGCAAATCCCTTGCGTGTAGCAAAATGAATGTGGATCCTTGGTTTAAAATTCCAATTAAGCCCAACCGTCTTATCAGGGAGAAAAAGGCTCGTGCCAATCCCCACGTTAGCGCAATATTTGAGATTGCCTATTCTTTTTCCTAAATAGGCAATAATAGCCAATCTTTTCATAATAATACTAAAATTGATTTCCTTACCCATAGTGATTTTGAATTTTGAATGAGTTCTTCTCCCCGTAATACTACAAGCATCCTCACCAGTCTAATCGGCCTCATCCATGTTCTTCATTAATTAAATTCCTTTCTTTTTCTACAAGAAACATAGTTTGCTTGGTTAAGGAATTCAAATTCTTCCAGCATCGAATGCCCTACAAGCCCATACTCAAAGCCACCAGGGCATCAGCAATGACATTGACCTCTCTGTAAATGTGCTATAATTTAAAATCCTCAAACCTAGGGAGAAGAGACCAGATGTCTTGCAACAAATTGTACATTTTCTAGCCAGCTCTAAAGTTTCCTTTGACCATTTTTATCACAATTTTTGAGTCTCCCTCGATAATCATGTTTTTGATCCCTAAAGAAACTACCACCCTTAGGCCCCAAAAAAGGGTAGAGATTTCTGCCACATTATTAGAGCCCGTCCCAAGATTAAGAGCATAGGCCAAAATCATCTGACCTTGATGATCTCTAATAATGCCACCTCCAGCTGCATTACCAAGGGAATTCACCCCATCAAAATTGAGTTTGGCATAATTTTCCTCTAGGCGGGACCACTTGGTACTTCTCCTCACAATTGGCTTGGAGCAATCAAAAGACTGGAAGGAGGGAGGCAGTTTCCAAGCCTTAGCAAACTTACAATCTAACTCCTTGGGGGGGCATTGGGGGTAGTCTAGCAACACGTATTAATATTCTCCATCATCAGATTCACAACCATTCTAGCCATTACATTAGCATCCTTTTCCTCCCCTCTAAAAACTTGAATATTCCTTTCCTTCCATAGGCTCCAACAAACATGCGGGGGTAACAATATCCAAAGAATATTAATAAGATGGTGCTTCAAGGGGTAATCCCAGTTACAAACAAACTGATCCATATTCTCCATAAAAACCCAATCTAGCTACCTTTTGATCATCATTTTAGACCAAACCAGCATCACATAGGGGCAATGGATAAGGAGGTGAATAATAGACTCTGCATTGTCTTTACACATAATGCATATGTTAACCAACTAAATACCCCACTTCTAGAGGTTTTCCAACATAATAATTTTGCCATGAAGAAAATTCCACCAAAAGAAGTTAATTTTAGGGACCAGTTGAGGAATCCAAACCTTACTCCAATTCTTTTCATCAGCCACAGTTTTTAAGTTAGTTAAGTACACAGATTTCACTAAGATTTCTCCTGACTTGTTGTGACACCAAATAGCCTTATCCTCAACCTGAGAGATAGGGATCCTAATAATTTCCATAAGCTTCTAAATCTAAAGGATGTATGGGGGGTTGTAGCTTGTGCAGGGAAAGCATCAGCCAACACCAACCATTTCCTATCTTGAGAGATGTAATCTCTAACTTTACCCCCAAAATGCCAGATCAATCTTTCCCTAATAAGACCATACTTCTCTCAACCAAGGGGCTTATCCCCCAGCCACCAGTCTTCCCAGAAGTTAATCTGAGCACTGTCTCCCACCAACCATTTCAAACCTTTAAAAAGAATACCTTTACTTCTAGCAAGAAAATTCTAAATTTTGGAGCCAGAGGGATAGTTATGACCATAGGGGAATTGGCCCTCATTGAAATACTTGGCCTTCATAATTCTACTCCAACCAGTAGAGTCTCTAAAAAACTCCCAACCCAATTTGGAAATTAGAGCCTTGTTTAAGTCTTTAATTTTCCTAATTCCCAGACTTCCCAAAAGTTTCGGTTGACAGACCGAATCCCAACTGACCAGACTCATTCTAGCCTTTTCCTCCATCCCTGTCCACATAAAGCTTATCTGGATTTTCTCTAAATTCTCTACCATTCTATCATTGATTTTGAATAAATAAAGGAAGTAAATATGAATACCCTGTAGGGTCGTGGATAGCAATTGAAGTTTCCCCGCATTGCTCAAGACCTTCCCTTTCCAACCAGCCAATTTTTTCTACATTTTATCAAGAATGGAGTTCCAAAATTGGTCTGGAACCTCCTTCACCATGAGCAGGAGCCCAAGGTAAGTGTCAGGCAGCTCAGCTCCCATACAGCCAAGGCAATCCATAATCTTCAGCTAGGTTCTCTATTCAGTATTGAAGAAATATAATTTACTTTTGTTGTAATTGATCACTTGACCAGAAGCCACCGCATAGGAGTTTAGGAGAGATTTCCATTCCCTGGCTTCCCTAATACAGGATTTTCCAAAAAGGAATGTGTCATCAACAAACTATTGGATAACCTCCGGAGGAAGAGTAGAGGCTGGATTGAATCCAGCAATAGACCCATTTCCCTCTAGCCTTAGAAGGTTCTGGGAAAGTACCTCCGCAACCATTAAGAATAGATAGGGGGATAGGGGATCTCCCTGAAAAAGACCCCGCTCAGGCTTGAAGGAACCCCAAGGTGTGTCATTGACCAGAACAACAAAGTCAAATGATTCCACTGCCACCTTTATGATTTTGATAAATCTATCATGAAAACAAAATTTCCTAAGCACCTCATACAAGAAGTCCCATAAGACTTTGTCATACGCCTTAGATATTTCCAATTTTAATGCCATACCAACATTCTTGCCTCTATCCATGGAATGAATGATCTCATGGGAGGTCATAACCGCATCTAAGATTTGTCTTCCCGACACAAACCCCTTCTGATTGGGGTTGATGATTTCGCCCAACAGAGGCTTGATTCTGTTGGTAACAATTTTGGAGAGGATTTTCTAAAAAGTATTACAAAGGCTTATGGGGCGGAAGTCACCCATACAGTGAGGATCCTAGAATATGGGAACCAGAACAATATAGGTTTTTTTTATTTTCTTTTGAATGTTACCAGTTCTAACAAAATCATGGGCAGCTTGTACAAGATCATATTTGATAACCTCCCAAAAGTGTTGGAAGAACGCAGGGGGAAAGCCATCCAGCCCAGGCAATTTATAAGCTCCCATAGAGAAAACCACACATTTGATCTCTTCCTCAAATACTTGGGACAAAAGAACTCCACTATCCTCTGCATTAATAATAGTAGGGATAGCCCCCAAAATAATATTCGTGGCAAGATCCGTCCCCCTCTGAACTGGGCATCTGAAAGTATCTTGAAAGAACCCCACAGCGTACTTTCCAATGTCATTTTCCTCCAAGACATTTTGATTACCTTCAACCATTAAATATTTAATGGTGTTCCTTCTTTTGTGAATTGAGGCCGACCTATGGAAGAAGGTCAAATTCTGATCACCTTCTTTGATCCATTGGATACGAGACCTTTTCTTCTAGATGTCCCCGAACTTTGTCTTACTCCACCTTTGAGCTTCCTGCTTTATTAATTTTAGTTTTTTAGATATTTTGAACATGGCCATCCCCTAAATATTATTGCTCCACAATCTTTTGATACATTCCTCAGATTTAGTATGGGAATGCCACATAATCTCATAGCAGAAGGACATGGTCCACCTCCCTCCTGGTCCTCCCAGTCAAGAATCAAAGGGGAATGATCAGAAACTATCCTTGCAAGGTGCGAAAGGCTTATTTGGGGAGAAATATCCCACCCCCCATAACATCTATCTATCTAATCTCACCTGAATAAGTTGTCTTTCCTTTCTATTGTTGGACCAGGTAAAGCCCGTCCCCTACAAATCAATATCCACCAAGTCATCGTTCCCCATAAAGTCTGCCAGATCCTGCATACTCTCCGAAAAATCTTGGGTACCCCCCAATTTCTCGAAAGGATAAAGGGGGGAATTAAAATCACCCACACACATGGTTAGATGACAATGGTCAGCATAAATGAGGTTAGAAATTGTCCCCATATCCTACCTCATTCACTTCTAATATTAGGGGCATAAATATTATACATGACCCAGGAGGTATTATTCCAAGTAAACAACATAGCAAGGAAGTTGTGAGAAAAATCATTAGTATTACCAGATAACTTACATGGGTCCCAAAGCATAGCCACACCACCAGAGGTCCCATCTTCTTCACTATAAAGAAAGACAACACCTGACCAAATTTTGTCCACAAGAAGAGCAAAGTTCTGATACTTCATCTTAACTTCCTGGATCAGAACCACCTCAAACCTAAAATCTGAGATATACTTCTTCAAAGAATACTATTTCTGGGGGATATTCATGCCCCTGATGTTACATGAAAGGAACTTCATCTTTTACTCTTTTGGGAGTCTTCTAGGGTCAACTGTCATCCACTGGTAATTGCCCTTGCTGCCTCTTTGGCTCTTACTGCTCTCACCGTTGGGTAACCAACTTTGGTCTCATTCCCCATGTCCGCCTTCTTTTAAGTGTCAGTGCCTTCCTTCTCCTTCTTACCTCCTTTGATTTTCCTTTTAGGTTTTGACCAATCAAGGACACAATTTGAAGGTGACAAAGGGCTCAACCTTATCTTTACCATTTCATTTAAAACCTCATTTGAGTTAGGGGAGAGGAAAACATTCTTCCCCCAACCGTTTAAATTTCACTCTTCACCAGATCCACCTTCGGTCTTCTTGCTTCCAAACCACTATACCTTACTCATCTCCACACTACCTTTATTTTTTTCCTCCCCACTTGGGCTTATCATGTGATAGTTAGAGATATCACCTAGGACTTCCACTAGCTCACCTTCTTCTAAAGTCATTTCTGCATCGGCCTCTTTACCCTTATCATCTTCTTTTTTCTCCTTACTGTTAAGGTTAACAACATCCCCTAAAGCAAGAGGAGTGTCCCCTTCCAAGTGGCCTTGGCCCATTACTGTTAGCTCCATGCCCTCAGCCTGGTCCCCCACACCACCAGTCTTGTTCAGAGACAGTGCTGGGAGACACTCGAGAATTTTTTCCTTAGACCTAGGGGTTCCCTTACAGTCTGTCACCACATGACCATGTTTACCATATTTCTAGCAATGGATAGTGGAATTTTCATAAACAATGGCCTGGTTCCAGCTTCCCCATTTGGACTTAAGCATCACAAAGTTAGGGAGGGGTTTATTCATAGTTACATTTACACAGAATCTTGCGAACACCAACCTCATTTTTTGCACAGTAACAAAATTTGCAGTTACATAGAAACCAAACGAGTTCCCAATCCACCAGAGAACTTTTTCATCCCACAATTCTAGGGGAAGCCCTGGGAGCCAGACCCACATAGGTGCCACTTTCTGTAGCTCCTCCTCTAGGTTAAAACCTGGCTTCCATTTTTCCATAAACAGAGCGTGCTTACCATAACACCAGCTTCCTGTAGAAACAAAGGTGTAGTTCACCTCAGCATTGAAGCGAACAAGGAACAGGCCACCCGACATTGCCAAGATAGAGAGGGACCCTTTCACCTTCCATTTGGAAGCACACCACCTATGCACCATATCTATGGTGGGCCTAAAAGTGACAAATCTCCCCACAAGAGAAAGTTGAAGAGTGAAAGAAATGCCTTCAACCACCCCATCTGAGACAAACATTTCTGGGCCAAATTCACCTACGGATAATTTAGGAGAATCAAGGGCATCAGGAGACCCATTTCCCAACTCCACCTTTTTCCATCCACCCAAAAAACTTGCTTTATCCTCCACCACAATCTTGGGTTTAGACAAAAGGGAATCCCTGTCTTCTTGATTCTACACATGAGAGGAAGCATCAAACAACGACTCTCCCTCGCCAGAGAAGTCAGAATATCAGTCCCTGCCATCTTTGTGAGACAACACCAGGAATAGGTCAGGACAGAGGACCTCCATGCTCCCCAGATTACCCAACAGAGGGGAGGCTGAAGCCAACATTCAAACAGGTAATGAGTGGGAAATTTACAAAGCGGTAATCAGTTCATTTATCTTAGTAATCTTATTTTTTAAATGTTATCACATTAGATAATTAATAACATCACATTTTAAATTATAACTCCAACATGACAAATTCATATACATATATATGTACACACACACACTTACATTTTAAACTATTATTCAAAATTCATTTTAAGGCTACATTTTAAACCATTTCAAAAATTCCATTATACTCCACATCTTAAACCATTTCATAGGCCAATAAAAAGACCAAAAGAAAAGCTTATTTAAAACTACCATGCATGGAAAGATACGCTAATTACTAAAGAGAAGGCACATGGCATCATAAAGACAACCTAATAAAGTGTAAAACTCAGAAAAACATACCTAAACAACATTAAATTTTGAGGGATACCCCCCTAGGAAACTACATAAATAGTAGATCAAATAATTCAATCAAGAAACCAAGCATACTTCAGAACAAAACATGGAAGGAAGCAATGTCAACAATGGAAGGAGAAAATTACATTATAGAAAAGAGACATTCACAAATAAAATAAAATAAAACACGTGATGGTTTCTTATAAAACCAAAGGAATGACCAATGCATGTTGCTTTGTGCACAACATAAGAAAACCAATGAATAGATTAGGGGAAAAAACCTCAAGGAAAAACATTCTCATGACTATTGGTAGCTACTACCATGAAACGGTTCTTGGAACTGCCAAAACCTCAAGGAAATGTATTACCATTGTTCTCAATGACAAGAAACTAAGGCATGATTTTGTGGAATAGTTTATAATGCCTAAAGGCAACTGGATAATTGTATACGCCAAATACTAGAGAGGAAACATCCAAGAGAAAATCAATACTTCAAGACAATTTTTCTATAAATTCATGAGTGAGCACTATATTTTATTTCCAAAACCCAAAAATTAAGTTATATCAAACTAAAATAATTTCCAATGGTTAATAGACAATGAAAGGAGAGAAAAAGGAAGAAAGTGGATCCATCAAAGAAAGTGGATCCATCATCTACAAAACTAGCATTAGTGTGATATCATTTCCAACCAACACATATTTTTTAGGTAAGTCATATTAGTTTTAAATCACCATGATATAAAACATGGAAGCATCTAACAACCCAAAGCTGAAAGATTATAACTGAAATGTGTTTTCAAATGTTTGCTTAACTTTGTCCCTTTTTTATTTGGCAATTTTTTGGGGTGAATTAAAAATTTTCACCATAGGAACTTGTAATTTAAAAAGGAAAATAATTTTTCCTCACAAATTGAAAGAGCATTTTATTTCACTAATTCTATAAAGTGTTGTTTATGCTTCTTTTGGATGATTTACAAGCATTCCTTATAAAGTGCCAAATTAGGGGAAACTATCTAATCAAGGGGGAAATCTTGGGGTGTTTTTTTTTTTTAATATTGTTGGTTCAAAGTGATCATGTCTCTCACTAATAATCCCTTTCATTTGAGTATTCTGCAGAATCCTCCTAATAAATGAAAAATAAAATGTGAATATTGTGAAAGTATAGGCATACAACAGAAGAATGTTGGTTTCATCAAATTGAGGAAATGCAACAAATTCTTCTCAATCATGGTATTGCCTTACCTGATTCTCTAACTCATACAAAAATATCATCCAATCTCACTTGGCCATCTAGTGGGACACCATTACTTGTTTCTACCTTTGAATATGTTTTTCACTCTTCCATGAGTTCCACAGATTCTTTCCATCAGGTATTTTCTATAGTTATACCAGATCCACCACATTGGGATGTGTATCTATCAGACATAACATCTTTGTTTATAGATTCCCTTCTTGTAGATTTGGATGAAATCATTGAAGACATTTGTCTTCTATTTGGTGATGACTTTCATGAAGTTAAATCATCATTTCCATTTTTATACATTGTTCTTACCTCGCCTACATTAGTTCCTATTATGATAGATTATGTAGACATTCATGAGTTGTGATATCCAACTCAGTTATCTTCATCTACATCAATATCATATTTTGATTAATCTAGGCATGACCATACATCCATGATCCCAATACCAAAATCTTTCATGGTATATGATCCGTCACACATCAACATTGGCTTGGATATCTTTGAGGATCATTCAAAGGCATCACTAGCATCATTTCAATCTTTGGGTTATATGCAACATTCAAAGACATTCATCTTTCTTCCTACATATTCCTATCCATAATGAGAATTAATATTGCACACATTTATGGGGTTGTTTCTTCCCAAGGGGAGGAATGTTGTTCAACGTTCATGGATCATATTTAGCATCCAGTGTCAAGCATCTACCAGCACTACATGGAGTTCATCACTTCATATCTTCTAGGGGGGTCATATAATTTTCTCTATTTTCTCTCTTATGGGGAGACCATATTGTACTTTTTGATAGAAGTATTCCATAGTAGACTGTGGGGGGTTATCTTGAGTCCTCCATGTAACACTCTTCTTCTTCTTCTTCTTCTTCACTTTTACATTTCATTGCATCTTATCTCTTTTTTGGAGGGAGGTTTTTTTCCCACTAGGTTTTCCTCGTTTCTCCTTTATGAGAGATTTCATTGTACATGGGTACCTCACCAAGCTATTAGTCGAGACTCATTTTTATCTTGTCCTCATAATTTTTTCTTAAGGGGGAGTGTTAGTGTATTTATTTAATTACACTTAGGCTTATTAAGCCTAATTAGTCATCCATGATCATTTGACACTTGTTCGCACAAGTCGTCATCATTTAGGTGTCTATTAGAGAGGTGTTGATTCTATTTGACACCTCATCCTAGTTCCTTGGGTAGTTTTTCTACCACTCTAGGTTGAAGGAGTCCATCCCACATTTTGTGGAGTCACTCTACCTATATGTACTTTACCAATGAATCTATGGTCGAATTTGGGCTCTCAATTTTTGTTGTTTTGCTTTATTTTATCTCTCTTAGGTCCTAAATTTCTACAAGGATAAATCACATGACAATATTATATATATTTGTATCATTTATTAAATTTATTAATCAACATAAAAGATACATTTAATGCTATAATACCAACTATACGTTATTGTTAAAGCAATAATAATCAATACCAACATATAGAATGATTTTAACAATAATTAAATTACATTAGAAAATATAATAACATTTTAAACTATTTAAATAATTAATAACAATTGAATACTATATCTTAGACCATAAAATAAACTATAATAAATAATCCACACAAAGGCATCATGACAACTGAATACTAAAAGGGTGTCATTACCAAACATGTGACATGAACAAACACATGCTCAGGCCAATCTGAACCAAAAGATTAGAAGGAATCTGGAGTTTTCTACATGACGATTCGAAGAGGTGATGCGAGGCAAGGTGACAAGGCTAGGATAGTTAAATCAATCCTTAATTCTATCTCTATTTTCAACTTCCACCAAGAATATGAAGGCATGCTTAGACATCCCAATTGATGTGGAGTCGATGTCTGGCATCTCCAAACCTACATCACAAAGACAAATCATATACATATACACTTATATCATATCAAACAGTGACAGACAATAAAGGGGATCAAGACATTGTATGGGCCTCACAAGTGAGTAAATTACTTCATCCCTCATATTACAAACACATCAAATAGAAATTACCTGAAATGGTAACATAAGCATAATAATAATCAAACATCTCTACATATATGGGTTAGTAAACATCAATATGTCATAAGCTATTAAATAACCATGAATTTATATCATAGAGGAAAATAAGCACTAATCCCATATAATCAAAGTATCCATGATGACAAATAATATCAAATTTCATTATATATCATCACGATTAATTTAGAATAAAATAACCATAAGCACCATCACAAATACGCGCACGCGCGCACACGCGCACACACACACACACATAGAGAGAGAGAGAGAGAGAGAGAGAGAGAGAGAGAGAGAGAGAGAGAGAGAGAGAGAGAGAGAGAGAGAGAGAGAGAGAGAGAGAGAGNAGGAGAGAGAGAGAGAGAGAGAGAGAGAGAGAGAGAGAGAGAGAGAGAGAGAGACCACTCAGAGGTCCTAAACATGAAGCATAAATATAATCATCTGGAAGGGTATTACACACCACAATACATAAGGTCTTTGTTGATCTAGCATCTCGCAAATGTTAGAGAGCATATAAAATTCTATAAACATGTGTGTGTTCTTTCTTACCAATGAAATCATCAAACTATTTGATTGAGACAATATTTATTACTCTAAGCTAAAATAAATGAGATCATAAAATCTTTTTTCTTGATCTATACAATGTAATTTGTGCAATTTATTTTTTAGAAAAATAAACATTTAAGATTTTAAAAAAATTGTCTCACTTATTCAATGTATCTTAGTACATTTAAATTAGTCATATCCTTCTAAATATACTTAAAATATTATGTTTACCCTACTCAATAAATCTCAATTAAAGAAATTATTAGAATTATAGTTTGAAACTGTGATTCAATAAATGGTATCTAATATAACCACATCTTTACCTATTTAATATGATGTATACAAGTGTTGGAAAATTTATAACTAGAACTCAATGAAACACATATAATACTCAAAAGTACACAATATATAGAATCTATTTGAACAATCAATCCCCGCTTAAAAATAATACCAAATATAAAACCACTTAATTCCTAGAGATCAAATAGCAACATCTCATACAAAATATAGCCTTTACATTTTTGCAAATTTAATTGTTACATTTATAAACTTTACTATGCTTCCCAAAAAATCTACTACTATTTTGACTAATATCAGTAATCTTATTTCTTGATAGATATGCAATGTAATTTGTGCAAGTGCTTTCTTAGAAAAATAAATATTTGAAATAATAATAAAATGTCACATATTTAATGCATCGTAGTACATTTAAATTAGTCATATCTTTCTAAAGATACTTAAAATATTATGTTTACCCTACTCTTATGTTTACTGTACTCAATAAATCTCAATTAAAGAAATTATTAGAATTACAGTTTGAAACTATGATTCAATAAATGGTATCTAATATAACCACATATTTACCTATTTAATTAATATTCATCTGATATATACAAGTGTTGTCAAATTTATAACTAGAACTCAATGGAACACATATAATACTCAAAATAATGCAATAAATAGAATATATTTGAATTATCAATCCCCACTTAAAAATTACACCAAATATAAAATCACTTAATTCCTAGAAATCAAATAGCATCATCTCATACAAAATATAGTCTTTAAATTTTTGAAAATTTAATTGTTACATTTATAAATTTTACTACGTTAACCAAAAAAGTCTACTACTATTTCTACTAATATCACTACCTAAAAGACTTAAATTATACATCAAAAACTTAACTAGTAAAAACCAATTTCCTTGAGTGTCTAGATTTGCACCATGTATAGGATGTAGAGTATAACTAAGTGTTGGAGAGCCTTGACCATTGATACATCTTCTTTAAATGCATGCTAAAATTTTCATTTTTCCATATCACTTTTGGTTTAAGCCTTGTAAAGAATTTAAATTCACCTTTGATCCATAATAAGCCCTTATTTTAAACCGTCTAAGACCCATAACTAAAGCTTATGTTAGGATTAGGTAATACAAAGAGGAGGGATAAATCAAGATTACAAAACTTTAAATTAAAACTTAATAACTTCCAAATTAACCATACAATAACTAAAATGAAAATAACATACACATAAAGTAGATGACTCATAACACCATGATTTGTTCACGGGGAAACCCTGACGAAGGGAAAACCCCGGTGGGGATGATACCCACAAATAATTCACTAAGAGTATAGTGTCCCTATTAGGAGAACTATCCATGTTAGGAGCTGAATATTACATTTATTACATATCCATGTTAAAGGATATAAAACCCTATTAGGGGTATACAATGAGCACACTGCTCTTACAAAGCAAATATGTTATGATACAATGCTTTAACAAAATGAACAATACAAGCATTTTCTATGCTTAAGTAGTCCCAATTATAGCTCACAAAAAATTCTATCTTATCCTAAAATCACAATGCATCTATTCATTCCACACATATTCCATACCATACTTCACATCATAAAACAACTCTACTTATATACTCGATCTCAAAAAGATCTTCTAGTCGGCTCACAAGAACATCACAAAATGTGTCCAACACTTAACCAAATATCAAATGCATAGTCGGCGATCATAATCTAACAAAATTAGGGTATGACCCAATCCAAATCCAACTTATCACTTCTAGATTCCATTTTATACTCTCTTAATCATTGTGACCATTCAACTGCTTTGTTACACTGCTATATTGTCTTCACATGACTTCAACAGACTATAATTCTCAGAGATGAACTCCAAAACACAAGAGATCTTAACTGAAGGTCTAATATATCCCAAAATACATTCCTCTAACCTCGCATGACTTAGATCACCATATACATTGGTCAGTGATCAAACTATACCACTGTACCCAGTTAACTGCTTCCTGGACCTAGTCATTTTTACAAAATTGAATATCAAAATTGAATTGTACTTCAAGCAACCATGAAAATAAGTAGTGTTTACATAAATGAAAACCTCTATTCAATCCTAAATCATCCACTTGCCAAAAATATCCCCATTTGGCATTAATGGCAACACGTAGTGAAAAATTACTAAGTGCTCAATACCAAACTATTGACTAAGTACACATTATCTTCGTTATACATATTACATATTATATTTTTCATACATATTACTCCCCATTTGACATCAATGGAAAATGTGCACTATAAATAGTATCTATATATATATCAAAATTGCACAACTACACATCAAAAACTCATACCATGTGAAGTACATCTTGGAAAGAGGTTTCCAAGATCTTTGCCTCTTTAGTCCATGTCTTTACCAAAATATGACCCACATGGATCAGTCCATTCAGTGAAAATCATGAAGTCTCAGATCCCTTTAGTTCTGTAGGCATATTATCAGTGAGTTCCTTTGCTTTTCTCTCCATGTGAGAAAGGTGTTTTTCAAGAATTGATAGGTTAGGAGTGATTAAAATCTTCAACACGCCAAATCTTCCTATCACTCTCACTTTCTTTGTTTCCAGTACACTAATTTTTTCCAGCAGCCTGGACACTTCTTTATCCAACTTTGTGATAGTGCGTGAGGAGGACTCACAACTGTCTATCAAATTCTCTAGAGTCTTTATATCATTGGAAATGATATCTCCAATATTCTAAAGGTGGTTAATGGGATTTATACAATAACTGTATAGCTTCCTTCCATGTCTAATACATGTCTTTGCGAACATTAATAGTGTTACTTAATATGCCCAAGTCCTATGAGATTGTCTTGCATACTTCCTTGAGTTTCTTTGCTAAGTATGTATGTTCAGCTCTTACTTCTACGATCTTCTCTAGAGACTCAAAGTGACTATCAAAGTAATCCAATGCTTTGTTCAGGTTCTTTGTTGTATCCTTTCCTTGGTAAGTGAAAGGTAGGGGTAGGAGTTTGTTGATAGTATCAACTGCCCTTTCTAGTACCCTTGACTTTTTCTTTGTTTTGTATTATGTTCTCTCTTTTTCTTTGGAAAAGGATATGTAAGATAGCTTCATTAAATCATCCTCATCCATGATTTCTACATCAGTTCTTAAAGTTTTATCTCCACTTTCCAACAATAAAGCTGAAGAAATAGATACATGTGTTTCTTTCTTAACTTCAAATTTAATTTTTGTTTCCTTATCTGCCTCAACTATACTCTCTTTTTGTTCTTCCTTAATGTCATCTTCTTCTCTGTCTCATTTAGTTCATCGCTTCCATCAATACCAGTAATAGTATCATCATTCCCTTGAAAAGGATCACTTGCATCCTGCAAGGTGTCCAAAGACACATGCACATCAGCAAAAAACAAGTTCGGTTGCTTTACAGTGCTGACAAATTGACTGTTATCTTCTCTGTCCTTAGGTGAATCAATGTTGATTACTGTAGGCTTGGAGGAATATCCTCTTAGAATAGTTTTAGGCTTGGAATCCTTGGATTTAGGAGGTGAAAACTTCTCAGGTTTAGTATTTATAAGAACCTTATCAATAGCCTTCTGTATGTCTTCTATGACCTCATCATATTTTCTTCCCATAATCTTTATTAGTCTATCTCTAATTCTTAACAATGTTTTTATTACTTTTAGTATCCTCTCATGTTCATCATATGATACAACAAGTAGCATATCATCTATAACTTTTCTTCTTATTTGTCCATCCTCTGTTAGTGCTAATTGTTTTCTAATTTCCAATTTCTCATATAATTCCTTGGGAATACTACCTTCCATTTCAATTGGATTCTTCTTGAATACAAGCATATGATCTATTAAAAAATATTCAATTAGAATATTATCTTTCTCATCATACCTCTCATAATATTTAGGCAACTAATTGAGATTTCCTTGATTAATGATTCTCATTTCCATCATCTTTAGATCTGGTTTCCAAAGTTGTCTTTCCTCTGTTTTCTTCTCTTCCACTTTCTTTTCCTCTACTTTATTATTTTTTTCTTCTTCTGATTTCTTCTTTTATTCTTCTCTCTTCTTGTCTACTTCAATCCTCTGCTTATTTGGTGGTGAATTCTATTTGGAGGACCTTGTACTCTTCGCAGGGATCTCTACTTTTTTTCTCTTTCTGCATTTTCCTTTTGGGTGGTTTAGGTGTAGTATCAGGTACATATACTACAGTAGGAGGTGGACTTGTAGTATTTTCAATTTCTGGAGGTGTAAGGGTTGTAGGAGCAATTCTTGCTAATCCAGAAGAACTCTCAGTCATCTTTTTCCTTATCTCCTTCATTTTCTCCTTAGTAATACCATCCTTTTCTGCTAGATCATCCACAAATTTTTCTACTTTTCTCTTCCTTGCCTCTTTATTTTGTTCCTCTTATCTTAGTATATTTATCTTCATATGTCCCCCATCTTTCTTTGGATAGATCAACCTCTGAGGATAGTACATGTTCTACTTGCGTTGTTAAGACCTCAGAACTAGCTTCATACCCTATAGGGTAATACCATTTCATTCTTGGTTCTACTATCTCAAAGCATACATAATCAATTTCAACCACGAAGCAGATTGTATCCTTATACTTTTATACCATATCCTCAGGTGTCCTCACTCTTTCTTTCATCTGTCTCTATAGAATCTTGATCATATAAAATAGTTCTTCATCAACCCTAGTAATGTTCTATCTCTTATAGTTTTTAGAGACTTCTATACCAGTAGGTTCATTATCCTTCCATGCTCTAGGGTTTATTCTAGGGAATTTATGTACAATGTGGATATACACGTGTATTAACAATGACCCAAACTTGAATGCTTTTGACTTTTCTTTCTTTATCTGCTTCACATTCTCTAGAAATTGTTGTGCAAGTACTTTGAAAAGGTTGTGTTTTATATTTTATTTCACCATTCTATATGCCATCATAATAACTCTAGCTGATACTGAGTTAGTTCAGCTATTGTAATAGATTTTGTAACCCAAAATCACTAAAACTAATCTCACATCTTGCTGAAAGATGTTGGCTATGGTCATCGCCCTCTTATCCCATCTAGAATGAGTTAGGGTTTCCACTTGCTTCTTCGTGTTCTTCTCCATAATAGGGATAACACCAAAGTTTCCCAAACTAGTTATGTCATGAATCAACTTACTGCAAATCTTCACAGAATGATCTCCAATCTAGATAAACTGATCATGTACTATGTTCAAGACAATCTTAATCCATTCTTCTTCGTCAAACTCATAGAATTATGCCATTTGCATAATGTTGAGATTCTCTAGATGAGTGAACTCATCCTTCCATTTTCCATCTTCCTTGATCATATCATTCATCTCCTTATAGATCTCAAAGTATCCCAGAGACTCATATTTACAATGTATGTATGCCCTAATATCCTCTACATGTAGAATGTCGTAGGGTGTTTGTGAAAATGAGCCTTTGGGATCATCTTCGTTGGATTTACAGGGATGTTTCTTAAACTCTTATATAGGTCTTTCATTGACATTGAAAATCAATGGAGTATTCATAATCAAAGATCACAAATAATCAAAAATACCTCTTCTTCGATGAATCTATGAATTTTCACTCATTCAATCGTAAAGTGTCCTAGTTTTCTTGCTTGTTTCACTGATCTCCTTTAACTCTGCTTCGAACAATGATTAGATATGTTCAAATGAGTAGAGTCATACTTTTCCATGAAATAATTAACACATTTCCCAATAAACTTAACTCTGCAATGATCTAGTCCATCATTAATATGGCAATCACAAGATACAGTGTATATAGTTATGCGATTTCAGATAGGTGCTTCAAATAAATCATGTATTCTCTCCACAAGCTCACAAAAGCTTATTCCACATAAATAGGGGTTGGATGGTTTTTTTTTGTATTTATACAAAGCTCCCCCTAAGGTCATGCTTGGACATCTAGGTTGATGTGGCAGTGTTAGCATTAGGTGAAGACTCAGTAGCATCTATTGAATCTCCTTGAATCTTGTTCTCACTTGGTTTCATCGCTCTCCAAACTTCACCACTCTCTTTCACAAATAAATTGTCAAACTCTTTCATGTATTCTACCATACTTTTTCCAACATCACCAACATTCTTCTTTAAAAAAATAGGTGGTGGTCTTCTGTTACTTGTAGCTCCATTATACCTGTAAAACTTTTCTATATGTCCTTGATTGTTACACTTATATCATGTAAGAGATGTTCTATTCTGATTAACCTTTAACTTGCAATACTTTGTGATGTGCCCAAAGTTGTTTCATTTGTAACATGTAATCTCAGCTACAGTTTCCTCTCTGATATAATCCTGGCTTCTTGCATTCTTCCTTCTTGTATCCATATGCATAGTAATTAAAACAATAAACAAAAAAGGGCTTGTAAGGAGATTTACCTCTGTAATCCCTCTTCATGTGACCAACTTTGTTACATCCAAAGAATCTACCTCTGGAAGGTCTAATCTTCTCTTTAGCTTCTTCTTCTGTAGGTCTTTCTGCATCTGTCTTTTCTTCACATTTCTTTTCTTGAGATTTAGAACATTCAGCTTTATCAAAGCCAACTCCTGTAATGTCTCCTTTAGGTTTTTGTCTTCCTCTTTCTTCATAAATCTTGTCACTACTCATATGAAGTTTTTCAATGTGTTTCTTAGCCTCAACAATTTCTCCTTTATTGATGTGATTGTATTTCTCCAGTTCCTAATATTTGTTTCCATAGTCATCAAGTTCAAACTCTATTTTTCCTATATGAACATTTGCACCTTTTAAGATCTCTTCGATTTTGGTTCTTTCATATTTTTCTTGTTGAATTTCTTTAGCCATATGAATAGAAGTAGTTTCATGATCCTACTTCAATGCTTCTTTTTTCTTGTTTAAGCTGTTTGATCTAATCAAATGAATCATTATCATAATCCTCTTTTATATTTTCAATAAGTTCTTGCCTTTGATTCCTAGAAATTTCAAGTTGTTCTTTAAGTTTCTTGATGAAACCCTCTTCTCTTCTCAGTTTGAATTTTGAATCAGCATTTTCAGCTTTATCCTTATCAAGGTCTTCAAGTGTTGCCTCAAAGTTATCTTTCAAACTTGTTGAATCCATATGGATCTCCCTTAAGTTGTTAGGCTTTCTCTCCAAGGGCCACATGCTTTGATACCAATTGTTAGGATTAGGTAATACTGAGAGGGAGGGTGAATAAGTATTACAACACTTTAAATTCAAACTTAATAACTTCCAACTTAACCTTACAATAATTGAAATGAAAAGAACATACACATAAAGTAGATGACTCATAACACCATGATTTTTTCATGAGGAAACCCTGGCCAAGGGAAAACCCTAGTAGAGATGATACCCATAAATAATGCACTAAGAGTATAGAGTCCCTATTAGGAGACCTAACCCTATTAGGAGTTGAATATTACATTTACTACATATCCACATTAAAGGATATAAAACCCTGTTAGGGGTATACAATGAGCACATTACTCTTACAAAGAAAATTTATTCTGATACAATGATTTAACAAAATGAACAATACAATCATCTGCTATGCTTAAGTATTCCCAATTATATCTCACATCAACTTATGTTTGATCCTGACATCACAATGCATCTACGCATTCTACACATATTCCATATCATCCTTCGCATCATAAAAAAACTCTACTTATATACTCAATCTCATAAAGATCTTCCAGTCGGCTCACAAGAACATGAAAAAATGTGCCCAAAACTTATCTAAATATCAAATCCATAGTATTAGATAATACTCTAACAAAATTAGGGTAGGACCCATTCCAAATCCAACTTAGCACTTTTGGATTCCACATTATACTCCCTTAATCATCGTGACCATTCAACTGCTCTATTAGGCTGATATATTCTCTTCACATGACTAATTCAACATACTGTAATTCTCAGAGATGAAATATAAAATACAAGAGACCTTAAATGAAGGTCTAATATATTCCAAAATACCTTCCTCTAAGCTCTCATGACTTAGATCACCATATACAGTGCTTTCTGACCAAAATTGTACCATTGTACCCAGTTAACCGCTTCCTAGACTTAGTCATTTTTATAAACCTAAATTGTACTTCAAGAGTCCATGTAGATGAGTAGTGTTTCCATAAATGACAACCTCTATGAAATCCTAAATGGGCCACTTTCCAATTACTTATAATTTTTGTCAGTCCCTAACCAAGGCTTGTACTTTTGCATCATTGTTAGTAGGAAAGGAAAGTGAATGTAGAGGCTTATAATACTAATTCACGTAATAACTATTCATGGATTACCTCAAGGTGCATAGGGAATGGGAACAAATTATTATCTCTACACTTCTTCCTACTAAAAATATCCTTACTATTGGGGTGTTCCATTATCAATCTTAATAAACTTACATGTATAAGATAATTTATGCCAACTGTAAAATCTATTCAATTTATTTTTTTTATTTTTTTAAGGTTCATAACCTCTTTGGCTTAGAGACAAGGACTGAGGGGTATCCATTCCTCTAAAATCCACCTGGGACATGATCCTGTCCTCATCCCTCATTGTGTCAGAGCGTTTTCTTGCAGCAAGAATTGGTCCCCAGTGGGCTCAATGAGAACCAAACAACTTCACTAGCAGACCAAGGGCCCATTGACTCTATTTAATTATTTTCTAGAATAGCGTAATTAATTTGATTCTTTTAGTATAATATAAATGATTAAATATTTTATAGAAAAAACAACTTTCTAGAGAGAACATCTTTAAATTATTTTTGTTTACAAATAATTTAATAATTAATCAAAATATGTTCAATAACAATTTAGATGAGCGGAGAGGAGGAGAGTGAGGGGCTGGAGGGAATTCGAATTCCCCTTTGGGCGGGAAACTTGCTGGAGGAGGATTGCAGATGAATCTAGGTGAAGGCAACAAGATTACCAAGGGATGTGAGAAGGATGCAGAAGGGGACAAAGACCCAGATCAGAATCGACCTCGAGAAGGTGGCAAAAGGGACTTTTTGAACCATGACATGAGCGGGAAAGAGGCCTCTGGAAACGATCAGAGTTTTTCCGTGCCAGTGATTCAGAAAAAGGTAAAAGATGTAGCAGTGGAGGGCTACACAAAAGAGAAAAGGGAGGACAATCCTCTATCGAGATTCCAAATCTGTGAAGATGCTCCAAAGGCAATGAAAGGTGATAGTAAGCTTCCTGAAATTGCAAAAGGCAGTCAACCTTTATTTAAAAATACTGCAAATGGAAGTTGGACCTCTCTTTTTGGTGTGAAACCTATTGGGAAATCTTCATTTCCCCTTGTTGACAACACGTCGGACCCTGTGAAAGGAATATTTAGTATTTCCCTTCCTGATTCACTGGTTGATCATACAGTAGCTTCAATGAAAAATATGCTAATAGGAAATTTTATGGGCCCAAGACCTAATATTGATACAGTTATGGTTTATGCTGCAAGGAAATGGAGGTTAAAAGGTCAAGTTGACATAGCTTCCTTACCAAAAGGTTTTTTTACTTTTGAGTTTTCCAGCTCTGAAGACCTTTCTGTTGTTCTATGTGGGGGTCCTTGGATGTTTGGTAAATCATCCATGGCTCTTCAAAAATGGGGGGAAAATCTTGACCTTAATATGGATATGTTCAAATCAGCCCCAGTGTGGGTTCAATTCCAGGGTCTTCCTCTGGAATATTGGCATGAAGATGTTTTTTTGGGATTGGCAAGTTCATTTGGGGAGCTCTTATCAATTGACCCAATGACAGCTGCAAAGACTAGATTAGTATATGCAAGAATCTGTGTCAACATTAATCAAAAGACTGACCTTCCAGAAGTTATTTCAATTAACTCAAAGCTAGGCACTCATAATCAAGTTGTGGAGTTTGAATCAATCCCCTTTGCCTGCTTCACCTGCAAAAAATCTGGGCATTGGGCAAAACAATGCCCTCTTAAACCTTCTGTTAAGCCTAAAAAGAAAGAATCAAGAGTAGTATGGAGAGAGAAAAATGGACCTTCTTCCTCTCTTCCAATCCCCCCGAATTTCTCAGAAGAGGAAAAATCAAAAGAAGACCAAACTGTTGATTTAATTAACTAGCCAGAGGAAGATATTATTCAAGCATCAGTCGAAAAG
This sequence comes from Thuja plicata, assembly GCA_018584345.1. Taxonomy (NCBI): domain Eukaryota; kingdom Viridiplantae; phylum Streptophyta; class Pinopsida; order Cupressales; family Cupressaceae; genus Thuja; species Thuja plicata. The sequence continues at coordinate 2,042,575 of MU227611.1, read as the reverse complement.
GATTTACCCCAGATCCTGGAACAAGAGAACTCAAATACAACAGAACAAGAGAGAAAAGTGGATAATGAATCCTTACCTGCTTACCAAAGTCCTCCGGTTAGGAATAGGGAGAAGGAACTCCAGTCCCAAAATGCTCCTCGGGAAGTTTGTATTGAAAAGGAGCCACAAGGCCCAAGAATAGATCAGCAAAATGAGAATGGCTACTTCTTTGAAACAACTGGACAGGGAGTTATAGTTTTGGATAAATTGGGACCTTCACCTTTAGTGAGTGAGTACGTGATATCTATTAATAATGGAAATAGTAGCAAGTGTTGGTCTGAAGTCAGTGAGGAGGATACCCAAAAAGAAAGTTTTGATGATTCGTCTCCTACCTCAGAAAAGCAGGAATCCCTATGGTCTGAGGTGAAAAATAATAAGAAAGAAAAAAAACCCTCTAAGAAAGGAGGACTGAATCTAAAAGCTCATGAATTAGGGAAAAAGGTAGATATAACCCCTTTAGGGGGAGTCCAGACTAGAAGGAAGAAAGCAGGTGTAGGATTTCCCCAGGGAGGAAGAGGTAGAACTTCTCATAAAGCTATGAGAGAGCTAGAAGCAAAATAGAGTATTGCAGATGGTAAACAATCTACTATCCCTAAGATTTGTTCCCCAATCCATTAAATGAAGATTATATCTTGGAATATAAGAGGTCTAAATAGTCCTCATAAACAAGATGTTCTTAGAAATATGGTAAGAGATACAAACCCTGATATTATTCTTATCCAGGAAACAA
>MU227611.1:2005420-2028405 GCA_018584345.1 Thuja plicata | reverse complement strand
TTTTAATTAAATAAAAATGATCAAACCTTAGGAAATATTGAAATAATTGAATTAATTACGATTTGATCAAGGAAATTGATTTGAATTGAAAATGTTCCAAAGCATTGATTCAGGAAATTGATAAATTGATAAAATGATAAATGGGGCCCATAGTCTAGGCGACAATTTTAGGGTGCATACAAATGTCACAATTATATAGCCAATGGATGCAATCGTTTGAAGAGGTGAAACGTATTCACTCATGCAATATTTTCAAAACCTATCAAATCATGAAGCCACCAAGATGTACACACACACGAGATGGATTTATTGTTAAGCCCAAAAGATGATCTTTCCATATATTCATCACAACAAGGTAGATGAACAACAACAAAATCCAACTAAAGAAACACATTCGAAACACAATAAAACAATTGGCTCTTTGAAAAGAATGAATAAACATGCACGCACTCATCAATTTAACATAGATAGAAGAAAATATCACACCATGAATGAAGCACCAATTGTAGATCTTTATTATATTAAGAATCTGACCCTAATACATTACTTTTGACTACAATATATAGAGTTCTGATCTACAACTCTGAATGCCAAAATTAGGGCATCAGAGACTCTAAAAAAATGAAAAATAAACTAAACTAAAGATTTTCTAAAGGAAACTATTTTCTAAACTGATACAATCAGTTTTCCCTTGCAAAAGGGATCAAACTCGTTAAGAAAGAAGAGAGAGAGAGAAGTTGGAGTTTTGTTACATGCAACTAGAGTCTTCTTCTTGATCTTCTGAGTTCTCCCTTGGAATATTCACCTATGATTCTCTTTGATGACATGTAACTGATTGAATGTTTGATAATGTTAAGTTGAAGATGATGCAAGACATTAAATCAGTTAATGGTTTGTATTGTCATTGATGTCAACTTGATATCATCTGTATGGTCGTATACATAATGCCAAAGACTTCAAAGAATCAATGGAACAGAGGTTATGCCTTCAGCAATGCATAAAAGTCAATTATTCACTAAAGTGACAGACCACACTGGTGGGGTTCACACCATCAGAAAAGACAGAGATAAAGTCACAGTGATACCCGACGAGCAGAAGACAGTGTTGCTTGATGAAGCAGAATCAAGGGATGCCTGACGAGATAAAAATAGTGTTTCCTGATAGCCAAGATCCAATGATGCCCAATAGATGGAGATCCCAAAGCTAACTAAAGTTGCACCGATGGAACTGGCAGTTGTCACCGGTGACGAACTGCAAAATTGACCGATAGAATAGAGAGATCAGAAAATGATAAAATATCTAGCTGGTAGAGCTTAAGGATAGACTTAACTAGTTATTTTATTTGTTTTATTCGACCACCATTAATTAATTGATTTAAAGATGCTTTATACAGTTGGCAAGAAGATAACTATGAGATAAATCAGGAGTTAAAGCCATAAATCAATTTGGTTGGATTATTTTTCACGTCGAGAATCAAGAATCAAGAACCTAGAATTAAGGGATATCATGTCTATATAAGAGGAAAGCATAATTCATTTCTGTAAGCAATCAAATACATGGGGGAGTGAATTGAAAGATGCTAAAGAGAAACTGATGAAGGTTAAACTTCATGTAGTCCTGATCAATCAAGCTAAGGGAGAGCTAAAGAATTCTGCAGACACCGACACACAGTAAAGCACAACATCACAGAGCAGAAAGAATGAAGTACAAAGGAATGGAATTGATACATTGATCATAAATGTATTGTACATAAATAGATCTGAATATCTACAATTCAAAGTTGCATTAGAAACAGGTCATTGTGTTTCAGTTTAACCATTGAAGCATTAAGTCTCTTAATAGAGCAGGACTTAACACTCTTTTGCAATTGAGGTATATCCTAACAGATTACCAGAAGGTTGACTCATGATAATAGCATCGGTCTTACATAAAGCCTATTGATATTCTAAGAAGGAGGCTGATTCAAGGATGGTAGTAAGATTAGCATAAAGCCTATTGACAGTCTAGAGACTGATTCAAGGATGGTAGCATAGATGCCAAATACTAAGTGACAACCTATGCATAAAAATCCTCTAACAAGGTCGCACTTAACCATGTGTTTTGTAACCTTTAACAGGGTTGGCTCCTAACAGGGCTCACTTCAGAAGAGTGAAAATTTGGGGTACCGGTCCCTGTGGTTTTTCCCTTAATAGGGTTTCCATGTTAAAATCCTTGTGTTATATGTGTATGGTTTATTAATTTATTGTTTTACATTCCACATATGCATTTATGGATTGATTGGTATACTCTACATATTTACTGAGCATCGGTAAATTATTTTTACTGCTTATCGGTAATCAAGGAGAATAAGGACAGACAAGGTAAACTGACAGACAGTTATTTGTTTCAAGTATTTCAAAGGCATACATCTTGTAGGGACTTAATAATTGGAGAAGTATTGATTGGTGGATTAAAGTTTAAATTGGATAAATTTCTGAGGCCACTGATTCACCCCCCCCCCTCTCAGTTATTACTAACACTCTTCAAGGTGGGAACTGATAGAGGACCCTTAGTCCTTGAAAAATGAACTCCAGTTAGGCATCCATCTGATATGAAGTTTAAATTTCATGCAAAAAAGTGATCTCGCTGGAAAAGCCTAGAAATTTAGACCCTGACCTCTGCACCAAAATTTGTCAAGTACAAATTTGACTAAGTATTGAAACCAAAACTAGAGATCCCAGAATTTTGGCCCTTTTAGAGGATGAAAGAGCTGAAAGCCAAAAATGATGAGAGGGTCGAAAGGCTGAAAGGGCCGAAAGGGCCAAAATGCCAAAAAGCTAGCCTTTGTAAAAATGGCTAAGTATGGAAAACTACATTTTTCAAAAATGGTTGTCTGGGTTTGAGCGGTCAACTTGGGAACACCTCTAGATAAGCAACTCACAACCTCTGTACTATTTCTTCCACTTCCTCATAGTTGATTTCCTTCCTCTTCACTTTTTTGATTCGTCATTCTTGCTTCTCTCTGAAAATGGTCAATTCATAAGCGTAGAACTTGATCTCTTCTTCATGTTTGGATATCCTTTGCATGTCCTCCTTGGAATAGAATAGTTGGTGTAGGCCTTCTTTGGTGCTAACACCTTCCATAATGTCTCTAAACTATTGTATTACCTCTTTGGCTGGGTGCAAGATTTGTTTGTCTTGGTCCCTATACAATTATAAGCCAATACCTATGAAGAAGTTATCTATCTCTTCTACCTACTCCATTATTTCCATATGCTTTTTTCGTATGCATTCTAGGCACTTTTTGCAAATTTTGATTATTTTGGCTATGCTTTTGATCCATGTTCCAAAGTTGTCAAGCTCTTCACCTTCATATATCTTGACCAAAATTTGGAAACTTTGCTTCTTGATAATATTAAGGTCTTGGAGAGAAATTTTCCATTTGGTCACTTTGGCATCTAATTCATCATCACTCTCCATTATGTTTATCAACTTTGTAGTTTCTATTAGAATAACTCTGAAAGGCCTGAAAACTAGTTTGATAACCCTTTCTTGATACTGCTCAAAATTAGTCTTCTAGTCAGCGCTTTCTTGAATGAAAGAAGGGGTCATACCTGTCTTCAAGTCTAGAGTAGCTCTCTTTTCTAGTACGACCTGTAATGAGGCCTCTAGGCAACTTGGGTCAATAGAACCCACCATCTTATGAATGAATTTCTTTAGAGCCTCATTTTTCTCTGTCAAGGACTTGATAGCTTCCTTGTCTTTTCTCATAAATCCTAGAGCATGTTTAATCCCTAGGGCTTCCAGTGTCTTACTTCCTTCCCTGGTTGACTCCCTTAGATCTACCTCTTCAAATGTATAATCCTTGGGGCTTATTTTTTCTTGAGAGGTGCTAGCGGAAGGAATTGCTACTTGTGCTTTCCAATGACCCCTAGTGTCTTGAGTGACATAGGATATTGTCCTTGCTGGTATATTGGCCTCTTCCTTGTGGAAGGCTTGCCCCAAGAATGCCATATCTATATCTTCTCCTTCTTATTCATCTATGTAAGTTCTTTTTTGAGGTTGAATCTCTTTAGTAAACCAATTAGGTTTACTAAAGGAAGTAACTGGCTCATATGGGGCAATATGGAGGATTGAAGCCAAAATTTTTGATCCATGAGTCACCTCCTCCTTAGCCTCTTCCTCATGTTCACCTTCTTCCCTACCTTCTCCCTCATACATTTCTTCTTCGTGGCTTTATTCCTTTCCCTTCTCTTCTTCTACTATAGCATCTTGTTCATCTCTATCTTCGCCCTCATTCCCGAAGGAACTGATTGATATTTCTGCACTAAGGCTTGTCATGGATTCCAATGACGTTTTGAAGGGGGTGTGACTTCTTTTATCACTTCCATTTGGGGATTCGAGATAGAGGAAGGAAAAGTAATAGATGGTGGTGGAGTCGATGTGGGGTTTGTGAGTGGTGGAGTAGGAGTAGAAGGAGGCGGATTTAACGTTGGAGTTGGGAGAGAAGGTGGTGGAGTAGGAATGGGAGGTGGGAGAGAGGTTGGTGGAGTGGTAATGTGAGGTGGTGGAGTTTATTTTGAACTATCTCTTATAGCTTTACCCCCTTCTATACTCTAGGGAGTGGTAGCATCTTGATTTTTGGGACCTTGGCTAGTGTTAGAGTCTGCCCCTGTGACCGACACATTTAGTGCGGGGTTTGTGAATTGGATCGGAGGTGGAGTGAGGATCAATTGAGGCTAGAGGGGTGCCTATGTTCCACAGTCATTTTTTGTCATTGAGTTGGTTTTATCATGTCCCTAATCTGAAAAAGCCTCCAGGCCTTCAAAATTAGACATGAGGAATTCATTTGAGCCTAAGGTATCCAACGGTTTTTCATGCTCTTTAGGAGCATCTTCCTATTTCCTTGTGATCTCCTTCTTCCTTAGAGAGGCTACCTAGGATCTATTCCTTTTCACCAAGGACACATCTTCCTCTTCCGTCTCCTCTTGTAAAGTTTCCAATCTTGGAGAAACATAAGCCCTCTTTCTTTTATAAGTCTTTTTCCCTTCTTCAATGGTAGGGGAAGATTGGCTAGAATTGGAAGGGCCTTCATCTTCGGTGGCCTATGATTATCCAATGGGAGGATCTATCTACCTTGTCATCCTAGTTTTTGCGGCCTTGTGCCTAGGATTAAAACCATATTCCACTACGCGTTCATGCCCATACACTATTCCTGGCTTCTTAGGTGGGGTCATCTTGTATTGGGGCACTGTGGAATTCTCTCCATGTTTCTTATCTTCCTTCTTGGGTGGATCCATTAGTGTTTTTACAGGAATGGGATCCATTTGATAAGGCATTCCAATCCATGCCTCCATCATTCTGACCACATGCCTCACTCTGAATTCCATGTTGTCATTTTCCTCTTTATCTATCTCTGCATTTATAATAGGTCAATTGTAGATTTTATCAACTATATATATTGACTCCAGCACATTATCTAAAAATTTATCCCAAACCTTTGGGGTAATATTGATCTTCAAAGCTTCTTGTGCTAGTGTGAGGGACATCTTGTGCAGTAATCCCTAATTCTGACCTCATGGTCATCCACACAATTTATCCAATGATCTTCAATGTGCGGCTCATGGATGTAAAACTTTACAATGATATGGTTGTATGTGCCTATTGGGTTGAATCAGGCCTGGATGGTTTTATATAGTTGGAGTGGGCACTCATCCCACTCAAAGGCTAGGGACTTACATATTTTCATGTCTTGGAGAGTGTAGGGGCATAGGGAAATGAGGAAATCCCAGTAGTGCTCCTTCTTATGCTTGATGTGCTCATATGCATCCACAAGCTGTCTGACCATTTCTAGGATGATTACCCAATCAGATGGGTACTTGGGTAGATTATTTTGGTACAAGGTAAATCCTACCACTCAAATGTATGTGAAAGTCCTGAACTGTATGTAATAAGCCCCTATGGCCCTTACCTTGGTAGCTTCTTTTTCTAATAGTCTCTTTGTGAATTCACCCTCTATGGATCTAATGATTGCAAAGATAAAGGTGTCATTCACTATCCTATAATCTGTAATATCTTCTAGCATATCTTCTCTTATCACCAGTTGTGGATAGACAATATGAGGCCATGCATTTGGGTCATTGAAGTTTCCCCTTTTTGTGAGCCTCAGATAGTCTTCTCGCATGGCTAAAAGGTATACTATATATGCAGTCATGTAGAACTTTGCGTTGTGCTTAACCGTGGTTAGTTTCTCATCTAGTTTTTCATTTAGGATAGTGGCCCAATCAAACCTGGCCTTGCAGTTCCTGATCTTCTCTATTAATAAGATCATCTAGTTCTCAAGTTGGATGGACTGAGGTAGTCCATATACTCAGCTTATTAATGTCACCGCTTCTTGGATATCATCTTTTAAGTACCCCCTTCTAAGATCTATCTTGTCTAGTTTATTCTTTGGGAGAGACTACTTGAGGTATTCTTGATTTGTGATGTCATATACATCCTTAGTTTTGTTCCTAAACCACGTTAACCCCTTTTCTATGTAGAAATCATATAATTTGTCCACGCCCTTTTGGAGATGGAATACCTCTTCTATGTTGTCTGGTATTAGGTCCATAACCACCTGTCCTTCTGTATTTTTAACCACCTTTTCATCTAATGTGTATTGGTTAGCTAATTTCATGATCATTTCAGAGGACATGACTACCACCGGATGGCCTGTTGCATTAACCAAGCCCGATAGGACAAAGGAGGTATAGTCTTTTGACCTTCCCGCTAGTTGGAAAGACCTCACTAGGAACTGATCCTACTCCATGTTCCCGGTGTTGGTATCAATAATATCTATGTGCTTGTTCTTGATCTTTGAAGGGGGGTCTTTCCCCTTGTACAAGTACTTCATTAGTGATGCTATTTGTTTCTCAGGCATTCCTGCAAGGAAAAAATGCAAGTATCAGTATCTTTATTGAAAGAAAACTATAAAAGTAGGAAAGGAAACAAAATAACTAAGAAAGTCAAAAGCAGAGGGCTCTTAAGTAGCCAAAAATTTATTTTTCACTCTTTCATTCTTTTCAGTCTTTTGAACACCAAAGATAAGGTAGGGGTCCAAAAAGGCCAAAAATATGATGGATGAGGTCGGCGAAGCAAGCCCTTTTGAACTTTCAGTGTGCGAAAGTCTGAAAAAGGTTTCAAACGCCAAAATTCCAAAACCTCCAGAAGGGATCTTTCAATGTTTTAGGGGTTTCAGAGGTTTCAGAGGTCCAAAACGCTGACTATGAGAAAATTGTAAACTACACTTAGATGCAAAAGAATTCTTGAAGGGAAGGTTTTTGGCCTTTTGGAGGTCGAAAACCTGGGCCCAAGTCGCGATGCCAGAAACCCTAACTCTAAAGAAAAATGCAAAAGAAAAGGGAAAAAGGGGAGGGTGACCCCTCTACAAGTCCAAGGGCGCAAACCCTAGGGACCTAGGAGGGAGCACAACTGACTGGGCCGAATACCTAACCTAAAAAAACAAAGAAAAAAAAGAATGATCTCAACAGGAAGAGAAAATGAAACCCTACTTGTTAAACACGAGGAGAGGGGAGGACTATGACCACTAGACATGAGGAGAAACTAGCAATAAATGGAAAGAAGAAGAAACAAAATATGTGTAGAGGAGCAAGGAGACACGAGTGAATAAAAAAACACAAGTTAGAAAGAAATAGAAAATAAGTGTTTAAATAGCTCGTTGATGACATTACCAGTCTTCAGCATTTCAGAGGCCAAAACACTGAAATTTGGGTGGCCTCATCCACCTTTCAGGTGTTTTAGAGGCTGAAACACCGAAAGGTGCAAAGATTCTACCCTTCATCCCTTTTGGCATTTTGGGGGCCAAAACACCGAAAGGGTCAGGCTTGAACCTTCGGCATTTTTAGAAATGATGAAAGGGTGAAAAGGCCGAAAAACACTCTATTATTCTCAACAGGCCCCTCAAGAACCTAGTTCAAGGAACAGGGAGAGGGGAAGACCCAAAAGCCAAAAGAAAAAAAGGGGGTCCCCATGGTTAGAGGACCAAAAATGGGGTGTGTATTGTGGACCCACAATAGGAACTAGAAGTAAAACCAAGGTGGTGGAATGATAATGTCTATTGTGACTTCCATAAGAATAAAGGATACAAGACTAATGATTGTGTTAAACTCAAACATGTTATACAAGACCTCATTTAGGGAGGCAAGATCAAAGTGGAAGGACATACCTCTAATGAAGATCACACTACATATAATAAACCATTTCCCAACTATGAAAAATGAGAAGCCTCTAAAGGAAAGGGAAATGAAGTCAATTACACCTATTCTCATAATGATAATGTGATAAATATGTTGCACATAAAAAGTGAATCAATCAATGTGATCACTATCAAAGGTGTCAAAGAAAAATTGACACACTCAAACATGGTAACTTGAAGCCAAGCACAAATCATGATTAAAGGGGTTATTCCTCATCTAAATAAGTGACATCATCTAAAATACTTGTTATCACAATTCCTAAACTAGCAACGTCAAGACAAATAGTTACCTCACCATCTGCCAACTATAACTTGGTAGACCAATTCCAAAGGACCTTGGCTCAAATTTATATATTTGAGTTATTAAAGATCTCTTCAGTGCATAGGGAAGTTCTTAAACAAGCCCTACATTTTGCAAGTGTTCCAAAAGACATAGATGTGGAAAAGTTACAGGCAATGGTCAATCACATTTCAGCTCCACATTACCTCTCCTTTTCAGAGGAAGATGACAAATCTTTGACTCATCCCCATAATCAACCCCTTCACATTGAAGTTTTGATCCATATCACATGTAAACCTGTATTGATAGAAGGAGGCATGGGGTTGAATATATGTACTCTCAATCTAATCAAGATATTGGGTCTTTTCGAACAAACAATTAATTCAAGGAGTAAGATAACCATCAAGGCTTATGATGAAGAGGAAATGTCATCCAAAGGGATAATTGTTTTACCAATAAGAATAGGACCAATTGAATGCAATATGATTTTTCAAGTTCTTGATCTACCATTTGCCTATAACATATTACTAGGAAGACCTTGGATACTTGAAATGCAATCAGTGCCATCTACTTACCACCAATGCATCAAATTCCCACACAATGGGGTGGAAGTGAAAATTCATGTAGATTCAAGATACACTTGCAACAATGTTAAAGAAGATAGTATGGTTCCTCACAATAAGGAAGTCCCAAAAGAATTCCCATCTGAAACCTCTAAACACATGGTGATGAGAATCTTTGGAAAGACACTAAAACTTGAAGAAAATAGCATGGGGGAATACAAACTAGACATGATGCCATCATTGGCTAACATTATCGTGTCTCCAAGATCTTATGGGAAACCCTCTCCATATTTCACACTGACTACCCCAACAGAACAAGAAATGCATAAACCAACTGGTATGGTTAGAGCCTCTACTTCTCAAGAGGATGAAAAAGAAGATAAAGGAGTCTTGGATTGGCTCTATAAAGAGGAACAACAAGAAAATGAAGTAAAACATGTTGAGATATCTCCTGAAAAGTATGGAAAAGGTTATGACCTTATCAAAAAAATGGGATATAAAGGGAAGGGACCTTTAGGAGATAAGGGAAAAGGATTCATTGAGCCTATACACATGGAATTCAGAGACACCAAAGAAAAAATAGGATTAGGTTTAAATAATAATTCAGAACACCCCACCTCAAGGGATGGTCCAATCTTTGATAAAGGAAGTGGTGAAGAAGAAGAAGAAGAAAAAAAAAACTTGTACCTTGGATATATGAAATATTACTACACATTGGTACTAAGGGTCCAAAATATCAAGGAGAAATAGATGTAATTAATTTTGTAGCACAACTAGAGCATCATGTTCCTTTGTTGTCACAAACTGATGTTCAAGAAGTAGAGGAAGAAGAAGAAGACTCTCCAAAATCCAACAGCTAGAAGAATCTCATGAAGAAATCCCTCAACAACAAGATGTACATCCTAACTGGGGGCAATTGGTGACAATTTCACATGTCCTATATTTACCACACTTTGATCCACAAATGGCTAATAGGGTACATCAACTTGCAGGTACAATATTTACACACATTTATGATGCTACCATAGACATTGAGGTAGGTGTAATTCATAAATTTGAACCTCTATTGTAGAGAGGAGAAATTTCTAACAGTTCCCATAACACTACTATTGTCATGAAATCAGATGAGATGATAATGCCTTGGCTTATTGATGAACACACTGGTGTCTTACTAGGTATAGAAGAACTTCAAAGGATACAAGATATGAGTTTCAATATGATAAGAGAAGAAAGAGACAACTCAATTGATGAGTCGCTAGAGTTAGGTCTGCATATTACTAAAAAAGACCCTAATAATGATGATTCAAATATTGATGATCTAAACAATATAGAAGCTGACTTAACAGAACATGTCTTGTCAGTTAATAGTCTTGATGCTGATGCGATGTTGTCCTTACAAACCTTTGAATCATTGTCCTTTGTAAACCCTGACCTTATTGATTGAACCAATTCAAACCCTACTCCTATCATGAACTTTCCCAATGACTACACTTTAGCCTATTTTCTAAATGCTTGTAAACCCTATCCCTTATCCACCAATGCAAGGAGTGTGAATATGACAGAGGAGGACATCAAGTTTCTTATTCATAAATTGAAAAATAAAAAGAAACAAAGAACTGATGGTGAAAACCACGTTGTGGCAGTATCAGATTCTAAACTAGTAAAAACAAAAGACGTATCTGATGGTGAAAACCACTCAGAGGCACCAAAAGATGAGATTCTTGATATCCTCCCTGAGCACTTTCAAGAAAGATCTTCAGTACTGATAGAGCCAACACAACCAGTTAATTTGGGAACAACAGAAGCTCCTCAATTTGTTCACCTAGCGCAATCATTATCAGAAGAAGAAAAGATACAATTTACTAAATTCCTCAAAGAGAAGAAGATTAAATTTTCATGGTCTTATACTGATATGCCTAGACTAGATCTTGAGTTAATAATGCACCACTTATCTATAGCTCATGGAATTAAACCCGTCAAACAAAAACTAAGAAGATGCACCCACATGTGGAATTATTAGTGAAAGAAGAGCTGGAAAACCTCTTAAAGGATGCATTCATAAGGTTCATCACTTATGAAAGATGGATTTCTAATGTGGTACCAGTTTCTAAAGCAGATAAGTCTATCAGGATTTACACAAACTTTAGGGACTTAAACAAAGCTTGTCCTAAAGATGATTTCCCACTGCCAAATATTGATATGATTATATATCTCATAATAGGATATCAAATGTATTCACTCATGGATGGATTCTCAGGATATAACCAAGTAAAGATTTCTCCTGAGGACTAGGAAAAGATAGCATTTACATGTGCATGGGGAACATTTTGCTGGAACATCATACCATTTGGGCTAAATAATGTTGGATCTATGTATCAACGAGCTATGATGACAATCTTCCATGACATGATACACATAAACATGGAGGACTACGTGGAAAATACATTAGCCAAGTCAAAAATAAGAACAACTCACATTGAAGACTTGAGAAAGATACTAAATCGAATGGAGCAATTTCAACTCAAACTCAATCCAAAGAAATGTTCATTTGGAGTCCAATCAGGGAAGCTCTTAGGGTTTATTGTATAAGCTAAAGGAATTGAGGTGGATCCCAAAAAGGTAAAATAAATAATGGAAATGTCACCTCCTTGCAATATTATTCAAATGAGGACACTTCAAGGAATACTTCAGTCAATCACAAGATTCATATCCCAACTAGCAGATAAAGCACAACCTTTCACAAAATTTCTACATAAAGGTGTTACTTTAAAATGGGACGAGCATTGTGAAAATAATTTCAAAGAATTAAAATACTATTTGTCTAATGATCTTATTCTCATAGTGCCTATTCACGGAAAACCATTGCTACTCTATATCTCAGTTATGGCTACATCACTTGGAGTATTGCTAGCCCAAGAGGATGACAACAAAAAGGAAAGGGCAATTTATTATATCAGCAGGACCTTGGTATCTTATGAGCTCAACGAAATTATCATTGAAAAATCTTGAGTTGTTTTTGCATCCCAGAAGTTAAGACACTACATGCTCTCGCATATAGTGAAACTTATAGCAAAAATTGACCCTCTCAAATACCTCTTGAGTAAAATAGCATTGAAAAGAAGACTATAAAAATGGGTCTTAATACTAAGTGAATTTGATATCGAGTATGTAGAAAAAAGGGATATTAAATGACAAGTGCTTGCAGATCAACTAGCTGATTCACCCTTACAACATGATCCACCTTTGATTATAGAATTTCCAGATGAGAAAATCATGCACTTAACAAAATATCCTTGGAAGATGTATTTTGATGGTTCTTTCACATAGCAAGGATCTGGAGTAGGGGTAATATTTATCACTCCTCAAGGTTATAAGATACCTAAGGTGTATAAACTAATGTTTCCATACACTAATAACATCTCATAATATGAAGCATTGGTGAACGGGCTCAAGCTAGCTATGGAATGGAAAATCATAGAGTTACATGTATATGGTGACTCTCAACTCATTATTAACCAAGTGAATAGTGACTATAAGAAAAAAGATGAGAAATTGATGCCTTACAAATAGTTGGCATAAGATTTGAAAAATTACTTTTTTTTCATCACATTCCAACAAAATCCAAGAACATAAAACAAAGTTGCAGATGCTATGGCTACGCTAGCATCCATGTTACAACTAGAGGAACACCAATTCTGCTATGAATTCTTGGTGGAAGAAGTATCCTTTATAGCCTTTGATACACCTGAATCCAAAGTTATTTGTGCCTTAAATTCCCAAGATCAATCTCAATATGTCAAAATAATTGCTTATATTATTGATCAATCCTTACCTAATAGACTATCTAGGAATGAAAAATGAGCTTTAATTAGGATAGCATCACGTTACGTCCTCATTAATACTAACTTATATAGATGAGGTCTTACCAAAAATATTCTTAGGTGTTTAGAACAAGAAGAATATGACCATGCATTAACAAAGATTCACAAAGGTGTATGCGGATCGCACTCAAATGGCTTTTCATTGGCTAAGAAACTTTTAAGAGTTGGCTACTATTGGTCTACAATGGAAAATGATGTCGTGCAATTTTCTAAAATATGTCACAAATGTCAAACACATGGAAACCTTATCCATGCTCCATCCAGAGAACTCATACCTTTTATAACACATTGGCCATTTCAGCAATAGTCCTTTGATCTTGTTGGACAGATTTATCATAATTCTTCAAGTGGACACAAATACATCATCGTGGTCACTGAGTATTTCACTAAGTGGGTCGAGGTAGTTCTATTAATCAAAGCCACTGGAAAATAGGTGGCTATATTCATCTTGAACTACATCATTTGTAGGTATCAGATACCCTCTTCTATTGTAATAGACAATGGGGGTACTTAGTTCAAAAACCAAGATATCGAGGATCTTTGTACACATTTTAATATCACTCATAATTTTTCTTCAATCTATTATCCTCAAGGTAATGGACAATTTGAGGCATCAAACAAGAAAATCTTGAAAATCTCACATAGAACTGTGAGCAAGTCTGGCAGAGACTAGCATTTACAATTAAATCTGACACTATGGGCCTATAGAACAAGTATCCAAACACCAATAGGAGCCACGCCATTTGCTCTAGTCTATCGTGCAGAAGCTGTACTACCAATTGAAGTAGAAATTCCATCTTTGGGAGTATCTCTCCAAGGTCTTGTTACAGATGAACAATGCCGCATTGACAGGGTTCATGCATTAGAACTACTAGATGAGTGTAGACAACAAGATTTTGATCATCTCAAGGTATACTAGAAAAGAATGTCAAAAGGGTACACAATAAAGTAAATCCACAAAAATTTTGGGTGGAGGATCTTGTTCTAAGAGAGAATCCTCAAAATCAACCAAATAGAGATCAAAAAGGCAAGTTTGAACCCAACTGGTTAGGGCCTTTTGTTATAATAGCAACCTTTGGCATAGGAGCTTATCAATTAGCTACACCTGAGGGAGATGTCCTTCATGATCCCATAAATTCCCTACACTTGAAATGGTTCTACGCTTGATATCCGGCTAAAGGGCCTATACTGTGGAAATAGTTCTTAGAAAATACCAAAAAAATCATAAAATTATTCCTGAAGAAAGTCAAAAATAGAGGAAAAATTCTTGAAAAAATGTATTCTTGGTGAAAACCTGGCAAACAGGCACCTTGATACTAACAAAAAAAGAGAAAAAAGAAAAAAGTACAAAAAAATTGAAAAATAGAAAAAGTGCCTTGGCAAAAACCTAGCAAATAGGCGTCTTGGTAGCAAAAATAAAAAAGATTTGCCGAGTGGTGAAAACCTGGCAAACATGTGTCACTTGTACTCTGTGATCTATCTATAAATGCACTACTGACACTAATCCTTCACAATCACACCCTTTCTATCGGTTGACTCTAAATTCCTCACAAATGTCCTATCCTTACCTGGGATTCATCTGTGTTTGTGTCTTATGGATAGTCATTCTGCATTGGGGGTATCTCTGCTAGCATGTTCGGTCAGTGTTTTCTAGGTTGTCCTAGATCCTTGTCTAGGAGGGTTTTCCACTACAAATAATATTTCTTAATACTTGCATCAAAATGTCACTATCACAAATAAAGGTGTTTCTTAAACACCGCCTACTTGTAATAGACATCATACTAGTGTTTCTCAAAAATTTAATAAAATAGTGTTCCTTAACACTACATTGGATTGCAATTGATGATAAAGTTTATCTCACTTACTCGGACATAAAAATATATTTTCTTAATTCCAAGTTGCGATTGATGATTTCTCTACTGTGATTAAAGAATGAATCAATGGTATTCCTTAATACCACATAAGAACATATAGACTAATCTTGGTTTGAATATGACTCTTTTGTGTTCCAATGATGTTTCAAACTAGGGGCATTTAAGCAGTTATAAATTTTCTTTGACTGATTATCAATTGTTTCTTGTTATGTCTTCTGATTTACTCCATGATGTCTATTCAAAGACAAAGAGTCGCAAGGATAGGGGGCGTACATTTTCTTGGTTTTATGTATATGGTGATTATTTCAATGATCCTATATATTTCACCTAACTTGGATGTTTATGGTAAGAGCTTCCAACATGAGTGGATAGTCGCTTATATCTTGATCCTTATTATGTGTAAACTAAGGTGAGGTTGAGTCAATTTCCTTGTCTGCTTCTAAATCAATTTATAAGTAAGGTGTACGACATATTATGTACCCAAGGATATGAATATTGAAAGTCATTGTGGGTTACATATCTTACATTACACACAAATAGAAGATGATTCTTAAAGCAAAAGGAGATAACAAACAAGTCATCCTAGCCTCTATACCTTGATGCTTAGGTTTATTTCAACATTGCATCTAATAAACATAGTATTCATACTTTCATGATACTTTTTGGGTATTAGTGACAGTTTTACTATCCAATGATGTCTGTTACACAAATTCCCTATGATGATAACATGCTAAAATGTACACAAATCAGTGCCAGTCCTAGAAGTCTACATTTAGTTGCATTTAAGATTGCATGATTCATTTTTAAACAACATAAGGGTTTGAGCTCAAAATGATTTCCTGGTTCATTCAAAATCCAAGTGGACTACTTAATCTATATTACTGATATATTCATGTCCCCTGCGTATCCATTGTATTCATTTTGCAATCATAATGGGAAAGAGAAAATACAAAAACAAAGTATTCAAGCATTTTATTTTACATCCTAAGTGCATCCATACATATATTTGCATAAAGAAAATCTCAAACACATACATCTACATATTCATATAGAATCATCCAAACACATCTATATATCAGCAATAACCAAAGAGCATAAATGATATCATCACATAAATCTACTCTAAATCATCAAAGACCAAGTACATAATCACAATGTCAATCAACCTAATCTTTTATCAATAGAGAACCAATGATCATATCAAAACCAGAAGTAGATATCTCAGATATATCAGTGAATATCATATCAAAAATGTGGAAAGGTCTAAAACAAGTATGGGTGAGATCATGATAAAACATATACACATGTATCAAATGTCTACCGTACAAAGGAGGATCGCAGAAGGATCAATACACAAAAAAAATCTCAAATATAATGACAAATCAGGTCTGACTACCACCCTCTCCCTAATCCAGAGGAGGAGGAGGAGGTGCATCGACTCATGGATGCTGAGTAGGTGGAGGCATAGCTCCCTCTAACTTTTGAGCTACAATAGAATATAGAAGTTCCCTCGGAGCCTATGGAACTGCAACGCAATACAAGGAAAAATAATATGCAGCCATCTGCCCCTAATGTGTGGTCATGCATGCCTATATATCCCTCTCTAATCTCATAACACCAAGCTTCCTATCTCTATTAGCTAGCAAATTCTCTGAAGTGGTAATCATAGATCTGAGATGCTCTCACTCTCTCTAACACTATGATAAAGGATCTTCATCCCTATCAGTATCTCTGCCTGTATCCCTGGGAGGATCCTATCTGGGAGGTCCACCTCCTCCACTAGGCCCCTGCCCTGAAGGTCTCTACTATTGTTGATGCCTGGTTAGTAAAGGACCTAGATCCATATGTGGAGGCATGAATTTGTACTAATTCCATCTTCCCTCCCCACTGCCACCCACTCCACCACCACCCCTATCATCCCCATCATCTCCCCCTATCATCACGACCATGTATCTAACCTCTATTCTGGGGAGGGTGTCTTCCATCTATGCCACCACCACCTCTCCCATCATAATCTAAGGCATCCTCTATGTGAGGTACTACCTCATTCGATGTTATAAATCGAGGAAATGGAAACTATAATAGATGTGCAAGATAGACATTACTACACCCAACATCTGCAATATCAGGAAGATAATCCCATCCAACTGCAACCATCTGACTAATCTCAAGCTATGCAATCTTGTACACCAAATAGGCTCCCCACTGTGACTCCTCACCATGGATCCAAGCGTAAGAAGTCAAATCCTGAGACATGCCCTAAATCTGGCCATGTTGTCTGAGGACACATGTAACAATGAATCTCTTAACAATATATCGGTCTAACCGATCAAATACCTACTCTGGAAGAAATAAGTCATCTGTCGCATATCTGAGGTTTACTCCTCACAATCTAAGTAGGGTCTCCACTCGACCACTATGATATCATCAAAAACTCATTGCCATTATTCCAGATTACCCATATGAGGTTGTTGGATGAAGCCTAAATACATATATACATAAGGCTCCTCTGGTGCTCTATATCTATCTAAAATCATCCCTGTCACTGGGATGTGCTCCCAGGCCCAGATGTGTAAAATTGGGATCATGCTATGGTAACTCATACACAATCTCGTGTATCTTTCTATACATATGTGCCTATATACAACTCCCCCAGCCAAATGGTGCAGGAGCACCTAGGTAAGGCTACATGGTAACCTAGGGTTCCTAGTCAAATTTTGGCTTGTAGTGGTATTAGCCAAGACACTAGTGAAATAAGAGGGCTAGATAGTCCTAGAATATGTTTTTATGGTTAGGAGGTTTAACTAGTTCATTTGGAGTCCTTAGGTGATAGTTGTGTCCTAATTTGGAAAAGTTGTCAAGTGTTACAAATGTTGTGGAAATGTTGCATTTGTGCATTTTAGAGGCTAAAATTGAGAAAGAAAGGATTAGGATACCTATTTAATGGTTTAGTAAGTATAGGTATGAATTTGGTCAAGTTATAGAGTGATTCTACCAAGTTTGGGTGCAAGAATGCAAAAGGTGTAAAAGTTGCTGACAACTTTGCAAAATTAGCAATGTTGTCATTAACAACATTTCTTGCTCAAGTGAATTTTCAAGCATATGGTTATGTATCTGTCTGAAATAGTTAGTGTGGAAAATGATAAACTATATAAGGCCTCCCTCAACCTGTGTGAAGGGTTGGACAAAATTTGGTTAATGAACAAGCAAGTTCTCTGAGTATTATTTTATCATAGTTAGTGTATTTTCTTGTTTGAAGTATTTTAATGGATTAAACTATGCATTGTAACTCATGCATGAGGTAGTAGATGTAGTTCCTTGATTCTTTGTGTGTATAGTTAGTTGTTTTTATTCCATTTATTTTCTTTTGTAAATTGGTTTGGTTTTAGTACTATCGCTAGTCTGATCCAGGCAGTTTTTGCTTATGGAGTCATAAATCACCTTCCCAATGTGGCATATGTACGGTTCCTAGGGATTTGTGAGATGACTCCTTGTAAATTACTTGTACAGAAGCTTGTGCCTTGGAAAGAAAGATATTTTGTAGTGATGCCCTACGAAAGCTAGAGGTGCATGGCTAGGGAATATAGTGAACTACAGAAGCATTATGAGTGATTGAATGCATTGGTTGCTTCAATCTAAGAATGTGGAGGGAAGAATATGTGTGTAAGGGAGCCCCATGTCCAAGAAGAAGTTCTAGTGAAGAGTTCCTCGAGGTGAAAGAACAAACCCTTATGGTTGTTCTCTAAAATTTGAGAGACCCTTGATTTCAGGCTTAATTGTAGCAACCCACTATACGGACAATTTAGAGAAGTGGGACCAGATAAATCTAAGGTGTTTTGGAAAAGGGTGTTAAGAAATGCATTTTTTTACCACCTTGTTGAGGACATTTTGGAGTTAAGTGCCAAAAGGTGTGTAATTAGGCCTAATTCCTTGTAGCCTTGTTTTGTGCAGATTCAAGAAAGTTCTTGAAATTGATAAGGAACTCATTACAACTGTGTGTTGTTAGGAATTGCTATGGGTCAAATGCCCTAACAATGAACCTTCTTCTCCACTAGTGATCAGTCTTGGTCATGTGTGAGCATTTGGTGTGGATGATGCAAGAAGGCATCCATGGGGTATGTTAGTGTTTGAGTTGAATTTCTTAATGGTGTGGACAAATTGAATAGTTGAAGGATTGGGAAAAAGAATCCTTGTGCGTTAGGGTGTGTGAAGAACCATAATAGGCTATAGGAGTGGCCTAGAGAAGACCCTAGAAGAAGGTAGGGTTAGTATGAAATATTTTTCATTATATCACATTGGTATCAGAGAAAGTTAAAGATTTGGGAGGTGGTGTATGTCTTTATATACTGGTGTTTCAGTAGAGAGATAAGTATGGTGACTAATGCAGAGTTAGATAAGGAGATGGGTGAGAAAAAGGAGAAATATAGACTCCTTGAAGAAGCCCTAGATGAAATGAGAGTAAAAGTAAAAGAATTTGTTGATGGAGCTAAAGATAAAGGAAAAGAAGATGAAAGTAGTGACAGGGGTAAAAAGTAGATTGATGAAGAAGATATTATCCCTGAACCAGAACCTCCATTGAATGAAGAACCATTCTTGAAAGCTATCAAGACACTAGGTGGAAAGGCATTAGAATGTGTACCACTATTTAGTGGGAAAATGGATATTGAGGAAGTGATGGAGTGGATTGAGGGGATGGAAAACCATTTTGAGTGTGAAGGTGTTACAAAGGTACAAAAATTCAAGGTTGAAAAGTCAAGGCTAAGAGGATCAACATTGACATGGTGGAAGTACCTGCAAGATGAAAGAGTTAGAATGGGTAAACAACATATAGCTAACTGGAAATCCGTGGTGACTAAAGTAAAAGAAAACTATCTTCCAGAAGACTATGAAATGTAACTTCATAGAAAGAGACAAGGTCTGAAGAAAAAAGATTTGGATGTGGCCTCTTATACAGAGAAATTTTAGAAGTTATGTCTCAAGTCCAAGATTCAAGAAGAGGAACCTATCAAGGTATAAAGATACTTGGGTGGTCTAAAATAGAACATCCAAGATGAGATAAGTTTATGGACTCCAACTATTGTTCAGAACTACCACCAATTAGCTCTTAAGGTGGAAGAAAGGAATAAGAAGAAAGGAGACTCTAATGTCATAGGAAGAGGCAGAGGAAGAGACCAAGGGGGTCATAGAGGTGGTTATCAAGGCAGAGGTAATGAACAAAGAAACTAGGGAGAGGCCAAGTTGAAAGAGCATGGTAGTTAAACTAATCAAAGAGGGGGTTATACCAAAGGTAGAGGTACTCAAGGAGGCTCTAATAGAGGAAGAATTTCAGGCATAAGCAATTCATAATTTGCAAGTATGAAATGTTATAATTGTGGCCAGTTGGGTCACCCTACCTATAGATGCTCAGATAAGCCCACTTCTTCAAACAATAGTAAGAGGATTGCATATGATCAAGAAGAAACAACAAGTGTTAAGACACCATAGTTTGATCACATTGAGTCAGAGATGGGAGAAAATCTCATGTTCAGAAGAGTTCTGATTAGACAACCAGACAAGGCTGAACCTAAGCATTGGAGAGCTTTGTTTAGAGTGAGATGTAAAATTCTTGGAAAAGTTTGTAAAGTGATTGTGGATTCAGGCTCCATAGACAATATTATATCAGAGGAAGTTGTAAACAAACTCAAATTGACAAAGATACCTCATGTCAATCCATACAAAGTGACATGGTTGAACAGAGGGCAAAGTGTGTTGGTGAATGAGAGAACTTGGCTGGAGTTCTCTATTGCAGGGTATAAAGATAAGTTGCTTTGTGATATGTTTCCTATGGATGCATTCCATCTTCTATCGGGCAGGCCTTGGAAATATTATAGGGGTGCATTGTATGATGGAAAGGAGAATTCCATATCTTTCAAGAAGGATGGCAGAACTTTTAAGATTCAGTCCTTATTGGAGGAAGATGAGCCACAACCCAAGACCCCTAGTGTCTTTTTGAGTAGTAGAAAGGATTTCATTAATGACCTTAAAGATGAAGGAGGTGAAGGGTATGCCATCTTTCTCAAGCCTAAGGAGGAAAAGAAGCCTAAACAAGAACCTTTTCCATCAGAAGTCCAAGAGTTAATTGAGAAGTATAAAGACATAGTCAGTGATGGTATTCCTACAACTTTACCTCCTAGGAGAGTGATAAGTCATCAAATTGACTATGTACTTGGTGCATCATTACAAAATAAGGAAGCTTATAAGCTTACTCCATATCAGAACCTAGAAGTGGATAAACAAGTGCAGGAGCTATTAGACCAAGGACTAATCAAGAAGAGCATCAACCCATGTGTCGTAACTGTGGTGTTAGCATCCAAGAAAGGTGGTAAGTGGAGACTTTGTATTGACTCTAGGGATATTAATAGTATTACAATTAGATATAGATTTCCAATTCCTAGAATAGAGGATTTGATCGATTGTCTTGGAGGGGAATTTTTTTTCACTAAATTGGACCTAAAAAGTGGGTTCCACTAGATTAGAATCAAAGATAGGGATGAATGGAAGAAAAATTTTAAGACTAATGATGGGTTGTATGAGTGGAGAGTTATGCCATTTGATATCTCAAATGCCCCTAGCACATTCATGAAGCTCATGAATGAAGTGCTTAAGGAATTCATAGGTATATTTGTGGTAGTATATCTACATGATATACTTATCTTCAGCAAGACAACAGAGGAACATGTGAAGCATGTAGAGATGGTACTTAAAAGGTTGCAAGAATAGAAGTTATTAATAAATCTAGAGAAGTGTGAGTTATTCAAACAAGAGCTTGTGTATTTGGGGTTTGTTGTATCCCAAGGTTCATTGAAGATGGACCCAATCAAGGTGGAATATTTTTAAAATTGGCCTACACCAACGACGGGGACAGAGGTAAGGAGCTTTCATGGGTTAGCTCAGTTTTATAGAAATTTTATAAGAGATTTTAGTGGTATTTGTGCACTAATGCTACACATCATTAAGATGATGAATTATAACTGATTGAATGCTTGAAGATGTTAAGTTGATGATCACCAAGACACAAAAAGTTAATGCAAGACATTAAATCAGTTAATGTATTGTATTGTCATTGATGTCAACTTGATATAATTTGTATGGTCATGCTGCTAAAGACTTCAAAGAACCAATGAATCAAAGGCTATGCTATCAGTAATGCACAAAATTTAAGTATTCAACTTGTGACTGTATACACCGATAGATAGAGTAAACCAATGAGAGAAAAGTCACAGTGTTACCTGACAAAAAAAAGCACAACATTACCGATGAGAAAATTCATAGTGTAACCTGACGGACAGATTTACAACATTGCCCAATGGATAGACAACAGGACTGAGATCCTGAAGATAACTAAAGTCTGACTAACAGAATAGTTAGTTATCACCGATGACTAACTGAATTATTGACTGACAGAACAATGAGTTTAGAAATGACAAAAAGCTTAGTTGTCAAAAGCTAAATATAGACTTAACCGGTACTTATCATTGTTTTAACTGAAAAGATAAAGCCATAGATAAGTAAAGGATTTAAAGCTACTTAGTCCAGTCGGTAAGAAGATCTCTACGAGATAAATTAGGATTTTTTCTTTAAATCTAATTGGAAAGAATTGTGGATCACACCAAGATCAAGAAAGTCAAGAAACGTTGAAATCATGTCTATATAAGAGACAAGCTTATTCAATGTGAATAAGGGGGTGACAAGAGAATAGATGTTGAAGAGATTTTGAAGGAGAAGAAAGTCTTCATTCAGACTTGATCAATCACGCTGAGGAAAGAGATAAATTCTACAGACACTGACAAACAGTGATACATCATCACAAAGAAGAATAGTGTAGAGAAAAGGTATTGTATTGATTATATTGATCAGAAAGGTAAGGCACTTACAATAGATCTGAAAATCTATAATTCAAGTTGTATATGTGAACAGATCAATTTACTGTTTCAAATTAACCATTGAAGCATCAAGTCTCTTAACCAAGGACTTAAAAGTCTTTTCTAATTGAGATACATCCCAAGGAGTATCAAAAAGTTTGATCATACAAAGTAGCATTGGATATGCATGATACCTATTGACAGGCCAAGTGAGTGTTTGATCAAGGATGGTAGCATTAGATGCCAGATA
>MU227611.1:1984710-2004936 GCA_018584345.1 Thuja plicata | reverse complement strand
GATTCCCCCCCCCCCCCCTCTCAGTTATTCTAACGATTGGTATTAGAGCTTGTGTGCTTAGAAAGGGAGTTTAATATCTCAAGCTAAAGATCACAAGATGAACAAATGAGATGTTCCCAAGTTGAACAAAGAAAACTTTGCTTCATGGAAAATTAGGATAAGACTCCACTTATCAAGTATTCGAAATGATGTTACTCAATACTTAGATACTGAATATGTGTTTCCCATAGGAGCACTCACAGTTGAACAAATGAGAGAGAAGTGTCAGCACAACTACATGATAATAGATATTGCTTCCTCACTCTCCGATGCTGAATTTGAAGATGTTAAAGCATGCACAACTGCAAAGAAGATGTGGGATAAATTAAAACTTGTACATGGTGGAGAGGCAAGGCAGAAATCCTTAGAGGAAAGTTTGATGATCTCAAAATGAAATAAGGTGAAAACATCACATAGTATAGCACAAGAATCAAAGAGGTATTCAATGCTATCTGAGGAGTTGGAGGTGTACTAGAAGAAGAGACAATGGTAAGTAAAATTCTAAGAACCTTACTGCCTACTTATGCTATTAGAGTATCTGCCATACAATAAATGAGAGCAGTAGCAAATAAAAATGTTACTCTAGATATTTTGATTGGAAGACTGATTTAATTTGAGATGAATAACTTTGATAATAGTGTCTTACCAAACATAGATTTTGCATTCAAATCTTCTTTGAGAATAAGTAAATCAAGTCATAAACACACTATGAGAAAAGATAGTGATAGTGAAAGTGAAGAAGAAGATCTTGATGAAATTGAAGCACTTATGGCTAGGAGAATGCAGAGAGGAAAAGGTAAATTACCACTTGTATATTTTAATTGTAAAGAGATTGGACACTTTGTTGCAAGATGTCATAAAAGAAGAAAAGATGATAGAAGTAATGACAGGTCATTTGAAAAGAAGTTTGACAGAGGTGATAACCAATATTATAAAAGCAACTGACAATCAGAAAGAAGAGATACCCAAGACTACAAGGACAAAGGAAAGAAGACCAGTTACCTAGCTACATGCAAAGATGAAGATACTGACACTAAATCTGATGAGGACATCAAGATGGTGTTTGTGGTAGTAAAAGATGATTCAAATGAAGATGAAGAAAGGTATGTAGAAACTACACTCATATCTAAAGTTAGTAAAAATGATGTCTGGATCATAGATAGTGGTTGAACTCACCATATGACCAGTGACAAAAAAAATTTTGAGACTTTTTAATACTATAATGGTGGTTCAGAAAGAATGGGTAATGATACACCTTGTCCAGTTGAAGGTAAAGGAACTATAATGTTGAATAACCTGATAAAATTTGAAAATGATTATTGGGTGAAAGGATTGAATTATAATATATTGAGTGTTTCTCAGCTGAATAATTCAAGTCACAGAGTAGCATTTGAAAATAAGAAGGCAAATATCTTCAATGAATTAGGAAGGTTGATTGGTACCGGTGAGCAAACAAAAGGTAACTTATTCTATTTGAATGATACTGACACTACTTTCTTAACGAATAGAAATGAAGAAATATGGTTGTGGCATAAAATATTGTGTCATGTAAACTTTGACAACATGATAAAGATAATAAAAAAGAGAAATGTAAGAGGCTTACCGATGATAACTAAGCCAAACAATATCATGTGCAAAAATTGTCAAAAAGGTAAGATGACAAAGTCTAGTTTCAAAAGCAAAACCCATACATCTGATGCCATTCTAGAATTAGTCCATACTTATCTATGTGGACCCATGAGGACAAAGAGTTACTATGGTGATAGATATTTTATTCTCTTTGTTTCTAAAAGATAAATCAGAAGCATTCAAGATGTTTAAATGGTACAAAGCAATGGTAGAAAAACAAAGTGGTAAGGAATTAAAATGCTTAGGATCAAATAGAGGAGGGGAATTTATTTCAGATAAATTCACTAAATTTTGCAATGAGTATGGTATCAAAAGATAGGTCTTTGCACCCAGAACACCATAGAAAAATAGAATTGTTGAAAGAAGGAACATATCCATTGTGGATTGTGCAAGGACACTGATGATAGAGAAGGGCATCAACCAAATATTCTGGAGGGAAGCTATCAGTACTGTTGTTTACACATTGAACAGAGTACAATTGAAGAAAGACACCAAGAAGACACCTTATGAGCTATGGTATGATTACACATCCAATGTAAGTTACTTCAAGATCTTTGGTAGTCAAGATTATATCTTAAAATATGATAGAAATAGAAAGCTTGACTCCAAAAGTGATGAAGGTATATTTCTAGGGTATTCCACCAAGAGCAAGGCTTATAAATGTTTCAATAAAGCCTCTAACAAAATTGTTGAAAGTGAAAATGTAAACATAGATGAATTTGCAGAGAAGAATGAAAAGGAAAGCACAAAAGAACCAGACGAGTACAACAGGTTATTTTGCAATGAAGAAATTGACACTCTACCCAAAAAACAATGTATAGCTCATGAGAAACAAAATATTGCACCCGAGCATCAGGCTGCAAATACCAAAAATTAGGATATTGCTCAAGATGATGTACCAAGCGATGGAGATCAGAATGAAGGACAAAATGATGATCAAGATGATAGACAAAGAATTGAACCTGTACTTGCCAAGTATGTCAGAAGGAACCATCCAAAAAACTAGATCATAGGAGACAAGAAGGCTGGTATGAGAACCAGAAGTAAGTCTCTAAATACAAGATGTCTAATTTGTGATTTTGAGCCAAAATCTATCAATGCAACACTTGATAATGAAGAATGGATTAGTGTTATGAATGAAGAAATTGAGCAGATTGAGAAAAAAAAGACATGGACTCTTGTGCCAAGACCAGATGACAAGAATGTCATCGCTACAAAATGGATATTCAGGAATAAACTGAATGAGAATGGAGAAGTCACCAGAAACAAAGCAAGACTAGTATGCAAGGGGTATGCACAAGAAGAAGGGATTGAATATGGAGAAACCTTTTCACCCATTGCTATGCTAGAAGGAGTTAGAATATTGCTTGCTTATGCTACATTTAAAGGATTCAAGGTATACCAGATGGATGTCAAGTCTGCATTCCTAAATGGAATACTTGAGGAAGAGGTGTACATTGAACAACTAGAAGGGTTTGTTGGGTCCAGACAAGAGGAACATGGTATGTAGACTACACAAAGCCTTGTATGGATTGAAACAAGCACCAAGAGCCTAGTATGAAAGACTTCATTCCTATCTCATCAGTATTGGATTTGTAAGAACTAGTGAAAACAATAATCTTTATTTAAAGGAAGATACTCATGCTAACATTTTGATTGCTGAAATATTTGTTGATGAAATCATATTTGGAGGCAATGATATGCTATGCAAATCATTTGCAAATGAAATGAGAAAAGAGTTTGAGATGTCTATGTTGGGAGAGATCAAGTTCTTTCTTGGTCTATAGATCATACAACAAGATGAAGGCATTTTCATTACACAATCCAAATACATCAAGGAAGTGTTGAAAATATTCAAGATGGAAGATTCCAAGCCAATTGGAACACTGATGGAAACTGGATGTAAGATGACAAAGGAGGACAAGTCACTTGAGGTAAATTAGACTTTGTACATTTCAATGATTGGAAAACTCATGTATGTTGTACATACTAGACCAGATATTGCACATGCAGTAGGAATAGTTGCAAGATTTTCTACTAATTCTAGGGAATCACATATGACTGTTGTGAAAAGAATCCTAAGATATATGAATAATACCAAGGACTATGGCTTATGGTATAGAAGAGAGGGAAAATTTTAACTTAAGGTCTTTACCGACACTAATTGGGCTGGAAACATTGATGACCAAAAGAGCACAATTGGAGGAGCATTCTTTATGGGTGACAGACTTGTCACATGGATCAGCAAGAAGCAAGGATGCATCTCTCAATCTACTACAGAAGTAGAGTATGTTTTTTCTGCTGAAAACTGCTCAAATATTGCATGGATCAAACAGTTATTGAAAGGTATGCATATGAAAATTCTTGAACCAGTAATTATCTATTGTGATAATACCAGTGCAATTAAAATTTCCAAGAATCCAGTCATGCATGCTAAGACAAAGCATATTTCTATCAAGTATCATTATTTAAGAGAACAAGTTCAAGCAAAGAAGGTGATACTTGAGTATGTGCAATCAAAGGAACAATTAGCTGATATCTTCACCAAACCACTACCCAAGGATACATTTGAGTACTTGAGAAAGAGACTAGGGGTCAGACCTTTGTCTACTGGTCAGTAAGATGACTAGAAGGCTGAATCAACCTCAATATTATCATAATATCATTCATGTTGATGCAAGAAAAGAGATGGACTTGAAAGATACATCTATACACAGCAAGGTATTTATCTACTCCAAGTGCCAGAGTTGTTATATTGTTGATGGATTGGGAAATTCAACGAGTATATTATGGATAGAAAGGATTGTTTGGAATTACTATCAAATATTTTTTTGGCATTGTTATCAAAGGGAGAGATTATATCCATTATCATATCACATTATCTAAAGGGAGAGATGTAAACAGAAAGGGAGAGTACATACAAAGGGAGGGATTGCTGACAAGAGAGAAAAGAGACATCAAAAGAAAAGAATAGTAAAAGAGAGAGATTTTGACACAAGAAGAGAACACATCACATCAAAAGAAGAAAGATTCTACATCTATCCAGTGAAGGGATTGAACACAAAAAGAGAGCTGCAAGAATCAAATCTAAGCTATGTGAGCTCACCGAGGACCAGATATTTGTATCGATTATAGTACATAAGATTGGTATTTTGATGAAATTCAACTGTTATATTTCATATTGTATTAGTGATAATATAGTTTGATAATGTAGTGTGTTTCCATCAATGCTAAAGGGAGATATTGATGAACTATAACTGATTGAATGTTTGAAGATGTTAAGTTGATGATCACCAAGACACAGAAAGTTAATGCAAGACATTAAATCAGTTAATATATTGTATTGTCATTGATGTCAACTTGATATAATCTATATGGTCATACTGCTAAAGAATTCAAAGAACCAATGAATCAAAGGCTATTCTATCAGTAATGCATAAAAGTTAAGTATTCAACTTGTGACTGTATACACAGACAGATAGAGTAAACCAATGAGAGCAAAGCCATAGTGTTACCTGATGACCAAAAGCACAATATTACTGACAAGCAAAGTTACAGTGTAACTTGACAGATAGATTTACAACATTGCCCAACAGATAGACAACAGGATGGAGATCCCAAAGACAATTGAAGTCTCACCGACAGAACAGTCAGTTGTCACCGATGACTAACTAAAGTATCGACCAAAAGAACAAAGAGTTCAGAAATGAAAAAAATCTTAGTTGTCAGAAGCTAAATATAGACTTAACTGGTACTTATCATTTTCTTAATCGACAAGATAAAGCCATAGATAAGTAAATGATTTAAAGTTTCTTAGTCTAGTTGGCAAGAAGATCTCTACCAGATAAATTAGGAGTTTTTCTTTAAATCTAATTGGCGAGAATTTTGGATCATGCCAAGATCAAGAAAGCCAAGAAATGGTGAAATAATGTCTATATAAGAGACTATCTTATTTAATGTGAATAAGGGGAGTGACAAGAGAATAGATGTTGAAGAGATTTTGAAGGAGAAGAAATTCTTCATTCAGACCTGATCAATCAAGCTGAGGAAAGAGCTAAATTTTGCAGACACTGACGAATAGTGATACAGCATCACGGAGTAGAACAATATGGAGCAAAGGTATTGAATTGATTACATTGATCAAAAAGTTAATGCACATACAATAGATCTGAAAAATATACAATTCAAGTTATATATGTGAATAGATCAATTTATTGTTCAATTTAACCATTGAAGCATCAAGTCTCTTAACTGAGCAGGACTTAATTGTCTTTTCTAATTGAGATACATCCCAAGGAGTATCAAAAAGTATGATCATAAAAATTAGCATTGGATATGATTGATACCTATTAATAGGCCAAGTGAGTGTTTGATCGAGGATGGTAGCATTAGATGCCATATACTAAGTGACAAACTATTCATTTAAATCATCTAACAAGGTCACACCTAACAGTGTTTTTGTAACCTTTAACAGGGTTGGCTCTTCACCAAGCTCACTTTAGAAGAGTGAAAATTTGGGTTATCAGTCCCAGTGGTTTTTCCCTTAACAGGGTTTCCACGTTAAAAATCCATGTGTTAACATGTCTATGAGTCATTATTTATTGTTTTTCATTTCACATAAGTAAATCTGGATTGATTGGTATACACTAGTTATTTAATGTATTTCGGTAAATAGAAAGACTGCTTATCGGTAAACATACAGTAGAAGGTTTTACAAATCCTTCCGACAAGTAGTAATTTGATATAAGTATTTCAAGGCAATCATCTTGTAGGTCTGAATATAACTAGAGGCTTATAAATGTGGTAATAATTTGTTTGGGTTGATTTATAGATTTATTTTTGAGGCCACTGATTCACCACACCCTCCCCCACCACCCCGTCCCTCTCAATTATTCTAACATAAGGGTGGTCTAAAGACTAATTTTAGATGGACCTCTGAAGAAGGAAAAACATTTGAAAAGTTGAAGGAGCAAGTAGAAACACAACCTATCCTTAGACTCGCTAGTTTTGAAAACTTATTTACTTTGGAGTGTGATGCAAATGGGATGGCAGTAGGGGGTGTGTTAAGTCAAGAAGGTAGGCCAGTAGCCTTCTTCATTGAGAAGTTAAATGAAGCCAAGAAGAAATATTCTTCTTATGACTTGGAATTGTATGTCTTAGTTCAATCTCTTAGGAACTGGAGACATTACTTGCTACCAAAATAATTTGTAGTGTTTACTGACAACCAGGCCCTTAGCTATATAAATACACAAGAAAATCTCAGTAATAGACACTTAAAGTGGATGGAATACCTTCAAGAATTCACATTCACAATAAATCACAAGAAAGGACAGTTGAACAAGGTTGCAGATGCACTAAGTAGGAGGATGATGACAATTCAAGAAGTTCAGTTGAAGAGCATTGGGATAGAGAGTATCAAAGACCTCTATAGGGAAGATGAAGACTTTGGTGAAGCCTATAAGGCATGTTCTAATTTTTCAGAATCACTTCCACAGTAAGTTTTTTTATTTTACCTTGTAGAGTGGATTGTTATTTAAGGGAAACCAATTGTGTGTTCCTAAGGGTTCAATGAGAGATAATCTCATTCAAGCGAAACATAATGGTAGCTTGAGTGGCCATTTTGGTGTGAAAAAAACTATAGAGTTAGTCCAAAGTTTTTACCATTGGCCAAAGTTGGTAAGAGATGTGACAAACTATGTTGAGCAATGTGTAGTGTACATGAAAGAAAAATGAGGAGCTAGTAATGCAGGTTTGTATCAACCTATGCCAATCCCTAATAGACCATGAGAGTGTGCTAGCATAGATTTCATTGTAGGGCTACCTAAGACAAAACATCGACATGATATTATCTATGTTGTGGTGGAAAAATTTACTAAAATGGGTCACTTTATACCTTGTAGAACTACACATGATGTTAGTAACAATGCACATTTGTTTTTTTAAGGAGATTGTAAGAATCCATGGACTACCCCTAAGCATTGTCTCAGATAGGGATGTTAAGTTCATGAGCCATTTCTGGAAAATACTATGGAGCAAATTGGGGACTAACCTATCATTTGGTTCAGCGTACCAACCTCAGACTAATGTCCAAACTAAGGTGGTTAATAGAGTGCTTGGTAATATTTTAATGTGCCTAACTAAGGAGTATGGGTATACATGGGATGTGGTCATTCCCCAGGCAGAATATGCATATAATGATAGTGTGAATAAAACAAAATTTAGGAGCCCATTTGAATTTTTTTATGGGATGCACCCAAGGGGTGTATGTGAGTTTAGAGACCTTGGAGCTATGGAGTATAGGAGTGGTCATGATGAAGACTTCACTCAAACCATGAAGGAGATTTAAGAGCATGTGAAGAAGACTATACTGGAGTCTACTCAAAATTTAAAGGCTAAAGTAGATGAGAAGAGAAAGGATGTTCAATTTGAAGTAGATTATTATGTCATGGTACATTTGAACAAATATAGGTTGAAGAAAGGAGTGCCTATCAAGCTTTAGATGAAGAGAGTGGGACCCTGCAAGATCTTAGCCAAATATGGGGCTAATGCCTAAAAACTAGATCTACCTACTGATTTGAGCATCTCACATATTTTCAATGTGGCAGAATTGATAAAGTTTAAAGGACCCTTAACTGAGATAGAGGTGAATAGAGAAGAGGTTGGGAAAGATGTAGAACCTGATGCTTTACCTCCCAAGATGGAGATAGAAGAAGACAAGTTATTGGATTCAAGGGTCAAGAAGACCAAGACACAAGGTGTACATGGAGCACCTCATCAAGTGGAAGCATAAGTTAGAGTCAGAGGCAACATGGGTTGTAGCTATAGACTTCGAGAAGCTAGGAATTTTAGATGATATCTTGTCAATAGGTTTGAAATGACTTTCCTTTGTGGGGGATTATGGTGCATGACCACCTAGGTAAGGCTACATGGTAACCTAGGGTTCCTAGTCACATTTTGTTTTGTAGTGGTCTTAGCCAAGACACTATTAAAATAATAGGGCTAGATAGTCCTAGAGTATTTTTTGATGGTTAGGAGGTCTAACTAGGTCATTTGGAGTCCTTAGGTGATAGTTGTGTCCTAATTTGGAAAAGTTGTCAAGTGTTACAAATGTTGTGGAAATGTTGCATTTGTGCATTTTAGAGGCTAAAATTGAGGGAAAAAAGGGGTTAGGATACCTATTTCTTGGTTTAGTAAGTATAGGTATGAATTTTGTCAAGTTCTAGAGTGATTTGACCAAGTTTGGGTGCAAGAATGCAAAAGTTTAAAAGTTGCTGACAACTTTGCAAAATTGACAATCTTGTCATTGACAACATTTCTTGCTCAAGTGCATTTTTTGAGAATATGGTTATGTAACTATTTGAAATAGTTAGTGTGGAAAAGGATAAACTATATAAGGTGTCCCTCGACCTGTGTGAAGGGTTGGACAAAATTTGGTTAATGAACAAGCAAGTTCTCTGAGTATTTTTTATCACAATTAGTGTATTTTCCTATTTGAAGTCTTTTAATGGATTAAAATATGAACTGTAACTCATGCATGAGGTAGTAGATTTAGTTCCTTGATTCTATGTGTGTATAGTTAGTTGTTTTTATTCCATTTCATTTCTTTTGTAAATTGGTTTGGTTTTAGTACTGTCGTTGGTCTGATCCAGGCAGTTTTTTCTTATGGAGTCATAACTCACCTTCCCACTGTGGCATCTATACAGTTCCTTGGGATTTGTGAGATGAATCAATTTACATTACTTGTACAAAATATTGGGCCCTGGAAAGAAAGAGAGCTATTTTTGCACTAATACCCTAGGCAAGCCAGAGGTGCATGGCTAGGGAATGCAGTGGAATGCAGAAGCATTATGAGTGATTGAATGTATTGGTTGCTTCAATCTAAGCATTTGGATGGAAGGATATGTGTGTAAGGGAGCCCCATGTCCAAGGAGAAGTTCTATTGAAGATTTCCTCATGGTGAAAGAACAAACCCTTATGGTTGTTCTCTAAAATTTGAGAAACCCTTGATTTTAGGCTTAATTGTAGCAACCCACTGTAGGGACAGTTTGGGGAAGTGAGACCAGATAAATTTGAGGTGTATTAGAAAAGGGTGTCAGGAAATGCATTTTTTTACCACCTTGTTGAGGACATTTTGGATTTAAGTGCCAAAATGTGTGTAATTAGGCCTAATTCCTTGTAGCCCTATTTTGTATAGATTCAAGAAAGTTCTTGAAATTGATAAGGAACTCATTACAATTTTGTGTTAGGAATTTCTATGGGTCAAATTCCCTAAGAATGAACCTTCCTCTAAACTAGTGATCATTCTTGGTCATGTGTGAACATTTGGTGTGGATGATGCAAGAAGACATCCATGGGGTATGTTAGTGTTTGAGTTGAATTTCTTAATGGTGTGGAAAAATTGAATAGGTGAAGGATTGGGAAAAATAATCCTTGTGTGTTAGGGTGTGTGAAGAACCCTAATAGGCTAGAGGATTGGACTAGAGAAGACCCTAGAATAAGGTAGGGTTAGTAAGCAATATTTGTCATTACATCACCAAATCTACGTGAGGAGATGACCATCTGCTCTAAAGTCTCTACCTAGTCATATAAGAATACATGTCATCCTCAGTCAAGAATCAGAATACCTCCAATTAACCCAAAAAGATATATAGGTAATCGATCATAGTGATCGAACATATAGTCCCAGGTCATTTATTGTTGGACTATGGTTGGATCTGCAAAATACCTCTGCGTAGATGCAATTGCTATAGCGGAGCATGACTCAAACTGAACCTCTCAACCCATCACAGCAATGTGTCTGATTCACCACACATCCTCTAGGGTGACTATCATCTCTCTAGTTGGGAGATAGAAGGTGTTGTGCTCTGAGTGTCATCTATCAGCAAGAACATTCAACAACCCTCAATTTACCCTAATATCAGGTAAATCTATCAATGTGTTTAATCCAAGACATCCTATAATCTAAAGCTCAACATCTGTCAACAAACATGATAAAGCAAGGACTCATGCAGGTTGAGGTCCTCGAAATGACACAACCTTGAAATCAATCTGTCAAACACACAAGTACAGGTTTACATCAGTATCCTAGCTAAGGCAACTATGCAAAAAATCTAAAAGTTAAGTCTTTTTGGCCTTCACAAAGAGGAAAAATAGTCAAATTGGATAAACTAACTCCTGTATTGAAAATGACATTGTTTTACATGGGTGCAATCTTGCATACTAGATGTGATTCGCAATTTACCGGATGTGATGGGGAATCTTAGAAATGCTCCTGGTTTAACAAGATGTGACACGGGATATAGGATGTGACCCTGTTTTCACAGGACATGACACAATTCAAAGGATAGACATAAAATACTAAAAATGATGCTATATTTCCTAACGGGATGCGATCCTAGTTTAACAAGATGTGATCCGGAATTATGGAAGAAAACCATATGCAACGTGGGATTGACTAGATGTGATCTAGGACACTAGATGCAACTTAAAATGAAAAGTCTCCTAGCTATAGCAAAAAGTGACAAAATGACAAACAAAAAGCATAAAAAGGTAGGTATCCATGTACTCATCGGCTATGTGTACTGGGTCAGTTTCTGGTGACGACGTGCTAGCTCAAATTGATGTTTCTCCATGGGGACCACCATCTTCTCTGCAAAGATCAAGGATTTACTATGGATGAAAGTGAAAATGAATGGGTAAAAAGTTATTTTTGAGACTTATATTGACCTTTTTGAGCTGTCACAAAGCTCTGAAACTCTTCCTGGACTATCAAAAATCAATTTTATTCTTCACAGATCTATCGGGAATGAAATTGAATACATGGATGATGTTTTTAATAGCATAGTAAATATTTTGCGATAGTCTCCTCTAAATGCAGAATTGCTCTATATGTTTAAAAAATGATTCACAGGCTTTATGCAAGCAGTTTTCTGGGTTCTCTATCAACAATTTGGACATAATTAATCAAAATCTTGGTCATGCATCATTTTATTAGACTCAAAATTTACATTTTCAAGTAGTCAACTTGGTAAAATTATTTTTTCTTTTAAAACACCTTCACTTCATCGCATCTTCTAATTTATTCTTTCTCGATCCAATCGATCTGTTGCATTGATAAATCATTCTATAGAGGGATTTTATTCTATTTCCTTTGATTTCATTCCTGGGGGCATGATCACACTTAAAATAAGTCAAATTCTTTCTCAAAAAGAAAAACTGACTTCATCATCAAAAGACTAGGGGCATGGAAGTTTCCTTCGATCAAGTTGGGACTGTCAGATAGAAGGCTTCAGCACTAAACAAGCCAGATATCTATGTCTACAATCTCTCAGATATTTATCAAGCTCTTAAAAACTTTATATTGACCTTCGTTCGATCAATTTCAGAGTCAGTATTATCAATTCTTGTTTGATCAAGTTTAGAATTGATACCTCGTAGCTCTTAGCAGCTTTGTACTGACCTCCGTTCGATCAAGCTCAGATTCAGTATTATCAATTCTTGTTTGATCAAGTTTGGAATTGGTATCTTTAGATCTTTGTTTTATTGAGCTTTGTTCGGTCAAGTTTAAAGTGAATACTATCAGTCTTAGTTCAATCCAGTTCAAGACTGATCTCATCAGCCATTTCCTTCAATCAAGTGCGGAATTCTCAAACTTTCTGAAGTCAACATCAGACATTCTTTGAATTAATGCACTACTTGCACATCAATTCAAATAGTGGAAAATGTAACCACCCTAATTTGGTCTACTCTAACCAAAGACCCTATTTTCCCTAAGTGTGATCGTACCCCTAATTATGTCAAGATAATTATTTAAATATTGGCATAATTTATTAAAATCAATTTAATCACCTAAAATCAAAGTGATTTCATCACTAACTCACTTTAATTACATTGGAATATTTAAATTAAATCAAAACAATTAGATACTTGGCTAAGGTAATTAATTAAAAGGAATTAAATAAAGTTTCTAATTACAACTCATCACTTGCACATGGAAAGTCAATCCATGAACCAATGAGAGTTCACTTACATGGGTCACCAAAGATTCAATCTCCACCTCTCTTCACAAATCAATCTCAACCACTCATCTCTCAAATTCTTCTATAAAAGGATTGAATTTTGATCTCAATTGGCCCCCATTCTTATAATTTCAATTATACTCTTATGTTGTTCTAATTTCTAGAAATCTAAATGCATTCTTAGTTCATAATTTCACATAGATAATTACATAATCCTCTTTGGTGCTCTAAAATGAACTTTGCATGACAATTAGCTTCATTCTCTCATTGAATCTTCCATTCCAAGCTTGTATATGTCACTGATTTATGCATAATTTGAGGGCAATTATAGCATTTAATCACACTCTTCTTAGATAGGAAGCAATATGTCAGATTTGATGGTTTCTTTATGCTTTTCCTTCAATCTTCATAGTTTTAACCATTAATATAATGACATATTGAAGTGTTGTGTTGCAGCTTGTAGGTACAATATTTACACAGTTTTATGTGTTTTGGTGCTTCTCTATATTTTTGTTATCCTTTTTATGGTTATGTTATTTATAGTAGGTTGTGCTGGTCAATGGGCTTGTCTTTCTAGTTGTTATACTAGCCAATGGGTCTTCATTTCTAGTTGTTTTATTTCTTTGTTGTCTTGGTGGATTTTTGTAATGGATTCTTGTAAGAGATGAAGGCCCTTTCCCTACTAATCCAATACAAAATAAATGATAATTTTTTATGACCTTTCAAATGTTATGAGTGATATTTGTAAGCATGAATTTATCTCAGGTTTGAAAATGCCCAACATCTCAATCTCCTTTATTTTATCAATTTTATGTCTTACATATTAATATCACATATTATCTTGGGTATTTTCTTATAGTAAACAATAAATTTTCTCAAGGTTTTAGTTTTCTCAAAGAAGAGTTCTTAAAGTTCTTATGATTTATTAAATTTATGACTTAGTAATTTTTTTTTTGTAAACGGGGATTCAAATTAAAAAATTGTGCCATGTTTATAGTTTAAACAAAGTATTGATGAACAATTAAATAATAATTTCATTGTATCATCTACTTATCTTTCATACCCCATTTTCCATATCATGGGAAGGTGGTAATTATATTTTCTTCGAATAAAAATGTATAGCATTGTAACTATATTATCTTTATATCGGCGCTCCCCAATGGTTTTAGAACAAGGATGGTGAAACATGAGGGCATGTGTTTTCAATATAAAATTGTTTTGGCCACTTTTTAGGGGATGTCTAAAAAAATAATATATTTTTTTTAAATATAAAGAAATTTTAGATATTCATTTTGTTAGGATTAACAAGGCAGAAATAAAAATTACATGCAGAAATATAACATATATTAGAGGATAATAAACCAAACCAGAAGAGAACACAAAACACAAAGATTTAACGTGGTTCACCCAAATCCTGGGCTATGTCCACCAAACAACAAAGTCCAATAGTATTCTTATCCAGTGATTACAATCAGATCGCAATGTGTAGATCCCGTTACATCTCAATACCACTATAAAACATACAACATCGTAATGAAACCCTAACCCTAAGCCAAATTCATCAATTCCATATCCAACTAATACACATTTCTTTGATTTTGCTTCTAGCTTGGTTCTATTTTCAAAATCTATATGTGCAAATGCTTCACAACTGAAGGTTCAGAGAAAAGAATAACTTACCTTCTTATCAGTCCATGCTTCCTCTAGAATACCACAACCCAAAGGAGTAGAGGGACCTCTGTTGATTAAATAAATAGTAGTATTTACAGCCTTTGCCCACATGTTTAAGGGGAGCCCAGCATGCAATCTCATATTCCTTGCACGCTCCATTATTGTCTTGTTCATGCATTTAGCCACTCCATTTTCTTTTGGAGTTCTTGGAATCATTTTCTTCCTACGGATACCATTCGAGGAACAATAATCTTCAAATTATTTTCGGTAATACTCACCACCATTATCAGATTTGAGACATTTTAATCTTTTACCAGTCTCATTTTCAACCAAGCTTTTCCATTTCTTAAAAGTTTCAAACACATCAAATTTCTGCCTAAGGAAATAAATCCATACTTTCCTAGTTGCATCATCAATGAAAGTAACATAATATAGAGAGGCACCAAGGGAAGATACATGAGCTGGCTCCCATACATCTATATGCACAAGCTCTAATTTATCATCTTTCTTTTCCTTCCCACCCTTCAAGAAACTAACTCTCTTTTGCTTCCCATACACATAACTTTCACAGAAATCTAAATTTACACATTTCAGACCTGGAAAATTTTTATTTGAGTGAAGTAATTTCATACCTTTCTCACTCATGTGCCCAAGTCTATTGTGCCATAGTGTTGTTTCTGTATCCACATCAATTGTTTCATGTTCAACCTTCTCAACTGTAGCAACTGTTCCTAAACATTCATTTTTCTCTTTAACAATTAAAGTAGAAGGAATAGTATTGCCTGTACAAAGATATAAGGTTCCTACTTTCACACTTTTCCTACTAATAGGGAACCTTTTGAGACCTTCCAATTTTTATCATTAAAAGTAACTATGCAACCCTTATCACCTAGTTTCCCTGCTGAAATTAAATTTCTACTCAGCCTTGGAACATGTCTTACCTCTTGTAGTAGCCAATGATTCCCATTCTGCAACTTAATCTTAATTCTTCCCTTCCCAACAATTTGACAAGGTTCATTATCTCCCAAATAAACTAGCCCAAAATCACCTTGGACATAATCAATAAAATAACTCCTATGGGGTGTAGCATGCAAAGAAGCCCCTGAATCTAGAACCCTTGAATCATCAGCATTTTCAAGGGAAAGGACCAAAACATCATCATCAGATTTATTACTTACCACATTTTCTGCCTTATTGCCTTCTTGTTTGTTTCCTTCTTTATTTTTCCTAGACCAGTAATCTTTCTTCTTATGACTGGTTTTCCATGGTACCATCAGTCACTAGGTCCTCTTGATTGAGACCTCTTTCCCTTTGACTTCCCTCATGATTTCCCATCATTTCTAGAGTTGTTTCCTCTATCTCTTGTTCTACCTCTGCTTTCTGCATTCAACACACTACCTTATGTAGATGCACCTGAGCTTTTCCTATGAATTTCCTCACTCAGAATAACACCAATAACATCATCAAATTTTAGGGTGTTCGTATTAGAAACAGAGTTACTAACTGCCATTATCAAGCTATTCTAGCTTTTTGGCAAAGAACACAGAATCAAGAGAGCCCTAATTTCTTCATCAAAATTAATATTCATAGATGATAATTGACTAGTAACTGTATTAAAATCATTTAAATGATCAACCACTAACCCACCTTCTACCATATTCATATTAAATAAGCACTTCATAAGAAATACCTTATTCGAAGCGGAAGGATTTTCATACAACTTTGCTAGGGATTCCATCAACTCTTCAGTTGTCATTGATTTTGTAATATTAAATAGCACCGATTGAGCTAGGCATAAGTGAATTTTGTCCAGTGCCTTTCTATCTAGAATATTCCAGTCCTCCTGAGACATAGCTAGATCTTTCTTGGACACTCCTCCCAAAGGTCACCATAAATCCTTCTGATAGAGATAGTCCTCCATCTGCATTTTCCATAACTGAAAGTTCTTTCCATTAAACTTGTCAACCTTCAGCCTACCCTCGTCTGCCATAACTCCCACTTGACCATGAGACTCCCACTCAACCGTGAGACCTTCCTGTAGAGGATAACTAAAAAAAACCGTAGCTCTGATACCACTTGTTAGGATTAACAAGGTAGAAACAACAATTACATGCAGAAATATAACATATATCAGAGGATAATAAACCAAACCAGAAGAGAACATAAAACACAAAGATTTAATGTGGTTCACCCAAACCCTGGGCTACGTCCACCAAACAACAAAGTCCAATATTATTCTTATCCAGTGATTAGAATCAGATCGCAATGCACAAATCCCTTACAGCTCAATACTATCGTAAAATATACAACTTCATAATGAAACCCTAACCCTAAGCCAAATTCATCAATTCCATATCCAACAAATACACATTTATTTGATTTTTCTTCCGGCTTGGTTCTATTTTCAAAATCTATATGTGCAAATGCTTCACAACCGAAGGTTCTGAGAAAAGGATAACTTACCTTCTTACCAGTCCATGCTTCCTCTAGAATGCCACAACCCAAAGGAGTAGAGGGACCTCTATTGATTAATTAAATAGAATTATTTACAGCCTCTGTCCACATGTTTAAGGGGAGTCCAACATGCAATCTCATATTCCTTGCACGCTTCATTATTGTCCTGTTCATGCGTTCAGCCACTCCATTTTCTTGTGGAGTTCTTGGAACCATTTTCTGCCTATGGATACTATTAGAGGAACAATAATCTTCAAATTATTTTCTACAATACTCACCACCGTTATCAGATCTGAGACATTTTAATCTTTTACCAGCCTCATTTTCAACCAATCTTTTCCATTTCTTAAAAGTTTCAAACACATCAGATTTCTGCCTAAGGAAATAAATCCATACTTTCCTAGTTGCATCATCAATGAAAGTAACATAATACAGAGATCCACCAAGGGAAGATACATGAGCTGGCCCCCATACATCTGTATGCACAAGCTCTAATTTATCATTTGATAACATTGATAAAGCATTCATCATAACAAAATATAAAAACTTAATGCATAACATTAGACAAATTTGTATTTCAAATTGACAAATAAATTAACAATATTTAAACACTTTTAATGCCAATGTGCATATATAATATAAAATAATTACAAAAAAAATGAGCAAATTTTGTTTGTTTCAACTACATAATTATAAAAACTTAGAAAATATATAGTTGTCCCTAATCAACATGTGTATCTAATATGTATGAAATTTGAAGTAAAAAAAGTCACCTCCACTAGGGTGTTTCCTTAAGCAATAGAACCCCAACCAATCTCATTTTTATCAAAATGTGTAGCATCTTTATGATCAACATCCCAGCTTGAGACCGGAGTCTAACAATAGTCAAGAATGTTGATCATGTAGTTGCATGACACTATATACAATCACTAACTTCTCCAATCATCTAGAGGTAAAGTATTTCTTTTAGTGGCAAGTATTCTCAATTATGGTGCATCCTTGTCATGTCATATCAACCATACAATAGGCTCAATTTGAGCTAATGTATCTCTATTTGTTCTTGGCACTGGTTTGATGAAGGTTGAACCATGAACATTAAAAATGAAAACCATTGTGTGCAAATGAAAAAAGATTCATTATCAGCATATAGTTTTTGAAGTTCCTTCATATGCTCTTCTATTACCTCTTCATCATGAAATGGATGCACTCTTTCAAGTTAGTAGGATACAGTTTGGGGTTTAGAACATAGATTTTCATATGAAACAAAGTGTACAACCTTCCATTTTCATGTCATAATGAGCCTAAAATACTCCTCATAAAATTCCAAAGTAAGGTCCTTTCTATAAATGGCTTGCTTCATCTACCCTAGAATTTTATCACATGTCTCATAAATCTATCCAAAGTTGGGAGATCCTATCAACTTATATTATGATTTGCATCATTGACTCAATAAAGGAGCAAAACAGAGCGATGGTATGTGTTCCTTGAGTTCTCCAACTCAATTTGATTGCTTGCAACCACCTCCGCTCTGCTCTGCAAGATTTTTCTCACCCTGTATGTGTGTACTTGGATAATTTGAGCTCAAATATCCCTCTACAAAATGGCTTCTCAGTCCTTTCTCAGGATCATGTTGGCCCTTAGAATTTTTTTTGGGGCAATCCTCATTGGAAATGCTTAAACTTAGTTGGTGATTCTTCTTTGATGCGGGGCATGGATCCCCCTCTGCCTCTCCATTTTTGCTTGGATTGGTGCATAGTAAAATCTAGGCACTCTATAAGGTTAGATCAGAGGCACTCTATGCCAGAAAATATTAGAGAAAGGGCATCCAAAATCTAGGCTATCCCCTTAACATCTAAAACTTCAACCTTCACTTCAAGAGAAACTCAAATTTCCCTAAGAGATTGATAAATTCCCTTGTATACCTCAAATAGATTCCCTAAATCCAACCATCTTCTAACCAGTCACAATAGGGTTTTTTCTACATTAAATCGAGTTGAGGGATCTGTAAAATTGGCTAATGTTTATGATTTCATTGCCTCCTATCATTACCCTAATTTTAAGATGATGAAGCCTATCTCCACCCTCAAAGCTCCTTCCTTTAATCAGAGGCCATGCAACCCTTAGTGGTGTATCCCTTAGTGCACTCAGCAAGTACCCTCATAAAATCATATGGTTGTGGAAGAAAATGTATTAATAAAAATTTTTTACATCATTGGTATGCGCCAATATTGCAAATCCCATGGCCTCTTCGCTCGATGGTATGGGTCAAACTGTCCAATTGAGGTAATTTTTGAGTGGTTGTAGGATTTCTATAGAGGGTAGGTAGGTATCACCATCCTTTCTGATAACTTTCTTTGTGTTGATTGTAAGTATACATCTATTAGGGCTTATATGCTGGCTAAAAAATGCCCAGAGTTTAAGGGGAAAATTTTTATAATTATTGATTGGCATCCCAATCTTGATACTTGCAAAATTGGAAAACTAGAAGTAATCATATGGATTAAATTACCTAATTTTCTAGTCAAATTAATCCATAGCACTATATTAAGAGATATTGGAAATCAACTTGGAAAATTTGTAAGTTTAAATGAAGATTTTATGTCTTATTTTGATGTTATATTAGCTGTCAAATTGGATATATCTATAAAGAATCTAAAAATTCTTAAGCTCAAAACTAAAGGGTCTACATATACTATTAAACCCACCTTCTACAAAAATTCATCCTTAGTAAAGGATTCCTCGATCCCCGTGTCTATTGAACCAAGCTTCCCTATCCCCACACTACTGGTTAACATAAAATTCAATAATGAGAATGGTGGCTTTATTATGGAAGATCCTGTTGATATTTTGGTGACTGATCATGTAGTAGATGTTGAAAAAGAAGACCGACATTGTAAAACCCTAAAATGGTCAATTTTAGAGGTTGCCCTAATACGCATGTTATAAGTGTTTGAGATGTATAATGCATTGTATGGTGGTGTATGTTTTTCTGGATAATAAGAAAGGTTGGACGGCTGTGTAGGTGGACGTAGCCCAGGTTTTGGGTGAACCACATTAAATCTGTGTGTGTTATCTACGTTTAGTTTCTTTCTTCTACTATTTTTGCATATAACTATTTATTCTTATATTGTTCTGGTTCTGTCAAACCCTAACAATTGGTATCAGAGCGAGGTTTGTTGCTGTAGATTGACAGGAATTTTAGATTTGAGTGGGAGCAATGGAGGATTCAAAATTCAAGATTGAAAAATTCAATGGCCAGAATTTTCAGTTGTGGAAAATGCAGATGGGAGATTATTTGTATCAAAAGGACCTGTGGAAGCCATTAGAAGG
Organism: Thuja plicata; assembly: GCA_018584345.1. Classification (NCBI taxonomy): domain Eukaryota; kingdom Viridiplantae; phylum Streptophyta; class Pinopsida; order Cupressales; family Cupressaceae; genus Thuja; species Thuja plicata. Next base: position 1,984,795 of record MU227611.1, on the reverse strand, counting down.
AAAAACCAAGAAACAAGGAACTATGTCAGCAGAGGACTGGGAGGTTTTGGATAGGAAGGCACTGGGATCTATTCAATTGTGCCTT
>MU227611.1:1934903-1952259 GCA_018584345.1 Thuja plicata | reverse complement strand
TCATGATTCGTGGTTCCCAAGCTTTCCAAAGGCAAGGGTTAGTAGAAAAGGTTTTACAAATGATATAAATCCAATACACAAATACTACTAAAATGAATAACTCGAAGCATAACCAATAAAATGTACATGCAAAGAAAGGAAAATAAATGAATGCAAACCCCGAAGCGCTTAAAGCTTTTATTGTTTCTCTCTAATCCTTATGAAATGTTGTTCTTGATGCTCATTATTGGGGTGGGCAGGGTCTATGACTTGAGAAGTGTCAAGAATTTGCTAATTGAAATGAGTGTGTGATCGCAAGATGGCTTGAATGCTAGAACCAAACTGACATAGTAATGGCGCACGAGAGCTTGAAATCCTGGTTCCTTCAAATGGTTATAAAGGGTTTATTATATAGGAATTGGGGATGAAATGAATGGTTGAGATCAATCCTAGAGATAGGGAGATGAACGGTTGACATCAAAGGGAACTGGAGAAGCCAGCAGTAAACTCCACCTCTTCAATTTTTAAAGAGGAGACAGAGTTTGGTTGACTGAAGAGCTAATTGTGAGTTACCTTTTTGAACTAAAGAGGTGGGTGAAGTTACCCATGTGGACTGGAGAGGTGGGTGAAGTTACCCATGTGATCTTATTGGAGTTATCTCTTTGAAGATAAATGAATATTTAATTCATTTATTTAATTAAAGTTTTCAACATGTGAGATAATTGAATTCTTTTTTATTTAGAATTTCTTTATTGAATGAAATTAAATTAATGTAATTGGAAGAATTTAATTAGTAAGTTTAAATATTTGAATTTAAATTATAGAAAATTGAATTTAATTAATTAATTAATGGTAATTAATCAACCAAGGTTAATTAATTAAATAAAATTAATTATTTAATTAATTTTGGGAATTTGATTAGGTGATTTGGGGAATGAATTTAGAGGAAAATAGATGATTAATTAATGATTAAAAAAACATTAATTAATAGATGAAAATTAGTGTTTTTAATGTAAAGTTGCAAGCCTGTCCATTTTTGGTTGTCTACAATAGTATATCATATATGATTTATATGGAAGCTATTAATAAGGAAAAGGAATTACTGGTAAGAAAAATTTAGGAACTTGAAGAGGTAGAGAGATCACAAGATGTTTTGGAGGAGGAAATGGTTGAACTCAGTAGCAAAGAAGTGAATCTATCTAGCCCCATTCCAGGTATTGTTGTCACTGATTGTGAGAAAGATACACCAGAATGTGCAAAGATTTAAAAAAAGAGGGGAAGAAAATCTCTTACAGAATTGAGAATAAGGGATGGACAGGTTGAAGATCAGTCCAAGATTACAACACTTTGGAATGTAGGGAAGGGGAAGTTCCTTTCCATTGTGCCATAAAACTCTTATCGTGGAATTTTAGGGGCCTTAGAACCCATAACAAGCAGTAGACATTAAAATGCTACATATCTTCATTAAAACCTAAGATTATAATAATTCAAGACAAAAATTAAATTTGACAGAAATTGATTCCCTTAAAAAAAAGAATCAGTATGTGTGAGCTACTTGGCATTGTTGTTGAGGGTTCTTCTAGGGGTCTAGCAGTATCATCTGAGCCAAGATGGATTTCCTTCACCTTGGTTTGTCAAAATAAAAGCTGGATGTGTGGAATGGTCAAAAGTAATAGATCAAAATTACAATACTATCTATTAAACATATATGGTCCCATACAAACCCAGGACTAGAGGATGGTCTGGAAAGAGATTGAGACATTCCTAGAAACTATATCAAACCAAACATGCATCTTAGGAGGGTACTTCAATGCAATCCTCAATCCAAGAAAAAAATGGGGAGAATCCTCCAAAGTCACTACGGCTATGGCTGACTTTAGGGATTGAACAAGAAGAAATCAGATGCTGGAAAAATTGACTACACAAAACATATTTATATGGAATAATTGAAGGAAAGGTTTTTGTTTCATAGCAGAGAAACTTGACAGTTTATGTTTCAAAGTAAATTGGGTTGAATTTCCTTTTAACCTCTCAGCAGAAATAATTCTATACTCGGGTTCTAATCATTACCCCATCCAACTTACTATCACAGAGGATACATCACCTACCAAATTTCCCTTAAAGATAGAATAAATGTGGTTTAAAGATGAAAATTTTATTTCCCTAATAAATCAATGGTGATTTGAAGCACAATTCAAAGGTTCCAAGATGTTCTGCTTAGTCTCCAAAATGAAATATACAAAAAAACAAACTGTTAGCTTGGAACAAAACTCATTTTGGAAGCATCTTTGACACCAAATTAAGATTAGAAGAAGAACTTGGAAACCTGAATATGTAGGTCATAAATAAAGGAATGAATGCATAAATATACTTGGAGGAAAAAGGCTAAAAATAGAATATGAAGACATTTTAGCCAAAGAAGAAATATATTGGTGCCCAAAATCTAGAGAAACATGGCTAGAAGCAAGGGATAGAAATAAATAATTCTTCCATAATAGCACCAAAACAAGGAGAAACCTAAATAAAAACACCAAAATCAAATAATCAACTAGATTGGATATTGAGGACCCCAAGGTTATTGTTGAAAAGGAAAAAAACCAATTTGAAAAGATCCTAAATAACCTAGAGATATCCCATCTAGCACAACAGCAAATACTTGGGAACATCCCCCATATCATAACAAATAAACATAATAAAATGATGACTAAAAAATTCACTAAATAAGAGATAGAAAATGTTGTAAAACAAATGCACCCTGATAAGGCCCCAGGGCTAAATGGTTTTCCTTCCTTCTTCTTCTAAAAATATTAGCACTTCATACGGGATGAGGTAACTACAACTTTGGAAGGGGTGATGAACTCTAAAAACCTACTTAGAGAGATCAACAACACATTCCTATCCCTCATACCAAAGAAAGAGAAAATAGAAGGCTTTGATGACCTTAGACCTATCTCATTGCGCAACACAATTTACAAAATCTTGACAAAAACATTAGCTAACTGAATTTTAAAACTTTTACCTGACATTATAAGTGAAGAACAAACAAGCTTTTTCCCTGGTTGATCCATCTATGATGGTGTCATCATCGCATAAGAATCCATTCATTCCACTCAGCAAAATAAGAAACACAACATGTTAATAAATTTAGATATCAGCAAAGCATATGACATACTGGACTGGTACTTTTTTTTCAAAGTAATGGAAAAATTTAGCTTCACCAAACAATGGATCAATTTGATATATGAATGCATTGCTACCCCTAGGATATCAATATTGGTAAATGGAACACCACAAGGTTTCTTCAGCATATCTAGAGGTTTAAGACAAGGTGACTCTATTTCATCTTTCCTCTTTATTATTATGATTGAAGCTCTGAGGAAATCTATAACTAAGGCCAAAGAAGAGAGACGAATAGAAGGATTACAAATCATAAATGGTATCGACCCCTTGACTCGTCACGAATTTTTTATGACAATATGCTATATGGAAGTTGTAAAAGAAGGGAAGAAACTAATTTTATATCAATATTGGATACCTAAACAATAGCATCAGGCCAAGAAGTTAATAATTCCAAGTCATAAATATTCTTCTTCAATTCAGACCCTACCACTGAGAGAGATATCTGCTCAATTCTCAAATTTAATAAAGGGGAGCTTCCCATAAAATACCATGGTCTTCCTTTGGATAAAGGAATCAAATTAACTATATTATGGGATAATATTATCTCCAAACTAAAACAAAAAACTAGTGCATGGAAAGGAAGATGGTTATCCTCAGCAGGCAAAGCTACCATGGTTAAACCTGTCCTTTCAGTTATCCCCATTTATCCACTCTCATGCATCCACCTTCATGTGTAAATTAGAGAGGAAATCAACAAAATACTTAGGAATTTTTCTAGCAAGGTTCAGAGGATAAAAAAGTTTGGCCTTGATTGCATGGGATAATATATGTAAGCCAAAAGAGGATGGCAGCCTTGGCTTAAAAAAGACCAAAGAAATAAGTAGAGCTCTAAGAGCCAAGCTAATTTGGAGGATGTATAGGAATCCAGAATTTAAAAGGGTTAAAATCTTGAGGCATAAATACCTAAATTACCAAGACTTGATAAAGGTATTTAGAAATTCCCATCCCTGGAAAGGATCTAGAATTTGGAACTTCATATTGAAATGTAAGGATATCATTAAAGAGAAGTTAACTTGGAACCTTGGTGAAGGCAAGGATGTGCTATTTTAGAAATATTCTTGGGGAGGGTATCAAATAAAATTCATAACTTCAACACTTCCAAGATCATATTGAAGGAGAAATTAGGGAAGTATGTTAAGGATTACATTAAAATTCCCAATAATGATATAACCTTGGGTTGGAAATGGAAGACATTTGATACTTTGGATATTCCCACAGAAGAAATTCAAAAGTTATCTGAAATTCTCCAAAAAAGATATGTCACCTTCAAAAATGGTGAGGATAGGTTGGTTTGGGATGGTTTGAAGACAAAAGAATACAACACTGAGGATGGATACAAGTTTCTCATGAAAAAACAACTTAGATAAAAAAAATAGAGATCCCCCTTAAACTTTGTTGGGATAAACATTTTCTCCCTAAAGTAGGTCTCTTCACCTAGATGGATCTACAAAGGAAAATCCTTACTGCTGATAGATTTACCAACATGGATTTTAAAGGCCTTAGTAGATGCCCCTCTATGAAAATTTTTAGGAAACTATAGATCATATACTTCTTAATTATGATTACTCTAATGAATGTTGGAGGTGGTTATGCAAAAAAATGAACTTGATATCTGCATTACCCAACAACTTAATAGGACTATTAAATGCATGGCCTTATACACACAAAAATAGCATCTACAACTTAATATGGACCATATGCCCCTCTATCATGATATGGAAATTATGGAAAGAGAGGAATAGGAGGATATTCAAGGAAAAGAAAATGACATGGGAGCAACTAACTAAAAAAATCAATGCAACCATCATAGAGTTAGAAAATAGTAGAATTATTTGTCAATCTTATAAAAACACCTCAATGATAGATTGGGATGAAAAAATTAGAGCAAGTTGGGAAGGTCTAAAACTCCCTCCATTCATGGGGCCAGGAAATCTGGATAGCCTAAAAAAGAGACGAGATTGTTTCTAGCATCCCCCAAGGATGGGCGGTATAAGTTAAACTTTGATGGGGCTTCCAGAGGTAACTCTAGGATAGTTGGTGTTGGTTGTATAATTCATGATTGTGAAAATAGATAAATTGCATCTCTATCAAAACCCCTTGGTAACACATCCAATAACATGGTGGAACTCTCTACATTAATTGAAGGATTAAAAATTTGCAGAGAATTGAACTTTAAGTAGATTTGAAATTGAAGGTGATTTAGCCATTATTATTAATGGCCTTAGGAACTGCACTATGCCCAATTGGAAGCTCAACTCACAGCTTGCAGTTTCTCTAGAGCTTTCCTCTTCCCTAACAAGTTGCACTTTCAACCATATTTATAGATAAGGAAATAAGAAGGCGGACAAACTTTCCAACGATGGAGCGGATGATATTTATAGAACTACCCTTAATCCTTTATAATACTAAAATAATATTAAAAAGACACTAGCTAATATTAGCATATGGCATAATATAATATTTTGGAAATCATAGTTTGTAGGATTTTATTGATTATGTTGAAGAAGACAAAGAAAATAAAATCCATCAGAAATTACAGGGAACAAGTGTGATTTTCAAAATTCCATGTAATCATCAGAAATTGCAGGGAGGAAATGTGATTTCCAAAAATTTGAGAAATGCAGATAGGAAGTGTGATTTACAAAACTTTGGAAATCACAGGGAAGAAGTGTGATTTCCAAAACCCGATTTATCCATCAGAAAATGCAGGGGAGAAGTGTGATTTCTAAAACCCTAAGTATCCACTAGAAAATGCAAGGAGGTGGTGTAATTTTTTGCAAGACAATGTATCCATCAAAAATAACAGGGAAGTGGTGTGAGTTTTGAAAGGTAGTGTATCCATCATAAATCACAAGGAAGATGTGTGATTTTTGAAACCATGTATATACATCAAAAATTGTAGGGAGGGAGTGCAATATTTGAAATTCGAAAGAGTGGAGCCTTGGGGAAGCTAAGTACTTTTGTGGGACCGATTATTTATGAAGAAGGTTGTAGATCATTCTTTGAACATTCCCTAACGGTAGTATAATTACATATTTTGAAAGTGTAATTATGTCAAAGAAGACAAATCAAAGACAATCCATCGAAAATTGCAGGGAACAAGATTGATCCCCGAAATTCCATGTAATCATCGGAAATTGCAAGGAGGAAGTGTGATTTCCAAAACTTTAGAAAATGCAGGATGGAAGTGTGATATCTGAAACTTTGGAAATCGTAGGGAAGAAGTGTGATTTTCAAAACTTTAGAAATCACAGGGAAGAAGTACGATTTCAAAAAATTTGAAAATTGCAAGGAAGAAGTGTGATTTTTGAAACCTTGTGTATCTAGCAGAAATTACAAGGAAGAAGTTTGATTTCTAAAACCATGTATATCCATCAAAAAATGCATGGAAATGGTGCGATATCTCAAAGGTTGTGTATCCTTCAAAAATTACAAGGATGTGGTGTGATATCCAAAAGACAGTATTTCTATCAGAAATCGCAAGGAAGATGTGCGATTTTCAAAACCCAGTATAAACATCAGAAATCGCAGGAAGGAAGTGCGATCTCCAAAATTCTAAAGAGTGGAGCCTAGGGGTAGTTAAGTACCTTCCGTGGGACTGAGGATTTATGAAGAAGGTTTTAGATCATTCATTGAACATTCCAAAGACAAAACAAAGACAATCCATCAAAAATTGCAAGGAACAAGTGTGACTCCCAAAATTCTATGTAATCATCAGAAATTGCAGGGAGGAAGTGCGATTTCTGAAACTTTGGAAAATGCAGATAGGAAGTTTGATTTCCAAAAATTCAGAAATCGTAGGGAAGAAGTGTGATTTCTGAAACATTGTGTATCAATCAAAAATCACAGGGAAGAAGTGTGATCTTTGAAACCCTATGTATCCATCAAAAAATCTAGGGAGATGGTGTGATTCCCAAGACAGTGTATCCATCAAAAATCACAAGAAGGTGGTGTGATTTCTGAAGGACGGTATCTTCCTTCTAAAAAACTTTCCTTGACAAAATGATTATTTTTATTATACTGCCCTTTGTTTCTATGGGCATATATATGCTGCTTCAGATTATATATGTAGCAAAAAAAATTTAGTTACTTGTATGATCATGGTATTCTAATTATTGCATGGCATTTGAACACATTCCAACACACACAAACACACACACACACACACACACACACACACACACACACATATATATATATATATATATATGTATGTATAGATTTATATATTTACATATATACTTACAACAGTCTTTAATGAATATGTATATTTTGTCTCTTCTTGTAAAAAAATTTGCACTCATTCTCTATTGGGGATTCTCCTAACTGGTATCTTTTTTTAGCAATGCTTGTCTAGTATATTGATTGGTCTTAACAAAATATGTTGCATGTAAGGGACAAGCCTTGACTCTCATCATCCATCTCATTTAATCTAAGTGTTACTCATGGAAAGTATAACATCTATGCTCTATCTCTTATTTTGCAATTACTCATTTAATCTATATAACTATAGAAATACTGTAGAATTATGGGTTAATATCATCTCTAGAATAATTTTAAAACTCCAGGGAAAGGTAGTATGATTGTACTGACTCCCTTATATAGATTTCAGAAATCTCATATATTTAAATGCAGATTTCCTACCCAAAAAACTGGGTAATGAAAATAAGAGGTAAGATCGATAAGAGAACTAAATTTTCACTATCTAAAAGCACGTGCCCAGTTTAATTATCTAATTTAAGTCTTTTAAGTCATGTTGAACAAAATAATTGAGATCTTTGATAAGTAGGAGAGTTTGGTTGCAAATAGCAGTATGGTTTAGGCTTCAACAATGAGGGTTCACCTCTAAGAGAAAGGAAGGGAATAAATGGAAAAAAGTGTTAACAGGATGATTTTTTTCTTCTTCTCAATTTTTTTTCTGATATGTAATACCAAGTTAGGATTTCTAGCAAGGTGATATCTTGAAACAAACTATATTATTCTGGATGTAAAAGCATAGGCTCTCAAGGAATCGAGACCTCAAATTTGTAATGCCTAACAAAGGCAACCAACCAAGATGAGTAATTTGTGATCTGGACTTAATGTCCTAGGCAAGACGGGAGGATTTCTTAGCTCAATTCTTTCCTACTGATGCCCACAATGAATGGAGAAATTGTAATTACCTTTTATAATTAATGAATGAAAAACTTTGGAGACTCAATTGAAAGAGTGAATGTATTACAAAATTGAAAATAATTTAAAATTTAAAACAATAATTTTTTTAAAAAGTTGATTATAAAACCAACAATTGCATACTTCATCGTGGACCATCAATCATCATCAAGGATTTTTTTTCACACTTATTCCTTCAAATATAATTGCCTCTGACCATGTACCCCACTCGAAATTAACCAAAATGAAGTGTACTTTCCTCCGACCATGTACCCCATTTTAAAACTCAAGCATCCTCTCTAACAAAATAAACTAGATATCATATCAACTATCTACATTCTTGAAGAATTCCTCACTTGAAAAATTCCTAAACCAAGTAAGTGATATGTGATAGTTGAAAAGAAATGTTTGTGTATATCTAGCATCTAATATCAATGCCTTCACTCATTCTATCTTTGTAATATCTTTCATAGTATGAATGCAACACTGGATCCAGAAAATGTCCGTGTAATAACCCTCCACCATTGGGCCAACTAACTTATACACACGGGTTAAATAAGTCACCACTTGTACAATATTAAAGGTTCTGGCCTCTTTTTTCAAAATTTAAAATTGGAAGTTTACATCATATCTCTTCCATGAACAATCAATAGCTCTAAGTAAATAAAATTTTGTTGAATTTGTGGTACTAATTTTGATGAGTGGCTAATGTTTGGTAGAGCTCACTTGTTCATGACAATGGAGCATTCATCCCTTATTTCAAATTTGTCTCAATTCTTCTATCAACACACACCTTAATATGTTCTCTATCAAAGAGAAGAGTGCTCCATAACTCATTTTCTCTTGATGGGATAAATAAAGGACCAACAACTATCACATCTTTGATTATTTGTTTAAAATAAAAAGAGAATACCTCATAGAATGATATGGCGTGAACAGAAAAAAAACACTTAGCAATAGAAAACTCAAACCACCTCTCATGATTGTATGTTAAAAATCTATACAACTCTAGTATTTTTTTCTTTCCTTTGGTAGAATTTGAACACTCTCCCCTTGAATTCTTAACATCCAATCCCTGTATAAAATGACATGTTATGTTACATACTCTCCAACAAAGTTCCCTTCTTTCTTGCCTCCACCTCCATATGCAATCTAGCTACCTTAAACTTTTCAACTGAACAAATAATATTACAAACTCTTTCTCCCTAATCAAAAAAGATGAGAGTGAGTATAGTTGTCTCTATTTTCTTTGTTGCACATATGACATAGGCATACTCTACTCCACCTAAAACTTGGTTTTCTTGTTGTATTCATGATGCAAAATGTAAGAAAATATTTTAGGGGTTAAATGGTATTTTCATTGTTTTAGAGGATTTTGGAAAAAAAATTTAAATGGGTTGATTGGACTTACTAACTTTGTTGCACCCCACTCTTAAAATAACCCTCAATGGATACCATACTTCTAGTTCAAGTTCTTAATTGCATTTGAACTTTAATATTTTCAGACTCACTACTCATATTTCTTCTTATTGTTTTATTTTGTTAAGAAATTAAAACTCGGTTGCAACTTCTAATAAGGAAAAAATGCCCTCCATAAGGGAAGAGCACATGTATTATTGCCCATGTTTCAATTATTGTTCACTCCTTTCTCACCTAGTCCCCTAATTACTAACTCTAAAGGGGAAAAAATGATAATACATTTCACATGTACCAATAGTCGCCCACTTGGCTTCAAATCATAGATGCAGTGTCTGCAATGGTCGGGTCAATATGTGAAAAGGTCATATCAAACTGAGTCGAGGAGGCACCCAGGCTTTGACTATGGTGGGTGTTTTAGATGGGGTTGGCCTTTCAATCTCAAATATTATCCCAAAATTCAACCCTCTCAATGGGAAAACAACAATCGGATCAAATCTATCTTCAGGTGCAACAGGGAATGGTAGGGGATGGGATAACTCCAAAAGGAGATTCCAGTCTCGCAGAGGGATTTTGTCAGTTCTGAAGGGATTCAACTTCCAACACATCCAAAAAAAAATTTGGCAACCCAAATCTCAGACTATCACTACTAATGACACTCATTCGATAAGTGATAATGCTATGCATGTTAGGGTTTCTTCCCTTTTAGTCAATAATAAGTAGTAGTAGAATCCATTGCCTTCTTTAAAGAAAGGGATTTCTTTATGAAATGGATGGGTATGTGGCCCTCCCTATCCAAATTAGGGAAGTGGTATAGAGATCATTAGGAAAGGGATTATTCCTTAAAAACCATGGAGAATGGATTTAATTTGTTTACTTTCCCCTCAAAACATGATAAGGAGTGGATTCCCAATGGTGGTCCTTATATGATAGATGGGAAAGGACACTATCTAAGAGATTGGGCCCCTAAATTTGATCCTTTTAAGGAGAAATTTAAGGAACTCCCCATATGGGTCAAGCTTCATAATCTTCCACAGGAATATTGGGATGCAGAGACTCTCAAAATATAGACGATATGTTTGGAACTTTCATTAAAGATGAGGACGTTGTAGATCAAAATGATTTCTCTATATTCCCAATAATCTTGGTCCTAAGACAAGAATGTTACAAGAATCCAGACTTTATTGTGTTGGGATCTGAAAAAGGAGAGTGGATAAAACCCCTTGTTGATAAGGGGGGGGAGAAACTTCTTAAGGTTTCCAATAATGATTCAGATCAAAGTTTCAAAGGTAAAGGCTTGGAATCTAATAGAGAAATAGAAGAAATCATTTGGAATACTGAAACGAATGGGAATAAGGAAGGGGAGGATCCTATTGTCTAGGAAAAAAACATGCTTGCAAATAAATTTAGTGAATCCCAAGATATAATGCAAGACTGGGTGTTTGGTCAAATGAGCGGGATTGAAAAAAATGTATCCTTGGGTCTAGACTATAGTAGTAAAAATGGTGAAGAGAGTAGCTCTATCCAAGTAGTTAAAGAAACTCCTTTCTCTGTAAAACAAAGGAAATCTGGAGAATTAGAGGGTAGGGAAAGAACTGAGGATGGTTTAAATGATGATAGATAGATGGATGGGACATTCTAAGTGGATCAGAGAATAGGATGGGTTAGGGGTTCCCTTCTAAAGAAGGTAGAGACAAGGTGGATAAAAATATGGTTGAGATTGTTGCTGACATCTTTCAAGAGGTTAACTCAAGCAATGTAGAAGATGGCAGTAAGTTGGGGTGTAACAGAGGTTTAAATATGATAGAGGATTCTACTATAAAAACCCCATTATAAAAATGTGTTACCACCTCCTTTTCCTTGGATGTGGAGGGAGAGGCAGAGGAATCTCTTTCTAAAGACATAAAAATCTCACCCATAAGAAATCTTGATAATTCCTTTGAAGAGGAAAGAGATAGTGGTGGAAATATTGTTGTGGATTCTGACTAAGGCTCTCAAGATGAAGAGGGGGAAGAGGATGAACTAGGTACCTAAAAGAATTCAGTAATTTTGGAACCCGGATCAATAGAGAAGACCCCCTCATCATTCTCCAAACCAAAGATAGGGTGAAAGAGGATAAGATGAGCTAAGTTGAATAGAATGAAGTTGGAAATTATTGGAAGTGCAGCTAATTAAACCAAGATTTTGAGATCAGAGAAAGGCTATTCCTTTTCTCAATAGCCACGAGGGCCTTAAGGTGGAATGTCAGGGGTAGTAGTGACCCTAACAAGGTATGCATGATCAAGAGATGCCTTGATCAAGCTAGACCAGATTTTGTTTTTCTACAAGAAACTAAAATCAAGGATGTGGATGTGGAGGCTTTTAAAAGGGCTTTTAATCGATAGAAGAGGGCATTTGTAGGAGTGGAAGGGGCTTCAAGAGGTATGGGGGTCCTATAGAATGAGAATACATTTGAGGTGCAGTTGATTGATCATGGGAACAATTGACAATGGATAGAGGTGTGTTTGAAACAATTATTTACAAAGTTTTTTTATTGATAGTGTGTTGCCATCAATGCCAAAGGGAGAGATTGATGAACTATAACTGATTGAATGTTTGAAGATGATAAGTTGATGATCACCGAGTTGCAAAAAGTAAATGCAAGACATTAAATAAGTTAATGTATTGTATTGTCATTGATATCAACTTGATATAATCTGATTGGTCATATACATATTTTCATAGACTTCAAGAAACCAAAGAGATAAAGTGTATGTTATCGGTAAACATAAAAAGCCAGTGTACATCGACTGATAGTAAACACCGACAGAAAGTCCACACTGACGGCTAGAGAACCCCAAGTAGTCATAGTGTATACTGAGCACCGCAACACTGAGCATAACTGGAGTGGTCACTGAGAAGAACTGAAGATGATGCCCGAGGACAACTGGATTCAATGACCAAGAAAACTAAGAGTTGATGACCAAAATCAACTGGAGTTAGAAAATGACAAAACACTTAGCTGGAAGGAGCTATAATTAGAGTTAACTGATTGAGTTCTTTATTTTCATCATTCAGTTGAACTAAAATATTTAAAGCTAGTTTTATTCACAGTTGTCAAGGAGAAATCTATGAAATAAAACTAAAGCAAAGATTTAAAGATTAAAGAAATGCATGGTGAGATTTGCGGATTAGGAAGCAATCTATGTCAAGAACAAGAAAGACAAGAATAGTAAACGGTGAAATTATGTCTATATAAAGAGATAGGTAATTCATTATAAAAAAAAAGAATGTTGAATATAATTCTAGTGAATATAGAAGTCTTCATGCAGATTTGATCATACAGGCTAAAGAACAGAGCCAAGAATTCTACAGACACCGAGCAATAGAGAAGCAACAACATTCACCGATCAGAAAGAAAAAAGAGGGGAGAAAAAGAATTGAAGAGAACATTAATCAGAGAGGTATTATGGACTAACAATAGATTTGGAAATCTACAAGTTAAAGTTTTATTGTTGAACAGATCATTTACTGTTTCAGTTTAATCATTGATATAGAAAATCTCTTAACCGAGTGGGATTTAACCATCCTTAATGTATTGAGATACTCAAGAGTATCAAATTTTTTTCATTTTGACAGCATATTGAATGCTAGGTTAAATGATAAACTATTAGTTTTAAATCCTCTAACAAGGTTGCACTTAACAGTGTGTTTGTAACCTTTAAAAGGGTTGGCTCTTCACCGAGCTCACTTCAGAAGAGTGAAAATTTTGGGTTGCCGGTCCCAAGTGGTTTTTCCCTTAAAAATCCATGTGTCAAATGTGTATATGGTTCATTTATTTGATTTTTTTCTTTACACATTACTAAAATAGGATTGGTCGGTAAACACTAAGTTCAATTATTGCTATTCGGTAAAGGCTAGAAAAAGATAAACAATATACTCACCGAGCAGTATATATTTGATATGAATTACATAAGGCATACATCTTGTAGGACTAAAAGATAACTAGAGGTATTATATATGTCATATAAGTTTTGGTTGGATTATTGGATTAATTTTTGAGGCCACTGACTCACCCTCCCCCCCCCCTCTCAATTATTCTAACAGAACTATGATGAAATTGAAGCTAAAGATGAAAGAACAATGCTAAAATGAACTCAAGCTATTCTAAGCATGTTTGCAAAACAACTAGAGGATTGATGCAAATGTGAATGGGTGATTTTCTCTTAGAATACCTCCTATTTATAGGATTTCCCCAAGGGTAGGGGTAGAGCGAATTCATCATGATTAGGGTTGAGTCAATTTGATGGTTTCAAATATTAGGACAAAGAGACAAAGATGGACTGTTAAGATAACAAAGGAAAATGGGATGGTGGAGATATAAAACCCTCTTGAGTGATCCATGTGATTCAAATTATCTCACCTCATTGGTTGATTGATCTTTTGTCCTTTTGTGGTGGGTGAAAATAATTTAATTTAACAATTGATTTAATTTAGCCATGTCTCCCCTTGAATGGGTTGGATTAAATTTGATTTAAACTATATAATTAATTGATTAAAATCAATTGCACAATTATTTGATCTTTTGATTTAATTAATCCAATAGATTTGATTTCAATTAATTCATGCGTTGATGTTCAATTGCTTGATTTTACTTGCTTGATTTGATTTGACTTTGCTTTGACCAATTTAGGGTGTCTACAAATTCCCATCTTTGAATCAATGTGTGAAGCATGTTGGTTCAAAGAAACACCGATGTTTGATTTATTGATGTCTGATTTGAATTTGATGTTGGATCCACTGATTGATGTTGATTTGATGTTGATATGATGTTGATGTGATTTCCTGATGAAAAATTTAAACTAGTGTGATATGCCCCACTGATGATTTTATGTCCCAATTATGATCGTATGCCCCCTCAGGAAATGAATCAAAATAGATGTTGAATTGATTTTAAGGTTTTTAAAAAAATTAATCAATTTCCAATATGTTAAAATAAGTCATAATTCAATTGATTTCCTGATAAACATTGACTTCCCTCAAATGCCCTGGTTGAAATGTTGAAATAATTATCTCCTTTTGATTAAAATCCCACCAAAATGCAAAACTTTTCCCTCTAAAAGTGAAAATGTCAGTTTAAGAGGGTAAAAAGTGTTTCTTTCTTCTCATTCACTTCTCTTTGCAAAACATGGATTTTCCCTCTGATTGAAACAATGGTGGTGTCGATTAGAGATCACATATTTGAGCGTGGGCAGTGTTATCAACATTCGAGAGCATATGTCAATCTGGTAGTTCCCAATCTCTTATCTTTCTTTCTAATTTTCATGTTTTTCACTTATTTTCCATGTTTTTCCTTTATTTCTAGACTTTTGCCATATTTTTGAGCACCTATACCATATGTTATACCTCTTCCATGATGTATTTTTTTGCCTATGCTAGGGTTTTGAATTTATTTTAAACTTTTACGCTGAGTTTTGGTGCCTATACCAGATGTTTGAGCACCTATAGACTTGATTGAGTATTTGCAAGATTCCAAAGCACTTCCATGATGTTTAAGGGTGCCTATGCACACCCAATGCATTTTGAAACGTGAAATTATTCTGATGCAAGCTAAAATATCACATGTTCATGATTTAGGAAGATTTAGGAAGGTTTGGGAATCTCCCTGGCAAGTTTGATTCACTCTTTCTACTTTTTAGGTAGTAAAACCCCAAAATATGCAAATTTGTCTTTGTTGAAATAATCTTGATCCCATTTGAATGATTTGATGTCAAAATTCCTTCATATGATTCTGGTTTGATACAAAATTGAGTAATTTCAATCTCAAACTTCATGTTGATGTGTATTGATGTCAGAAAAACTAAGTTGATTAGGATGATTGATTAGACTGATTTGATATTTTGTTCTCAATATCTAGAGAAACAAAATATGTTGATGTGCTCAAGAAGAGAGATATAGGATTGATTATGACTGGATTGATTAGGTTGACTGACTTTATATAATCAACTTGATGTCTTTGATTGATTTATTGCATTTTGATGAAACTGGGTATCCTTTGGGAAATTGACACTAGTAAAATTTACCCTATTTTTCGACGAGGATTAGTTGAATTTTCAAGACCCATTGGTCGAACCGACGAAAAAAACTATCGTCAAACTTTTCACGTTGCTTATTCGACAAGAAAAGCAATCATCGAGATATCGACCTTCTTAGTGGTTGAATTATCGACTGAATCTTCATCTAAAAAATTGCTTGAAGCTAGAAGAATCGCAGATCAAACCTTTTATCTAGGCAACCAACGTTCGTCGCAATTGCGACCACCATTGGTCAGATTTAACATTGAACACATAGCAATCTCATCAAAACATCAAACACAGTGTTTCTCCTTTGTGACCAAATTTTGTCGAAAAAGTGACCAATACTAATTTTTGGTTGAAAAATACATATATATTATAGAATGATCCAAATAAAAAAAATACACAGTGTAAATATAAAAATGGTACACACAAGCTCAATGTTTTGATCTCATAAAGGTAGAATGATAAAATCCCCAAATATGAAAGCTCCTATGGTGCCACGCATGCTTCCCTGCCTATGCAATCAATCAATGAAAACCCCCTCAGTAATCACACATCTTCCATGTGTCTCTTAACATTGATTAAATGATGAAGGTATGTTAGTTTGAGCTTCACTTGGTTTCGAGAATACTTTAATATTCTCTACTTAACAAGGCCAACCACGTGAAGGTGGAAGCTCATCTGGCCCCTCCTAGGACACTCTTATGACCCTTTACGACACTTTAAGATCTTTAAGATGTATTCTTAGGGATCGTAAAGGGTCATAAAGGGTCATAAGGGTTCCTGGGACACAACATCTGAGAAACATAAATGTAGGCATCATGGTCACACTTTTTTAGAGACACAACATAATTCAATGGTATACCCAGACGATGTAACACAACCACTACTCCAGTTTGAAGTTAGCACTGCACGATCCAAAAACCATAGATAAAATTTATTCCTTATCTATGGTTTTTGGATCGTGCAGTGCCAACTTCAAACTGGAGAAGTAGTGGTTGTGTTGCATCGTCTGGGTATACCACTAAATTATGTTGTGTCTCCAAACAATTGTGACCATGATATCTACATTTATATTTCTCAGCTATTGTGATATCTACATTTATGTTTCTCAGCTGGTGTGATATCTATATTTATGTTTCCCAGCTATCGTGTTTATGTGATGCAAAATTTACTGTCTGTAGTCGTTGCAACAGCATCAGGCGCAAACTTCATCACAATACGATCACTAGACATGGTTGTATGTCTTCTACTTTTAAGTTGCACTATCTACTGATCACTAGATAGTGAAACTTAAAAGTAGAAGACATACAGCCATGTCTAGAGATCATACTATGCTAAAGTTGGTGCCTGATGTTGTTGCAATGAATACAGACAGTAAATTTTGCATCACTGCCTGATGTCGTTGATGAGCTTCCACCTTCACATGGTTGGCCCTGTTAAGTAAAGAATGTTAAACTATTACGCATGTGCATAGTCAAGCCATACACTTCTCCTTTCCTCTCTATTTCCTACACCTGTATATACGGCTACACAACTAGATGCATGATATAAAATTCATAGTTTATTACATA
>MU227611.1:1905143-1928887 GCA_018584345.1 Thuja plicata | reverse complement strand
CCATATGGATAAATATTACTTTAGCTTTTTATGAGACCACTCAATGATAATTTTGGTGGAGTGATCAATTATTTTGATGCACTATGAAATAAGATTAAATCAGGGAACTACCCTATCCACCAATTATACTGATGCAGAGTGGTGGAAACTAAATCTTAATAGGCCCAATCTACTACACAACCGATTGAGAATGTCACTTTAAACTGTGAACAATGGTTTCAACTAATTCTAACAAATTCCTTAGTCTTTGAATACCTCCAAATTTAGGGAACTATCCTATCCACCAATTGCCTTCTAAGAACCTCTGTTATTCCCTATTGCAACTGATTAACATAGAATACTTTGTTAATACTCCCCAGTTATCTTTTATGTTTTGGTCTCAATCTTCTACAATCACCACTTCACAGTCCGAATAGTGACTGACTGATTCTATCCTGGCAACTTCAAACTAGTTCAACACAAACCCTAGGTGATCAAGCTAGATTCGGGTTTAATGGATTAGTTCGAAGTTGGGTGTTTGGAATAGTCACAGATGATTGGGAAATTTTTTGTGGCCTTCTAATTTCTTGGCATGGTTGACTCCTTAACCTCTGTCCACCACCGACTGTAGATTTTTGTTCCTTCTTTCTCCCACTGGCTAAACATGCTAAACTCGATTAGCCTAGGGCATCAAACTTGAAGCGGTTCGGAAACCTCCACAACTCTAAGTGTTGGATAAATTAAAGCATATTTCCCTAATTTTATTTTCATCCAGCGGCATGGACAATCCAATGGTGAAAATACAAACTAGGTTGAAACAGATTAAATGAATTCAGGAGGACAGTGTGCATCAATGGACTGGTAGTGGATGTTAATTCATCTAATAGTTTGTGGAAGACTAATATAATGAAACACATAAAATGTTTAAATAAATGACAAATACCGAGGATGCATCAAAAAAAATTTCACCACGAAGATGTATAAATGAATTTGCAGGGTTAATAAGCTATATGTTCATCACAAGAATGACAGTGCCACAAATAGAACAAGAGAAGACAAAAGGAACATACTCCGAACTGTGAATCTTTTGTATTCCAAATAGTGCTTCCCTAAATAGTGCTTCCTCCTTCACACTTTTCCCTTGATCAGATTCATTATGATTCCCCAAATAGTGTATTCCAAATAGTGCTTCCTCCTTCGCGCTTCGCCCTTCATCAAATTCGCCATGAGTGGAATAATGAAATGTGAAACCCTTTTTTTTTAATTTATTCCCGTGTTGGTCAAAATTTCAACAAACTTGGGTATGGATTAAAAAAAAATCAAAGCTTTCCTTCTATAATCCAACCAAACAAAACCTTTTTAATTGTTGGTCGCATTGTTTGGTCGAAAAATAAGGTCAAATGTACTAGTGTGATGGTGCAAGGTATCTATCCTTGGCCTCTAGATATGGTCCCCAACTTGTCTTCTCAGGAAAAGAGTGTGATCAAGTTATGCAGATTAGGATACCTTCTAAAGATGTCTCGATTATGAGTGAATTGTGGTTTATTGACCGCTTTAGCAGAGTGGTGGCATTCAGACCATAACACCTTTCACTTACCGATGGGTGAGATGACGATTAGGCCTGATGATGTATACAAATTTCTATAGACTCCCATCATGGTTGATCTTGTCTATTATGATTCTGTATATGATGGAGATGCATGCAGACGAGTATTTGGTGATTATACCATAGGTGATGAGACTATTCCTTAGCAGAGGATGTGTCAATTGTATTCCCCTCTTCCTTTCGTTTTGGCAACTTTGATAGTAGGATTCTTGATGTCAGATAGACATGGTCATGGATTCAAAGGTTGTTGGGGTAGAATCCTAGAGGATATGATTTCTCATCCTTGGATATTTTCATGGGGATCTTGTTTCTTATCCCATCTTTACCATGATTTACATCATTTTTTTTATCATTATAGTGTTGCATTATCTGCAGGAGAAATTTTGTTACAATTGTGGGCCTAGGAGCATCTTCCAGTAGCAAGGCTTGTTGTGGATAGATCTCACCCTTGAGGTTATCCCTATGTTTATGCTTACCAAGGACTTGTCCTCCAGCCTCGGTTGGGCAAGCTAGAGTATTGAAGGAGGATGTTGGGTGACTTGGATGAGGTATGTTGGAGGCCATATCTTGGTTGTGAGGGATGGAATGAGGGTGAAGATGAGATTCCATACTTCCTCAGTGCTCGATGGTTCATTAGTCATACGGTCTTCATTTTTGAGAGAGTATTCCTTCTGAGAGTTTTGATAGAGTTTTTCCGCACTTAGAGTTTACCTTAGGGTTTATCTCATTTTTCTCGAGTACAAGCAGAGAGATCATTGTGGAGGCCAAGTGTTGATTACAAAATTGCAAGACTTGAGGTTCTAGGACTTTGACCAATGCAGTGGGATTATGGAGAGGATATTGAGGATGCATGATTTACTCCCCAGTACACTTAATGGTACATGCAACATGAGTTTCATCATTTTACAGATCCTGCAGACATGGTTCCTGATATAGATGATCCAGATGATGATGATGATGATGATGATGATGATGATGATGATGATGATGATGATTATGATGATCAGGATGATGACTAGGTAGGGCACCATAGACCTAGATAGGTACAGGTTTGATGAGGTATATTTGTTAGTCCTCGTGGTGGCAAATTTGTTCGAGCATCATCAGGTAGGGTATTAGCTGGTAGGGTACCTCTCATGATACCAGTAGCAGCGATATTATTGGTATTGTTCATGGAAGAGGTGGCATGAGACTCACGGGATAAGAGGATGATCATGGTGATAGACCATCTGGCAGCTGATTTGGTATTGGCTGAGTTAGGATGAGAGGTAGAGGAGTTACTATTCTTGAGAGATAGGTTGACAGACAAGTTCCTCACAGGAAGGCAGTTGATCCTATTACACCATGGGTTTGGGCCCATAGAGGTCAACAAGAAGGTAGGCACGATGATCTAGATGTTCCTAATATATCAAATATTCTAGTGGTTTCAGTAGAAGTGGCTGGTCCGTCATTTCCTTTTGTTCCTCCTAGTCAGGAGATACAAGATTTACATGCAGGTATGGCAGCTATACAAGGTGATTTGGCTCAGGTCAGTTCAATGTTGGTTGCATTTTTATCTCAGCTTGGCAGTGATCCTACTCAAGCAACGGTTCCAACTCAGGTTCCTTCTACAAATAAAAATACAAATACAAGTGCAGGTACAGAGGGTGATCAGAGATAGGTTTTTGCCCATTTTAATCAGTTTGGTAGATATACATTTCAATGTACCTTTTTGATGTACTTGATGCTTATTTTGATGATGTACTCTAGATTATGATGATATTCTCAAACTTGTTGTATTCAAATTTGATGTATTTCTTCTTATGATATCATTGTATTGGACTTTTTGAGATTTTGATGAGATGCATGATGCAATTCTACATGATTTAATCTATTTTTTTATACTTTTTAAATGAAATGTGTAGGTATGCAGTTTAATGATAATTAAATGATACTTAGGTTAAATGCTTATATGATGCAATGATTAATGTTTATGAAATGCATTTTTTAGATGAATAATGAATTCAATGATAGTGATGATGCAATGAATGGTATATGTATTCTTTTTAATGCTATGCACTTTAATGATAATGAAAATGCAAGATTCTTTCTTTTTTTGTCTCAAAGTCCATATACTCTATCTAAAGAAGATTTTGATGTAGTAACCATGATTGATTCACCCCCCCCTTTTTAAGGAAAACCTTATAACTAAGATGTGTTCTTTAGAATGAATCACCTTAAACTAAAATGCAAGGCTAATCTAAGAGTGAATGCAAGATGCAGCTATGGTTCTCACTTATCATTGGATAATGTTATTTTATTTTTCATCATTGAGATTTTTAAAACCTGAATTTGGTACAATCCTCACTAGTTAGATTTGCAAATCATGATGATATGAATACCTCCTTCCTCTGAATTTAAACAATAAAGGCGGTACAACTCTCACTGGTTTGACCATGGGAGTATGAATATCGCTTTCGTCGGTTTTGATGTTGCAAGTGGATTTTGACATTAAGATATGGAAGATCTATATGGCCAAGGTATTTGTTTGCATAAACAGACAAATATTTTGATCCCTTTCATATGAAAATGTCCTTGATGATTCTTTGAAGACCATGTCATTAGATGATTTGTCATACTTCTATGAATCAATCTTACAAAAAGACACGCAGAAATCATGAAAATATCATGCCTTCATCATTTCTTATCTAGTCAAAGACATCATTGATTTGCTAAAAATACATGATTCAAAAATCAAGTAACACCCCAAAATAACATTGCTTTTGTTTGTGGATCCATATTTTAGAAGTACTTCATCCATTTTGATCTTTATTCAAGTTTTAAATCCTGATTAAGGCTTGATCATATTTGATGTTGCAAATTGGTGTGATGTTGAATCTTGATCAAATTGGAATGTTTGAAATTTGATATGAATCAAAGGGTTCAAGTGTCTTGATTTTGGTTTGATGTAAATATTTGTGTCAATTGGATCTATCTTGATGAGCTCATTGATTTTGGCTTGTGCCCCCAGTTGGATAGAAAGGTTTTGTACTTAGGCAAATATCAAAACCATGATGAAAGCTTGGTATATGAAAATGCAGCTCTGAGACTTTATTATGACTCTGTACAAATGATGGATGCAAGGATATATATACAAGGATGACGGAAAGATGTAGATGAAAAATACAACTAGGCACGACTTAAGGGTCAAATGGTGTCTGCTTACTAGGTTTTGACCACTTGAATTTATTGCACTTTTTCTCTTTATTTTTTTTTGCTACCAAGGCGTCTATTGCTAGGTTTTCACCAAGGCACTTTTTTATTTTTCTTTTTTTCGTATTTTCAATTTTTTTTTTTTTTGATATTACCAAGGTGCATGTTTGCCAGGCTTTCACCAAGATAAAAAAAATTTCAGGATCCATATTTGAATGTTTTTTTTCTTTCTTCAGATCTTTTTCTGTTGTTTTGCATTTCTTCAGGAACACTTTTCACTATTTTTGGATTTTTTCAAGATCTCTTTTCACTGTACAACCATTGGTGCTCTTCTTATCTGATATTATTTCATTCTATACACTTTCATCTGATTTTAGGTATAAAACCTCTTTAAATGGATGTTATTTATAGGTTCTTAAAATTCCTCTCCCTTACAATTGGCTAATTTGTAAGTTCATGTTCCATAGGAAGATGTTATAACAAAAGGTCCTAGCCAATTTGCCTCAAATTTCCCTTTCTTTTCTCTTTCTGCTTGGTTTCTTGGATTCTCTCTAAGGACAAAATCTCCAACTTGAAATTCTCTTGGTTTGATCTTCTTGTTATAATTTCTTGATATTCGTTGTTGATACACTTTGAGATGGTCATAGGATTGAGTTTGGTGCTCGTCAAGTAGTTCTAGTTGTTGTAGCCTAGCAACTCTATAATCCTCTTTTGTTACTAACCCATGCAATGAGACTCTTAGTGAGGGAATTTCCACTTCTAAAGGCAAAACTTCTTCGGCCCCATAAACCAAATAAAAAGGTGTTTCTCCAGTGGGTGTTTGGATGCTTGTTGTATAGGCCCATAATGTCATATTCAATTAAATGTGCCAATCTCTTCCTTATTTATCCACTATTTTCTTCAATATTTAAAGGATATTTTTGTTTGAGGCCTCAGCCTGACCATTTCCTTGAGGATAATAAATTGAAGAGGAATGGTGTATGATATGGAATTTTTCACACAATTCATCAATATCTTTATTCTTAAAATGTTTCCATTGTCTGTGAATATGGCATGTGGGGTACCATATCGACAAATGATGTGGTTCAAAATGAACATAGAAATTTGTTTCCCAGTTGCAGTTGTTAGAGGCAAAACTTTCACCCATTTACTAAAATATTTCATTGCATTTATTATATATTTGTGGCCATTAGATGAAGCTGGATATATCATCCATATTAAGTCAAAACACCATGGTTAAAAGGGCCAAGGTGTGGCAATAGGATGCAACTCTTGAGCTAGCACATGTATTAGATTTCCATGATATTGGCACTTTTGACATAACTTCACAAATTGACAAGTATATTTTTCCATAGTTGACCAATAATACCCCATCCTTAGAAGTTTTTGTTCTAAATAAAATCCACTTCAATGTGGCCCACAAATTCCCTTATGGACTCGTAAAGTGGTTTCTGACTACTCCCTTTCTAGACATCTAAGAAGCATTCTGTCAAGACCTTTACGATATAATGTCTCGGCTATAAGGGTATATATTGAGGTTTGTCAGATGAAGTTTATTTTTTACCTTCTAGATTGGTCCTCGGGTAAAATATTATCTTTTAGGTATTTATAAATAGGACCATAACATGGGGAATCATGTCCAATTAATAAACAAATGATTTTGGATTTAGGAAGGTCAAATGCGGGATGTGCCAACTCTTCCACCAAGAATTCATATCATGCACTTTGATCTGGTATTTGTAAGAGAAGCTCATTTTTCCATGGCATCAGCTACTTTTTTATTCTCCCTTGGTATTTGTTCAAATGTTATCAAAACAAAATACTTCTTCAAATCATCTCTCATCCTTTTGTAAGGCATCAACTTGTCATCTCTTGTTTGGTAATCATTATTGATTTGATTTATTACAAGTTGAGAAACACCATACACTTCTAGTTCTTCCACTTTCCATTCCAAAGCCATTTTTATGCCTATAACAAGTTCTTCATACTCGGCTATATTATTCGTGTATGGAAAAATAATTTTTTATGACTTTGGAATAGTGTATCCCTGAGGTGTGACTAGGAGAATGCATACCCCTGAACCAAGTTGGGTATATGATCCATCAAAGTAGAGTTTCCATGTCTTAGACTCAACATTTATTATCTATGAACTAGGAAATTCAATCTAGATTGGTTGACTACCTATCAAAGGAGATTTTTCCAATTGATTGGTGATGACTTGACCTTTTATTTCCTTTCTATCCACATATTAGATGTCAAATTCACTCAAAACCATGACCCATTTTGTCAATATTTATGTTAGGGTTGTTTTTCTAAGCTGGTATTAAAGGGTCAATCTTATCTATGAGTCTAGTTTTATGTTCTGGCATGTAATGACGTAGTTTTTGTGAAGAAAAAACCACTGCTAGACATGCATTTTCAATGAAATTATAATTTATCTCATACTTGACTAAGGTCTTGTTGATGTAGTAAATTGTGTTTTCTTTCCCCTTTTCATCTTCTTAAGCTAATAAAGCACCTAATGAATGATCTATTGACAAAATATTCTAGAGTAAAGGATTTCCCGGAATAGGTGCCATAAATATAGGCAGATTCATCAATTATTTATTTAAAAGGGTGAAGGCTTCTTCATATTGTTCATCCCAGTTAAAGATAGTGTCCTTATGAAGGAGTTGAGTAAAAGGATGGCATGTTTTGGCTAATTGAGAAATGAATCTTCTTATAGACTGTACTTTTCCTTGGAGTGATTTCATTTGACTTATGTTCCTTGGTGCACCCATTTCCATGATTGCCTCAACTTTCTCAGGGTCAACCTCAATGCCTTTTGTCGATACTATGTAGCCATGTAACTTCTTGTTTGTACACCAAATGCACACTTCTTGGGATTCAATCTCCCCTTGAATTTCTCTAGCCTTGTAAAAAATTTGTCCAAAATTGGCAAATGGTCTTTCCTTGTGTGAGATTTGGCCAAGATGTCATCAACATAATATTCTAGAAACTTGTGCATCATATCATGAAAAATAGTAGTCATGACTCTCTGGTAAGTTGCTCCAATATTTTTGAGACCGAAGGGCATTGTGTTCCAACAAAAGGTACCCCAAGCACATGTGAAAGTTGTCTTGTCTTGGTCTTGAGGAGATATCTTTATTTGATTATATTCATTGAATCCATCCATGAGAGAAAACATAGAATGCCCTGATGTTAAATCCATTATAGCATCAATTCTTGGCAATCAAAAATCATCTTTCGGGAATGCTAGATTAAGATCTCTAAAATCTATACACATTTTGATTGTTTTATCCGGCTTGGAAACAGGTACTATATTGGATATCCACTTGGCATAGGTAATAGTTCTTATAAAACCAGCTTTCAACAGCTTTTCCAAATCTTTTTTTAGTAGTAATGCAATGTGAGGGTGCATTTTTCTTAGTTTATGTTTGACCGTCTTAGCTCATGGTTTTATGTTCAAATGATCCATGATAAGATCTGGATCTAGGCCCATTATATCAGCATATGCAAAATTCACTTGCTTCTGTTTGAAGAATTTGATGAACTCTTGTCTTTCTTCTGGTGTTAATGATGCTACAAGATTTATGACCTTGGGCTCTAATTTTGTGCCAATGTTCACTCTTACTGTGGGTTCAACTAGTATGGGCAACTATTCCTCATAGTGTTCTGGAAAAGTGTCCAATCTCTCTTCCTTAGGTGATCCAGTTTGGTTTTCACCTTTGGAAACATCATTTATTTTTACTTTTTATAGGTCTAGCATGGCCATGACATTGTGGTTTTCACCACTAGAAATTTTGATTTTTCTTTATTCTTTACTTTTCTTTTGCGACTAAGAGATTGGACACTTCCCCCCCATTTTTCTCCTTGATAGATTTCATTGGTGGAAGAGGGCTCAATCACATTTAGGTACAAGGCCAAAGATTGTTCATCTGCGTAAATAGGTAAGGAATTTGGTTCTAATTGATCCCAATCACTCAATTCAATGGGGATAAGTGACAAATATTCCACTTCATTTAAGTTCATAGGATTTATGGTCATGATTTTTGATGAACTATAACTGATTGAATGCTTGAAGATGTTAAGTTGATGATCACCAAGCTGCAGAAAGTTAATGTAAGACATTAAATCAGTTAATTTATTGTATTTTCATTGATGCCAACTTGATATAATCTGATTGGTTATATGCATTGTGTCAGAGACTTCAGAGAACTAGAAAGATTAAGGTTATGCTATCAGTAATGCATAAAATTTTAGTATGCACTAAGTGACTACAAACATCAACGGTCAGTGCACCCCGACAGATAGAGAACCCCAAGAGGAAAGTCACAGTGATACCCGAGCAAGAAACTCGAGCAAGCATTACCGAAGAGAAGAATCACAAACATTACCGATGAGAAGAATCACAGTGTTGCCCGATGGACAGGCAACCCCGACGGAGATGCCCAAGGAGACCTGAAGTGTTGACTGAAGCTAACAAAGAGTTAAACACTGAAAGGAACTGAATTTCAAAAATGACAAAAGACTTATCTAGCAAGAGCTAAAGGAGTTAAATGGTTGTTAGTATTGTTTTCATTGACAAGTTAAAAGCCAGAGATAAGAGAAAGATTTAAAGTTGTTTTATTCCAGTTGTCAAGGATAAATCTATGGGATAAAATTGAAGTATAGCTTTAAAGAAAGATTGGCTATAATTGTGGATCACGCTAGGAAGAAGAAATTCAAGAACTGAGAAATGGTGAAATCATGTCTATAAAGAGACAAGCTAATTCATTTTGAATTAGGGGTGAATAGAGAAGAGGATGTTGAAAAGAAACTGGTGAAGGAAGTCTTCAATCAGAAATGATCAATCAAGTTGAAGAACAAAGCTAATTTTGTGGACACCAAGCAACAGAGAAGCACAGCATCACCGAGAAGAAAGAAGTGGAGCAAAGGTATTGAAAAAATACATTGATCAGAAAGGTATTATGAGCTTACAATAGATCTTAAAATTTGCAAAGTATAGTTGTATATGTGAAAAGATCATTTATTGTTTCAATTTAACCATTGGATCATAAAGTCTCTTAGTCGAGCAGGACTTAAAAATCCTTTATATATTGAGATACATCCTAAGGAGTATCAAAAGGTTTGGTCATGAAGATAGCATAGAGATGCCAGATACCAAGTGACAAACTACACAGGGTTTGGTCATAAAAGGTAGCATAGAGATGCCAGATATCAAGTGACAAAGTATTCTATCTAAATCCTCTAACAAGGTCACACCTAACAGTGTGTTTATAACCTTTAACAGGGTTGGCTCTTCACCGAGCTCACTTTAGAAGAGTGAAAATTTTGAGTTAATGTTCCCAAATGGTTTTTCCCTTAACAGGGTTTCCACGTTAAAAATCCATGTGTGAATGTGTTTATGAGTCATTACTTTAGTGTTTTGCATTACACATAACTAATCTAGATTGATCGGTATACACTAAGTTATTTACTGCATTTCGGTAAATGAAAGACTGTTAATCGGTAAACAGTAAGATTAAGGTTTAATAGTGAACTCCGAGCAATAGTTATTTGTTGAGATTATTTCAAGGCATTCATCTTGTAGGACTAAAGATAAATAGGGGCTTATATTGTGGTAATAATTTTTTGGGTTAATTTATTGGAATATTTTTTAGGCCACTGATTCACATCCCCCCCCACCCACCCCTCAGTTATTCTAACAATTTCATTAGAGGGTTTGTATACTATATCTTTTAGGTATATAACATGTGCCTCTTCTAAATGATCCATAGAGGTTGGGCCAAAATCCTCTTCACTAGAGTCCGCTTGGGTTATTTGCGGATAGAAATCTTTTTGATTAAATCTAACAATAGATCCTCCTAAAAATGAAGGTACATATGGCTCTCCTACCCATTATGAGTTAGAACTTGGAGTGTTTGAACTCGAGGCTTCCCGATTTGAGTCTGATTCCTCCTTTTTCACTTGTGCATAAGAGTGAAAAACATAAATCTCTTTATCATGACATGACTCTTCTGACATAGATTCTTATTCCCACTTAGTTTAATCATCATCATCACTAGGAGAGTTTAAGTTATTTATTTGTTCATAATAAATAGATTTTTTTTACTAGAGCTTGGTTCAAAATATCCCAATATTGATTTCTCCTTACTTGATCTCCATTGGGCTTCTATAGGTTCTAACAAACCTTACTTTCTTTTCCCAATGGGCCCTATTCCTTGATATCCCATCTTTTTCAAAATTTGATACTCTTTTCCATATTGGTGTGTGGGAATACTGACATGTTGGACTCTTTTGTCTGAATTTTCTTCATCTTCCTCTTTATAAAGCCAATTTAGGATCTCATAATCCTCTTCTTCATTCATATAATTGTTGGTTCTTACAAATTTTTCATTATATATTTGTGTTTTACCATGAGTCCTAAGAGAAGTAGGTATGTCTCTCATTGATAAGGAATATTCGCCTATCCCCTTTTGATGCAATTTACATTATTTTTCAAAATTCTTCATCATATTATGCATCTATTAATGACATGTTAATCTTTCATTTTCCTTTCCGCCTTCAGGGGATTTTGATGTATCCTCTTGGATAGAAGAATTTGATTTTAAAGAATTGAAACTTTCTTCATTTGGCTCCACAAAACCTACTTTCTACTTTCCTTTGTTAGATGAAGAAGGAATTGTCTCTTTATCACTTGAAGTAGTATGTTGATATTTTGGATTATCTTTCTCTTCCTCTTTAATGTTTGAACCTGAAGTCACACTTGGGATCTCTTCCTTGTCACTTTCTCGACACGTTTTCAAAGTAGAACTTTCATTGTTATGTGGTACAAACTAATTTGTCCCTAGTTTTATATTATTACAGTATTGAAAGGGATTTGTGTCTCCATTTATGGTTATTTCATGGCCCATGTATGGAAATTTTATACATTGGTGATAGTAGAAGGAATTTCCTGCATTTCATGGAACCAAGGGCCTTCCCAACAAAATATTGTAAGTCAATGTCAGGTCTAGGACTTGACAAACTATTTATTTTTGAACGGGTCCCACTCTGATAGGCAGAGTAACCATTCCTTTTGAAGATCTTTCTTCATCATCATAAGCATTGATTGTTCTCTTTCTTTTAGGGTCCACCACATTTTCTGGATATCCTAAGGTTTTGATTAGACTCAACGTGCATATTTTCAAACCAACACCTCCATCAATTAAGACTCTCTTGACACGATGCTTATGTATGAGGACTTCAATATGCAACTGAATATTTTGAGGATGATTAAGAGACATGTCATCTTGTTCGGAAAGGGACAAACAATGAGGAGCTACAAGATGACCAACCATGGTTTGAAACCGATCTACATCCAATTTTGTGGGAACTTTTATATCGAATAGAGATTTCTCTAAGATTTATTTGTGTGATGGTGATAATCTCAACAACTCCAAAATAGAAATTTGAGCCAAAATTTTGAGAATTTTATCTACCAAATTATATTGCCTTGATGAAGATGATGGAACACAAGTCGTGTTGGTCTTGGTAAATGTTCCTCGTAAGGTTACTTTTGAAGCTTGCCCCTCATAATGATATTAGATTATTCCTTCTCATGTTTATCTTTTACCACCACAACGTTGATGATATTTTCAAAACCTGATAAAGAATTGATTGTGTTTTCATAAGCATGAGAAAAGTTAAACTCCCTTTCTGATTATTTTGATTGGTGTTGGATGATTCCACTTTCTCATGATTTAAGAAGGGAGTTTTGAAGGCCATGTGATCTTCAATGTTTTTAGGCCCCTCCACTTTGATTATTCCACCATCAATTAAATCTTGAATTACATGTTTCAACTTCATGCAATTATTGGTAGTATGATCATTGTTCCGATGATATTCACAATGATGTGAATCATTCCACCGATTTGGTTTAACTTGAGGATCATAAAGTCTATACTCTGGTAAAGTGATGATTTTACTGGCATTTAGAGTCCTTAGGGCATCCTCAAGTGGTTCATCTAATGGGGTAAATTTTCTCCTTGGGTTTGGTGATGTGAATCGATACATGAAACTTGGTTTAGGTTTATTGTTCCCTTGATCATTGTGATTGTTGTTTTTATTGAAAGGAGCCTTGGATGTTTGATTAAGATTATTGGCATGATTAGAAGATGATCCACTTGACATATTGAAGGGCTTTTATTTGACATTATCATCCTCCACTACTCCATCATTAAAAAGGTTCTTATTGGTATTCTTTAACCAAAATCTAGGTTACCCATTGTTATTTTCATTGTTATTATTGTTGGAGAAACCTTTGTTATCCTTGTGGAGTTTTAGATCTCCATTCCTTATTAAAAATTCTTCTATATTGATGCCATTTTCAATAACATTATTAAATTTTGGAGGACATTGCAATTGTAACCAAAAATTCATCTCCCAAATCAAGTTATTGATAAATGTCCATTTTTCCTTTTCTGGTACACTTCTAGGATATCTAGCAATAACTCTCCTCCATCTTTGCAAGAAACTTAGGAATTCTTCACCATTACGTTCTTTGGTATTACAGAAGTCTAGCATGGTGATTTCACGCTCGATATTATACGTATATTGAGTAACAAATTTGGAAAATAATTCTTCAAACGTCTTGATACTAGGAGGTAGTTTTGAAAACCACTGCATTTCTTTCCCACCAAGACTTCTAGGGAATAATCTCATCAAGTACGTAGGTTTGTGCATAAATTCCATGCTTAGTGCACAAAATACCTTAAATACTCTTGTGGGTCCCTCACCCCCATGTATTTATCATACTTAGGAAAAAATACATTTTGAGGAAATGGTATCATGAAGAGATCCCTATCAAAAGGAAAAGGACAAATGGCTTCAATTGAGAATGGTTTAGGAGTTGCTTATTTCTTCATATTATCCAATTGAGTTTGAAATAATTTCAGTTGTTTGTTGAAGACTCCTATAGGGTTTTCTTCCTCTTCATCTCTTTTTTATTTTTTAAGTATCATAATCATGAGGGGGTTTGACCTCTAATTGTGCTAGATTCAAGAAATATCTCTCCTTATTTATTTCCAAAATATTCTCCATCACCTTAATAAATAAAGGGTCTTGTGCTTCTTCATTAACTCTTTCTTCGGTAGCTTCCTCATCTTGGTGAGGGTGATTTCAATTTTTTTCATTGTTTCCACCATGATTACCATTGTTTTCATCATTGTTATGTCTATTGTTACCATTATTGTTGTTATTGTTACCAATGTTTCTACCATTGTTATCATTGTTTCCACCATTGTTTACGTTATTGTTATCAATGTTTCCGCCATTGTTATCATTATCATTACTAAAATAATCAGGCCAAGTAGTGTTTGTCATTGTTTCCTGATCATCTTGTTCCTCTTCTTAAAACAGTTGATATGGTGAATGAGGAGTTTTGTCTTGATAAGGTATCTCTTTCCTTAATTATAATTTTGTCTTCTTTCCAAGATAATATGATGTAATGTGACCTTTTCCACACTAGCATTAAAAGAGATCCAAGCCTTTGTTGAAGAAAATGAACAAGATTTGATCTTCACTTCATAGTGTCTTGAAAATTGAGGGAAAATGATAATGATCAAAGTAAATTTTTCTTGATGAAGACCTAATAGGAAAATATTTATCCCTATGATGAAGGTCTTGAGTAAAGATCTTGATCTCCTTGGTTTTTGGTGAAAGGATTTGATATCCTTTGATGATAAACTTCATAAATACAAAATTTGAAGAGGTTTGAACAATCTTTCTAAGATTTGGATGAGTATGGAACATTTTGAAAGATGTCTCAATTTGTTCAACAATTCTAGAAATGATGAAATTCAACTTTGTTTTTAGTGATTCTAAAAAGCTCTCAAATGGGTACTCAGAAATGTAACTTTTTTTGTAAAAACATGATTAGCTCCAATATTTGCAAAATTTTCAATCAGCATGTATAAGTGCTACAGAAACATGCATAGGCATCAAAATAAGTTGCACAGGAGCCAAAAGAAGGTGCAGAAGCTAAAACAGAATGTAGAAGCACCCTAATTTAAGGCATAGGCACTGAATAGCACTAAATAGGTGCCAGAATATGTTGCAGAAGAACTAAAACAGTAAGAAAATGACAACTTCATGGGCATAGGCGTTATTCTTTAGTGCATAGGCATTGTTTTTTATGTAATAGGTGCCAATATTCATGGCGTAGGCGTCATTCTTCTGTGTATAGGCGCCAAAACTCTTGCAAAACTCAAATCTGCATCCTAAATCACTCAAATCCGGCAACCAAAGTTAGTAGAGGAAAGTAGCCCCATGGTGGGCACCATTTTTTATACAAGTAAATATCTATTCATGAAAAATTACATTAATCTACTCAATTTGAAAGGATTTAAAGATCTAACATGCTAAACAACTCTAATTGATTAATCAAAATTGTCTCATGTTTCTCTAATTAGGACAATATGAATGCTCTCATATTTACAAAACATTCCTAAAGTGACAACCTCTAAAATGAGAGTGAAAATTAAGCTACATGATGTTCCATTATGTTAAAACATGATGAACTATGATGAAATTGAAGATAAAGATGCAAGAACAATGCTAAAATGAACTCAAGCTATTCTAAGCATGGATGCAAAATTAGCTATAGTATTGATACAAATGTGAAAGGGTGATTTTCTCTTAGAATGCCTCTTATTTATAGGATTTTCCCAAGGGTAGGGGGTAGAGTGAATTAATCATGATTAGGGTTGAGATAGTTGATGGTTTCAAATATTGGGACAAAGAGACAAAGATGGACGGTCAAGATAGAAAAGGCGAATTGGATGGTGGAGATAGAAAAGCCTCTTGAGTGATCAAGGTGATTCAAAATGCTCTCACCTCATTGGTTGATTGATCTTTTGTCCTTTTGTGGTGGGTGAAAATAATTGATTTTAACAATTGATTTAATTTAGTCATGTATCCCCTTTAATGGGTTGGATTAAATTTGATTTAAACTATACAATTAATTGATTAAAATCAATTACACAATTTTTGGTCTTTTTTATTTAATTAATCCAATAGCTTTGATTTCAATTAATTCATTCCTTGATGTTCAATTTCTTGATTTTCCTTGCTTGATTTTATTTGACTTTGCTTTGACCAATTTAGGGTGTCTACAATAGTTGGTAAGGAAATGTGGAAGGTTGTAGAGGAATGAACAGTCGGGGGGTTTATCTTGAAGGATTTCAATAATACTTTCGTTTCCTTGATTCCAAAGAAGGAAGAAAAAGTAACCTTTTATGACTATAGACCGATTGCTTTATGTAACAATGTATATAAGATTATTTCTAAGCTAATGAAAAAAAAAAAGGGGGTACTGAGATCCATTATTTCTTTTGAACAAAGTGGTTTTGCACCTAATTGATCTATCTATGAAGGGGTAATAGTTGCTCATGAGACCATTGACTCAGTTAAGGCGGCTAGGAATGAAAAAATGATGATCAAACTCAATATTAAAAAGGCTTTTGACAATGTAAATAGGGATTTCTTGTTGAAGGTTCTTCAGAAATTTGGTTTTTATATGGAGTGGATCAAGTGGATAGAGGGTTGCATTAAAACTCCAAGGCTTTCGGTTCTTATGAATGGGAACCCACAAGGATTTTTTGAAACTAAAAAAGGCAGAAGGGAAGGGGATATGATCTCTCCCTTCATGTTTATCATAATGGCAGAAGTGCTAGGGTGGATGATCTCAAGAAAAATTTTATATGGGCAGTGGAAAGGTATTAAAGTGGTTGAGGGCATTGATCCATTAACTCACCTTCAGTTTGTAGATGATACTTAATTGATGGGGTAAGCCTCTGCTCGTGAAGCTAGACTTATTAAATCTATCATTGATAGATATAGTGAGGTATCTGGTCAATGTGTGAATTGGCACAAATTGGAGGTTTATTTCTTTTTCACAAGTGTTCAGCATCAGAGACAGATTTGCACAATTTTAGGCATGAGGATGGGGAAATTGCCAGGTAAATATTTGGGCATACCTTTTTTTGAAGGGGCATGCAGATCTAATTTATAGATGGATTTAATTGATAGCTATGTCAAAAGGATGGAAGGATGGAAAATTAAATGTCTGACTTCGGCTGGCAGACTTCTCATGTTTCAATCGATAATCTCTGTCATCCTGATTTATTCAATGAGCTGCCTTAAAATCCCTAAGAAGATTATTAGATATCTAGAGTAGAGGATGAGAAAAAAATTTGGAATGGAGCAAATGATGATGATAAAATTTTGTCAGTGGCATGGGATAAAATTTGCAAAGCAAAGGCTAAAGGGGTTGTTGGTATCAGGAATTGGCGCACTTTGAATCTGGCCTTAGGGGCCAAATTGGTTTGGAACATGTATTCAAACCCAGACATGATGTGGGTCAAAATTCTAAGGGCAAAGTATTTGGACTCGGAAGATAGGGAGAGGATTCTTGTTGTAAGAGACCCTCTGAAAGGTTCTGCAATGTGAAATTTTATTTTGGAATGTAGGGAGATAGTCACTGATCATTTGACTTGGCAAGTGGGGAATGGGAGAAAGGCCTCCTTTTGGAAAGACTCTTGGAATGGCTTGCCAGTTAAAAAAAATAATGTTGAATATCACAACCTATAGCTCCTCTTCACATCTAGATGGAGAGACATAATTTCATATTACATGGAAGTGAAACAGACTCAGTTGGGGAAGAAATGGGGTTGGAGGAGTGTGGATCAGTTGAGGTTGACAGAGCAACAGGTTGCCTTAATGCAAAACCTTTTTCAGAGTAGGGAATTATTGTTGACATGTAAGGATGGTAGGCTTATTTAGTGTGCTACAAAAATTGGGCACTATTCGGTGAAGTTAGGTTATCATATTTTGGATAATGTTTCTCTCCCTTCAGGGTGGCCAACCAAACTTTGTTGGGGGAGGGATTGCCTCCCCAAAGATGGATTTTTTTCTTGGTTGGTCATTCAAGGAAGAATCTTACTGGGGAGCGCAAGAAAAAAATTAGTTTTATTGGACCTACTAAGTGTGTGATGTGTGGGATTGTAGTGGTAGATGTTGATCATCTGCTCTTGCAATGTGAATATGACAAAGAATGTTGGGAGATGTTGAGATCCAAATTGGGGTGGTTGGGTCCCTTACAAAATAATGTTAAGGAGATCTTCATTAGTCGGTTGATTGATCAAAGAGGATCTTTATTGTCTAAAGTGTGGCAGGTTAGTCCCTCAATTATGATTTGGGAACTATGGAAGGAGAAAAATTGCAGGATCTTTCAAGATAAGATGGAGCCCCTTGAGCGAATCAAGGCTAGAATTAATACTGCTATTGAAGAGGTGATGAGTGTGGAAACTACACATCTTAATCTTAAGGTTCCCTATACTTCTGATGACAAACATGTTCAAGAAGAATGGCTTGGGATTAAGATAAGATTTGGACACTATGGGAGTTTCAAATCAAAGAATGGAAGCGGTAAGGAAGAGGTACTATTGTGAGAGTTTCCTGAAGGGGGTTGGATTAAACATAATTTTGATGGGGTAATCCTAGGCCCTCAGGTGCAGGGGTCATTTTTATGATTGGTTGGGTAATACTTTAGCCTTTGCAGCACAAAAATTGGATGTAAGAACTAACAATGTGGTGGAAGCCAAAGCTGCCCTTCTTGCTCTTTATGTGGGAAGGCATTTAAATGTGCAAAAAAATCATCTTGAAGGTGATTCTCAAGTAATTGTACAAGCTATTCAAAAAGGTGATATACACGTCTAGCATCTACAATCTATTATCAATGTTATAAGGAGTTGTTACCTTTTCTATGGAGTTCAAAATTAGCCATGTTAGGAGAAGTGGAAATAAGGAGGCTAATGTGATTTCTAAATCGAAACTAACCTTCGATAAGTTGAATAAAATAAGGTTCGATGATTTACTCTCTATACAAGTGGATTGAGGTTTTTTCGGACATAGGCCTTGGTCAATGTGTCCTAAGGTTTCTTTTGGGCATGATATATAACCAGGATGTGAAGCTTGGAAGGCTATGGTATAATGATTATGCAAACATAAATTTATGATTTCCCAAGCTCTTAAGAGCGATCGAGCATGTGAAAGGACAAACGATGTCATCATTTCAAACCATGGCAATTGGATGCTTGTGTGAATTTAATGCAAGCATTATGACAAATTTTAGCAAGGTGTAAGTGGTAGTTTAAAAGAATGGATGGTGTGTGTTAGATACCACTATGAGTTGAAGTTAATTTTGAGAAAGTGAGAAACTTGAAGTTGGAGTGTGGAGGCAGAGCATTTGTAGTGAAGTTTGTGAGGCAATGGAGGCAACTTTTTCGGTTGATACAAAGAAGCAACAGAAGGGGTGTTTGATGGGAAACGTTGTGGGGTTTGCTCAAGATCAAAGAGGAGGAAGTGATTAATGTGGGTTTTTATGCTATTGGGAAACAATTTATAGAGAGAGAGAAAAAATGGAGGGTTAATGTGGATATAATATCAATGATAATAGTGTGGGGACTTGAAACTGGAGAGGAAATCTCAATGGTGAAATGGGTAACTACCAATTTGTTTGAAGATGAAATGCTGCTCAGATTGGAATCCATCTTAGAATGGGAAATCCTTGGAATAGGCTCGGATATATTGGACAGCTTTGAGGATGAAGATGATGCGAGGGTTTATGGCCTAGTGTCGTTTGTAAAGTGGTGGGGGAAAGTGGACAAAGGTGCTTATAAAGCAGATATTGCGGATGCTTGGGGAAGACTAAAATGGATCATAGAGGAATGTGAAGCGCCCGAAGGGGCAGTTCCTAGGGCTTTCCCTGTTGAGGTGCTGAGAAGAATAAGAACCCGAAGTTGTAGGAAACGATGTCGTAATGAATAATTTTAGTGGCGAAAGGAGTTACTTTTTTGGCTTTTTTGGTTTTGGCTTGTTAATTTTCTCACAGTCAAGGTGTCTTTTTGTAATGCTCCTTTTGTGTGGACTGAAGGTCGTTGGTGTCATGCTTCAAAGCAGGGAAAATAAAACATGGCATGGAGCGGTCGTGAAGGGCTTGCGAAGATGACTGGGTTGGGAAAAGTGTTCATTCTGACAGTGTTGAGCAAGTTTTCTAAATATGTGCAAGAAAAGGATGTAAGCTGATTAATGATACTATTAGTTTAGTCTCCAAGTGTAAATCGAATGTAAAAGATGTAAAGCCATGTATAAGGCTATATGTAAAGAAGGTGATGTTATGTTATGCTGACTTAGATAGGTGGGTGGTAGGTAAGTGTTGGGTGTAAGGGTGTCTTTTGGCTATGGTTTTTTATTCCTAAAAGCAAAACTTTATGTAAACTTCATACTTAATTATTAATGAAATCAATCTATTACCGGTCAAAAATAAAATATCCGCCCACTTGTACCTCAATAGTTAGAATTCGTAAACTTTAATTGGAGTTGTACAACTTTATTGGTACACATTGCACACTTTACTGGGACATTTGTGCTTAAGTACTGACAAATTTTGAAATGGTTTTAGTGGACTGCTATGGGACATCTTTAAGTAGGTATCAAGCAACACTCTAAAATGATAACTTTTTGACCCTTTCCCACACAATAGACCCCACAAAGTATGTCATTACTACTCAAAAGTCACAAAATAGCTATATGTCACGCCCCGCCAGGGAACCCAGGAGGACAAGCCAACTAACTACTAAAAGATGTGAATATTTTTTTTATCAATGAAATATTACAAACTAATCTAAGTCCTCACATGTTCCCTAATATTGTCATTCAAGCAACATAATCTAATATATTCATTTATATATTATGAGTTACCCTTTAAGGCATTGACTGATTAATTTAAGATTACTAATTTATTTCTTTACTTTTAACATTAAATTCTAGGGATAATCTTATCATCATTTCTAACATATTAACATGCATCTATATGAGTTATCCTTTACTTAAACTTATGTCATTATTCAAACTATTCATTTAAACATTCAAGTGAGAGACTAACAATCATTAGATATGAAATACCCTATGTATTTTAATATTCCAACGCATTTGAGGCACATAGTAAACATAATCCCATATTGAATTCCATAGCTATCTTATTTCATTGATTCATCATTTCATAATAATTTTCCACAACCTTACATCAAGAGATAGCACATTCATTCATAAATACATTATTTCACACTAAGTCTAAGATCATTTCTTGGATACCATAAAGTAATAGAAGATATTGATAACATACAATCTTTTCCCTTTCCTTTTACCTAGATCTACCCATTCTCTTATACAGTGCTTTGAATTATATTGGTATACATCATATCATCAGATAAAATTATTTCCTTACAAGAGCTTACAACTGCAATAATGCACATGCATAAGTACATCTTTACATATACAATAACAAGTCTTCAAAACTGAAAATCTGGAAGGAACCAGAGCCAGGAACATCCATCTAACCACGAACAGTACCTCGATATAATAAAGATTAACCACCCAACCACATGGATCCAAAAAGAGTCCACTCCCTCATGCTAGAAGACAGAGACCAAGGTCCACGCAAGAAGGTAACAACTAGGTTACTCCTAAGGTGATGATAACCCTTCCCAAAACATAACACAACTGAAAGCACAAGGAGACCACAAGTACCACCAAAGACATGATCAACCTTGGTAAGGACTCTAAGCTACAAGCTAGGTGAGTGTCACCGCATAGCCCTCACCCCTTGGGTTACCTTGGTACTAGCCACTCTAGGCATCAGCCCCTTAATAAGCACATGCGGAACCGAACACCTTTCGTTAGGACAAGGTTGTTCGATCGTGCCATCACAAAGGCACCTTCTCGCACTCCCATCCCTAGTTTGTACTAGCACTAGCGGCATGGGCAAGGCGCAAATTACTCTTGATTAGTGTGTATTTCACCCCATTCCCAGTTAATTTACTTAAATTATCACTTGATTAAATAACTCGTCAGTGGGTTACCCTGGTACTAGCCACTTAGGGCCTCGGCCCCTCACTATAAGGCACTCACCTAGTGTACTTAGGTTCCCTACCTAAAACAAGTATCAAAAGCACATAAGGAATCCACATTATATTATACATGAAGTCAAAACAATGTCACAACATCAAGTAAATGAGTTTAGGAAACCACTAGTTGTCCCAAATCCTTCGGACAACCCTAAACCACAGTCAGGTACTCAAGTGGATTAAAACACATCCGACCTGAATCAAAATGCATCAAAAGGAATCACAATAGTATAATTACATTAAGAACCTCATCAAATCATAAATTATAACATCATAATATCATTGGATATGGTTTAGGAGATCATTGATTGTCCCTAGTCTTGCAAACAATCCTAAACCCTAATCTGGCACTCAAGATAATAGAAAACACATAGGAAGACATCAAAATGTATCGTACATAATAAAACATCAAGATATCTAAAAATCATATAACCAGTGCCTCTGGTACCAACTCCAAATCCACAAAACAACGTAACAGGATCATGTTGTTGAAAACATGTCCATTCCTGAAATTTGACTGTTTGAAATTTTGTAAAAACCCTCAAAATCCAGAACTTTATTTGAACTCCTAGGAAGCTTAAACCACTCTCGAACATCCTGAAAGTATTACATAAAATGTAACTTAAAGTATAAGAAAGGAAGATTTCTTATACTTAAATGTTACATTTTATGTTTCCCCTGAAGCTGAAATCGAATTGAGAGCACCCAAACTGACCTAGATCCTATGCATCAAAATGTACCATCCAAGATGAAACATCCTAATTCATGACATCAAGAATCAATTAGGTCACTTCCATGATCAATACAACCTCTCCACCAACCAAAAACACCCAAAAACCTCAGAAACCCTAATTTCTGGCACTTTGGCCCTCAAGTTGCGTAGTTGGCATGACTTGTTGTGCAATTGGTCATGATCTGCGCAGTTGGTCATGACTTCTATGCACTTGGTAACCTGCACACTTGGTCATGGTTTCTGCGCAGTTGGTCAAAAACTGAGAAAAAACTAAAGAGCAGCATCCAGATTGCTCTTGCGAGATGAACTGGGCAAAATGGGGTCACTTGGAGTATAATCTGAAGAAGACCCATTTGAGATCTCCTCATTTCACTCCCGGAACACTCATCAAACCTACTCCAACCCCAAGATCCAACTAGAAACTTCTCCAAGAACAGACATGGGTATCAAGGAAAAGCGTGAGAGAAACTAAAATGAATGACAGTGGAATGACAAACAACCAATTCCTGAGTACTCTAATGACCCAAACCAAATACATATACCTAAATACAAAACTCACGAAGGGTTCTACAGAGTTAATATGATGCAACAAAGAATTCATGAAGGAAATACACATTTTTCTCATGTATAAATATCTTATCATCTTCCAAGACATCACTAAAACAATTACCACACATTTCTTTCAATTAGAATACAAGACGACAATCACATACCATACCAATCAGATATAACAAGCACATTCTTTCCAGTATTGAAATAAAACATTTAACATAGAGAGTTTCATCCAGGGAAAAGCCTACTTGTGATCCTGCAGAGAAACCTTGACAATGACCCTTCAGAGACTCCTGCAAGCTTTAATCCTCCATAGAATCCAATCCTCCCTATCCTTCTACCAGCCACTCAACCAATCCAATGTCCTCACGGAAATAACTCTCATGCTTCACCAAACAAATATCAATACCTCTCTCTACTCAAGCCTATGAAAATCTGAGTCTTCTCCTTCCTCTGAGAATGATCTTCTCTGAGAATTCCTCCCATAAGTATCTTACATGAGTCGTGGCACAGGAAATCCAACTGTTGCAACCATCCGTAACCAAAGGTCAGTTAATAGTTTAAGACTGCTTTATTTAGATATTAATTTATTCCTTATTTGTAGGATATACACGAAGATAATTTACTATTATTACATTTTAGAAAAGATAAATGTAAATTAACTTTATATATA
>MU227611.1:1893870-1904987 GCA_018584345.1 Thuja plicata | reverse complement strand
ATATATATATATATCTTAGTTTACCTTTTAATTTACCTTGGCCAACAACGAATTCCTCTCAAAGTAAATATTTAATAAGTTGATAATTACTTTAGTATTAACCATATAGTCTTATAATAATATTGTTACATAAATTATAAATACATATAATTATTTAATTTGTATCTTGTGTGTGTGTGTGTGCGCACGCGTACCCATTTAATTATTATTATTATAAGAAGATATTAATTTATGAATATACTTTATAATTCTTATTATAAGGTATTAATTATATATTATATTAATTACTCCAACCAATCATTCTTCTATAAAAGATATAACATTCAATCTAAGCAGAAAGAGAATTACCACACACATAAACCAATCCCCAAACAAGACCTATGGATCAATAATTCCAAAAATCATTTTAAGACCACAAAGCTATCCAGATAACAAAATAAATTGTCATCATGCCAAGGAAAACATATACACGACTAACTCAAGAGTACCCAACCCAGGTGCAAGGGATCATAATCAAAGGACCGAAGATAGGTTTATTCTTGCGAGAACTTGGTACTATCTCTGTAACCAGAACAACAATCGAGGATTTTGAGGGCACGCTCAGACCTGTGGCCAGGTGAAGTCGATGCCCGGTACCTGCAAGCCTGCATCACAGAGAAGAAATACATGTGCATTTATATACATATAAAAGAAGACATTGTAGACAAATGATCGAGATCGATACATCGTGTGGACCTCAACTATATGAGTAACTACGACTTCGTCCCAAATCATGAAAACACATCATGTATATATACACACAAAGCATGTAGCATCATCATAATGAAGGTTAGAATCTTGAGCATTGGGTTAGTCTCTAATCAATACTAATAATAAATCAACATAATCATTAGAAATGTCTAAATCATCAAGTGAGATACAAGATTTATCAAAAGTAACCTTAATAGAAGAAAGTATAAATAATCACTTATATTTATCCATCAAGTACATATCATATAACATCCTAACTATATTCATAAAGGTCTTAAAGGTCCTCAATACATATACTGAGATAAATACATACAAAAATGATACCTTTAGATAGTATGTCTAATATTAGAATCCTCGGGTACTAGATTATGAAATTATTATAAGCAAACTATAGGAATATATCAAACAAATATCATGAACAACTTAACCAGTAAGAAAACATCAAAAGATCTTACTTCTTTCAAAAGCACAAAACTTATTTTAGGGTTAGAGGGGTATTACACTATAAGTAATTGAGTCACATACAGATACAACCAAAAAAATTATTGAAATGCAATGTACTATTTAAGATCTATTAATGCATGAAGTTAACTATAATGATTGTTGGTATGCTTCCCATATGTAATTACATTTTTTTAGCTTAAAAAAATTAAAAAACAATAACAAACAAATGATAAAGGATAATAGATGAATAACTTACCTCAAATGTAATAGATTTGATACCTTAGTGCTTTAAATCCACTATTGTTCCCTCCTATTTTCAATGTTGTTATTCTCTTACTATTGTTCTACACAAGTTTGAAAATGTTAAAATGAGATCTATTCACTTACTATTGTTCTACACAAGCTTGAAAATGTTAAAATGAGATTTTTTCAATTTATATTTAATTTGGTGCTTCCATTAAGTTTTGTTTAAAGGAGTGTAGCTTCTTTGTAGGTCTGTTATCTTTTTTTTATAAAAAAATGTGTTTTAAATACTTATAAAATGTTGTTGGTCATATAAGACAGCGAGCTGTCTCCTGCATCCATGAAACATCCCCTATATGGGAGAGGGGCAAGTTCCCAAGGAGCACTAATTTAAATAAGAATATATAATATTTTTTCAGTTTGTTTCTGTTTTTTCATACTTGCTGTTTTTTTTCTATTAAAATCCAATTTTTAAAAAAATTTGACCTTTTGGTTTGCCAAGCTCATATCAAGAAATATTTTTGCTACCATGATATAATCCAGTGATGCCCCTTTACCACTTGTGCTACATTAAGTTGACAACAATTCAAAAGCATCAAATAAAACAACAGCGCTAAAACAAGGGTGTTGGCTTTTACAGGCCATAAACGGCTTATTCACAGCACACAAACAGAACAAGGGTTGTCAAAAACAAAATACAAAATAAACAGTATACTAGGCACAAAGGCTAGTAGCCCTCCTCAAGAATGGGAGGGCCACTCAGTCACCGCTTGTGGAGAGGAATGTAAGTTTGAAGAACTATTTTTCCTATGTCGTCGGACAA
Source organism: Thuja plicata (assembly GCA_018584345.1). Lineage (NCBI taxonomy): Eukaryota > Viridiplantae > Streptophyta > Pinopsida > Cupressales > Cupressaceae > Thuja > Thuja plicata. The sequence goes on along the minus strand of MU227611.1, from coordinate 1,902,727 downwards.
CTGTCCAGGCGATGTTGTCCATATGATCCTCACAAGGAAGGGCAATTGATGAAACTCTATTTGGACATTTGTCAACACAATGGCCGAAGTGCTGCAAAAACTATACATTGTTAGCTAAAGCTTGGATCAGAGCAGGATCAAAAGGCAAAGAATGGTCCACATGGCCAAAGGGGGCCACACCTGTAGGAGCAGGAGTGGTATCCACAAGGTTTACAGCAGGGGTATCACCCAGATTAGCAGCAAGAGCATGAGAGCATGACCCAGATTAGCATTAAGAGCATCACCTAGATTAGCATTAAGAGCATCACCCAGATTTGTAACAGGAGCTTCATCCTTGTCGTTAGCCTACGAGGAGTCCTCAGAGGTAGAATCAGAGAGAATCAGAAGTTCGGACGGTCAAATGGTCATCATTTACATCCTTCCACCAAGTGGCAGCACCTTTACGACACAAAAGAGAACAGTTTGTAGCCAAATTTCCATTAGAGAAGCAACGCCAACACTAAAAGGAGAGGCACTCATAATCCAACGATTGAGTCCAAAGCTTATCCCCAACCATGAGCACTAGATCCCCCGACAGTGGAGTGGAGATATCCATGTCTACCAAAATGCGGGCGAACGTAGAGCGGCCCAGTGAAACCATAGCTTCATCCACCTTCAAGAAATTACCAATAGAGTTTCCAACGGCTTCGAAGCAAGAAATCTCCCAAAAATGGAGTGGGAGATTGGGAAACGAACCCACACATAGCGTACATTGAGCAGTTCAGTGAGGGGGTTAAACGAGATTGTCCAAGGTTAGGCAGAAAGAGAATGATTCCCCCAAACCCACAACTTGCTCAGCACCAAATCACAACCTTTAGAGGAAAAACATGCAGCAATAAAAAACCCTTTTGCACAAGGGAAAAGCTCAATGTTACCAAAGGCTAGTGAATCTATAGACCAACCCACGACATTGGTAGAACTCCACATTATCCACCACATCCAAGCTACACACCACCATTGGGGAGGCCTTGGCACATGCAATGGGTTGAGCTTTCACCTTTGAAGGAATAGCAGCAGCAGATTTGGGCATGAGCATAGCTTTGTCCAGTAACAAGAGACTTTAGAGGGGGTAGGTGTGAAACCCTTTCCCCAGCAGCAATAGCAACCCCTGAACCACCCACAACTAGGTGTGGATCCGACCCCAACCGAGGGAGAGATGAGGAAGAGGGTTTAGGGCGACCCCCCACTGTTTACCGAAAACAGTAGCAGAAGCAACCCCATCCACAAGCATGGCAAAAAGGTCCAAACCACTCCCAAGGCACTGCAAAGTGGACGTATCTACAGGGACAGCAGACAGGGATAGCACCATAGCAGACGTGGAGGCCCCCAGCTGCAAGCCATTACCAAATGGCAAGCCGTTGGTAGTAGCCACCACACAAACAGAGTCAATATGTTGAATCCCAGTCCCTACAGCAGTTGCTAGGCGAGAACCAGAGACATCAGGAGCATTGCCAATCAATCCCATGGGGGGCAGTGTAGAGGCCCCATCAACCGTTGCAGAGGATACCGAATACAAGATTTCTGACTGAGCGGGAGCAGCAACTGTTGGAGCCGTTTTCAGCGGGAGCAGCACCATTTACAAATTGTTTACTGACATGACATTATCTAATTTTCTATAAATGGTTAAAAAAAATAAGGCCAATTGGCAGATACCCTGTAGAAATTTCATGCATACTTTTCACAAATACAAGCTTAGGCAGATTTTATTGGATACAATTTCCGAATTGACAACTATCTATCGACCGGACATAATCTAATTTTCTAAAAACTGGTTACAAAAAATTGGCCAATTGGCAGATATCTTCGAGGATTTTCATAATTACAAATGCAAGCAGGCAAAATCTATTTTTTTATAATGTTTATTTAAAAAAATAACAGACGAAATGGCCTCAGAATTTTCTTGCTTGCCAAAACTATATGGAAGAAATGGGTTTGATAGATATAGATAGATTCGTTCGGGGTATAGTAGCATTGTTTCTTGTTTCATATATGATTCATTTTTTCAACCAGCAGATCAGATTCTGATTGACTCTACGAGCAAGAGAAATAGATTTGATTGGATACAGATTTACTGGGGTGTAGTAGCACAGAATTTCTTATTAATTCACTTTTTTCTCATATCAATCACAGAGTTTATTAAGATTAAATCCTGGCATAAATCTCAAATACAACAATATAGTGTCTCAAATATGCAGCACAACTAGAATGTGTATGTATATATCCAACTACTCTATAGAGGAATTTTATTTATTTAACGCCATATTAATACCAACCAAATATCAAAGAGTTTATTAAATTAAAACCTGGCATAAATCTCAAGTACAACCATATAATATTTTAAATATGCAGCAGAGTCTACTGCCTACAATAAGTGTGTATATAAATCCATCATTCTGTACACGAATATCCTTTATTTGCTGACATATTAATACTAGCCAAACAGCTCTCAAAGAGCACCAGCTTCTGACAAGAGTGGTACAAGCTTTCCACTATTATGCTTTGCCACAGTATCTACACAGAAAAATAGAGTTAGAGGCCTTCAATTAATGCAATCTTTGTTTATTGTGAGGAACGGCCAAAAACAGAGTTCAAAAGGCCAACAAACATTAGAATATATGTTGTTCAAAGTTCAAAAGGCTAACAAACATTAGAATATATGTTGTTCAGAGTTCAAAAGGCTAACAAGCTTAAATATGCAAATTGATAATTTCATATATAAAATTTAGAAACAGCCAAGAAAAACGTTTATTGGTGCTCCAAAGTAGCCTTCATTAACTTCTCCTGTAGGACCGAATTTCTTGCTTATGTTGAAGTTTTGAATCAAGGTCAATAAATTTCTCTTGAAAAATCAAAGGAAAGTGCTGTTTACTCCATACTTCGCTCCTACGAGAGACTCTCATACACTAGTGAAGGGCCTCCATAACAATTTACAATCTAGAGATTGTCGGGTCAGAGGAAAAATAAGCCTTATTAAGGGTTGACAAAATTTTAAGAGCGGCAAGACAGTCTGGATCCTTCAAATGACAAACATTCAACTTATATGCTGTTTTAATTCAACTTCAAGTTTAGAAGTACTTAATTGAAAACTCATTTCCATGGGTGATTATTGGAGAGAATAAAAGATAAACTTGATTACATTGTGTTCAGCCATAGGAGTAATAATAAAAAAATCTATATCAAAACAAACAATATACCAATCTAGAATAGATCATTTTATTCCCTCTTTCGTTATTACACGAAGTAAATCCGATTGCTTTGTTGTAATGTCCCCTTTCTAGCCAGTGTCAGTTGCTGGTTTTGTTAGCCCATCATCGCAACCCTCGTGGGCTAACATGGTGGTTTGAGGGTCTCCGTTGCTCAATCATCTTGGTAAAAGCGACATTTCCCCTCTTCAGCTTAGTGGTGTCCGAGATCCTGCCTTTGTTACTTCTTGTATGACTTTATTTAATGAACTTACTACTTGTAGTAAGTCGCCTGTGGCAGTTACTATCTTCAGCAGGGTGTTCAGGTATTGGGCTCAGTCGGTGAGCATTTGGGCTTTTGATGGGATCACTTGGGGCCCGTTTGGCAGCAGGAATACCATATCCTAGATATGGCCAATTCAGGGAGATGCTGCATATTCAAGAAGATGCTTATCCTCAAAATGAAATCCGGAATATGGTCTGACCCGTTTGGTTCACCCGGAAGATGAATGAGAAGATGCATAAAGAATTTTAATTCTTTACTTTTTAATTTCTTTGAATATGGTGTGTATATATACACACATGCACACATGTGTATATATACATACATACATGTGTATATATATACACATGTATATATACATGTGTATATATATACACACGTGTATATGTGTATATACACACATGTATATACATATACACACATACACACATGTGTGTGTATACACACATACACACATATACACACATTTGTGTACATATACACACATACACGTGTGTTTATACACATACATGTGTGTGTATACACACAAGTGTGTATATACACATACAAGTGTGTATATACACATACAAGTGTGTATCCATGTATACACATATACACACATACACACATGTGTGTATACACATATACACACATTTATGTATATATACATCCTATACACACCATACATATACACACATATACACACCATACATATACACACATACACACATTTGTGTATATATACACACATATACACACACGTGTATATACACATATATACACACCATACATGTGTGTATATATATAGACATATACACACATATACACACACCATACATGTGTGTATATATACACACATACATGTATGTATATATACACACATGCATATATACACACGTGTATAGACACACGTGTATATATATACATCCTTATAGCAATATAATATACATCTTTATAGTCACGGATCCCACGAAATATTAAATTTGCTTTTGTAAAAATTGGAATTGGAATTCGAAATTCCAATTCCACCTATTTAGGTGGAAGATGATATTCCCATTTTGGGGGCAAAATGAGAATTTCGGAATTCCAATTCCATTTTTTTCTAAGGACCCAAACATGGAATTTGGCATTATCCAGAATTAGATAATGCCAATTCCGGTCCAATTCCTGCTACCAAACGGGCCCTTGAGGAATTTCATATGTCATTTATCAAATTTAATAATTATTAATTAAGTTTTACTTAATTAATAATTAAGTGGGGGCTTATTGTAAATAATGATTTAATACTTTATATGACCCTTTAATGAATGTATCTTGGCGTCATTTTTAGAGGAGGAATTATAATTAAATAATATAATTCAAACTTTGGACATTTGCCAAAAACCATCGTGAATTTCATGAGGTGTGTCGCTGAAGCTTGGAGGCGATGGTGTGTGTTTGAAGCCAGATGATCGTTTTGGCAAGAAGGGAGTATTAAGGCAAAGGATGATGTTCGAATAAGAATCCATCTGCATGCATTTTCTGTGAACTTATGAATTTGGTGATTGACATCAAGGGTGTCTGAAGTTTTTCAAGCTAAGAGAATTGGTAATTCTCCGTGCTATTGCACTTTGAGTTGGTTTCCCTTAGCCAATGAATTGTGCTGCGCTAGCCACAGCCAGAGATTAAGTTTGGGTTTTTAATTGATCGCATTGGGTAGAAGTTTCAGCGTTTGAATGCAGAGAATCAATATAAAGCTGTAGCCGGTTTTTTTTGTGCATATCGCAGCACCTTCCTGAGGCTGCGATTGAGTTATAGCTACCGTAATTCACTGTGGGACGGCATTCTCTGTTTTAGAGGCAAGGTTAATGATTTAAGGAGTCTGCGATATCAGTTAGAGGGTTCAATCTTGTCAGCAGGTGCAGACGTTTGTCTTCCAGCATCCCACGAGCTTCTTGCACTCACAAAGCAGCGGTTATCAATCCAAGGAAAATTCAACGTCTTTGCACTAGTTCCAGGTTCTTTAAATATTCTGAAAATAAATAACGTTGCATATTATAGATATATTTTTCATTGTAATTACTTTCATACAAAAAATACAGTGAATAAATGTTGGTGTGCTAAGTTGAAAGTGCATTTTCAGTTCTTGCATTGTAAATATTTTATTTCAGAAAATTTCAAAAAAAACATATATTTCAAAAAATACAAAAAAATGGCAAAAACATAAATTCCAAACAAAAAAAAAATAATTAGCAACCGCAGTCTGAGTTTGAACCAGCAGGGTTCTTACATTTGTTCTCTTCCCTTCCTCGCCAAAGAGGATCAACCACATTCAGCAAACTCTTCATCTTAGACCAAAAAAACTGTTCATTACTTTTTCAATCCAGATTTTACTCTCCTGATTAACCTCTTAATGCTTGACCATATTAGAATCATCTCACGCAATACAAGTAACTTTTTTTGAGATTCCAAATCTAAGTCAATTCCATAGCTCGGCTCACTCCCTATCATCCTTTAGCAAAGAAAACGTCATTGAATACATCTACAGATTCAATAATGGCCTCCCAAAATCCTTTCTTGGAGACACTCTCTATGCAAGAAGAAGAGATCCCTCTCCTTCCCACAAAAGAGGCCCATTGCATAAGGCATTTCAAAATGAAGCAAGAGACATTGCAGAGGAAAAAGTTGCACTTTGCATTTATACCAATGGTACTCCTTTCAACTCGGTGAGATTGCTATATTAGTGGAAAATGGTGGTGGCAAGCAATAGTGCACCTTCTGGTTTCACAAGCCGCATGTAAGAAAATGTGCACCACCTTATTGGCAAAAGAAAAAAAAATTGAAGAGACATCATTCAAAACATTAGGGATTCTTGCATTAATACAGGAGTATCTATAGTTTTTGATGAACAGAAACATTGCAAAAACCAACCTTTAATAGATATTATGCAGTCCACCAAAGGAGTAATGTTTTTGGAAGCAAGTGATATTGAGGGGCAAATCAAGGATGCAAAATTCATTTATAAAATCCTCATTTAGTCCATAATTATGGTGGGTCCTTCCAAGTCATTATGAGTAATGCAAAAAATTGCAAGGGTGCAAGTGCTTTGGTTGAGGAAAGGTATGAATACATTTATTGGACATCGTGCACCGTAACTTCCCTTAACTTGGTGATGCCAGCAATCGGCACTCAAATTGAGTGGGTGAAAACTATATACCAAGAGAGTAAGGAGATCCAAATGTTTGTGACAAACCACCATATGTCACACGGATTTTTCAAGACTTTCTCAAATTTGGAATTGTTGAAGGTAAATTCAATTTATTATTTAATTTGTTTTTACTTTTATTTATGCTATGATTATTTATATTTTAATTTTTAATGTGTTTTTGAATCGGAGTTACTTCTTTATCCATCATCAGAATGATAAAGAGCATAAAGAGTAGCTGAACTAGTAAAATCATATTAATACTTATATAAATCAATACTCATTAAAATTATTTATATTGACACATTTTTTATTTTTTATTTATATTTATGTAAATAAATACTAGATATAATTTTTATTTTACTAATACATATCAAATTTTATGATATCATGATACTTTATGCATTTATTATTTATTAAAGAAAAGCTTTATATATAATTTTTATATATTTTTGTATATTTGAACCGAAAACATACCCCCAAACCAAACAAACACTAGGATTGATCACTTTGCTTAATTCTATTAAATATGTAAGAAATAAAATTAAGCAAAGTTAATAGATATCTCATTGATAAAATGTAATATCCCCAAATAAGGATAATAGAAAAACAACAATATTTTCAAAACTAGGGCACAAAAAGTTTTTTTTTTTTTTTTGGCATATATAAGATTCTAAGACAAACTCAAATTTATGATCAGATTATTGATCTGATTTTTCTGCTAATAGAAGTAAAATTTCTGAATATCACTGAATATAGGAAAAGTACATAGAATCCCTATGATTCTGCCCAAAAAATTTAGAAATAGATTACAATGATTTTCTCTTATTTTCCTGAGATATAGGTGATAAAAATATGCAGATTTAGATACAAATACCTCAGAATTTATCTTCAAACCTATTGTCCTTAGAAAAGACATTAAACCCTAGTTGACTTTATCAAACTCCCAACAAAGCAGCGCTGGATCTGATAAACTTGTCCTTTCTATTGCTGTCCTCAATGATGCTCAGAAATATGAAAGCACATTGCTGAAGGCTGTCAAAACCTAAACCCGTAGCTCTGAATTTCAACTCCCAATCAGCCTCCAAACAATAATTAATTGACCCAACACTAAACTTTATGCTCGAGCAATAATATAATTAATTTTCCAATCAAAATAACTTTATAGTTTATTCTGAAGATTGCAGAAGTACCTTTATTTCTTAATCAGACCCTTAACCCCTGCAAATTTGTCTCCAATGGAGACCTCACAAATTTGGCCCACTTGTGAACTCAGTTGTGAATCTACCTTTAGAAAGAGTTAAGTTTGTGTCCAACCCTAGTTGATCTACTGAAGGTTTCCATCCTTGGCTTCACATAAATCATCACACAAATTCATCACATCAAATACAAAAAGCATGCTTACTACAGCCCAACAAGCATCCTTATAAAGAACTCCAGCCTCTATCTAGAAGACTAAGCCGCATTATAATTTTGCAAGTCCTCATTAAATATTTGTCACAATTGGAGAACTTTATTAAGTGACTTGTTTTTTATTACTTTCACTTTATTTTATAATTGAATTAATCAATTGAAGTCATCCTTTTTGTAATAATATTGATTTTTTGAACTTAATTAAGTCACTTTATAAAAATTTGGGACATTACATAAAAGCTTAATTTTATTAAGATGTAGAAATAAAACCAGGGTTACCCCGGCCTAAATCCTCAAGTTTCCAGAATGGGGACGTCCCCGGGACTTGGGGACGGCAACCCAAAAATTTGGGGACGGGAAAAAGTCCAAAGGATTGCTGGGGACGCCGTAGCCGTCCCCCACCTGTCCCGGGGACGGCCATCCGTCCCCAACCAAAAAGACAAAAAAAAAAAAAAGTTAAAAAAGCCCAAACGGCTTCCATAGGCGGGGTTGTTTTGTGGGCCCCACCGCCCTACTTGCCCTAAAATGCCAAAATTGTGGCTCTATATGGGCACATAAGCATTTTTTTTGTTTCATTGTGTTTTGGCTTTAGTCTGATTTTTTGGTTTTATAGCAGCAAAGGAGGTTTTCTTCATTCATTGTGCAAGGGTTTCAACTTTCTACATTGTGCAACAAGTGTGAGTTTATGCTTCTATTTTTCATTTTTTTTTACCAATATGAAAGCTTGAAAGTCTGATTTTTTTTATTTTTTTCATTGTCTCAGTTCATTGCATTCTT
>MU227611.1:1855785-1882281 GCA_018584345.1 Thuja plicata | reverse complement strand
GAGAGCACCTCTGCGCCCTCTACCACCATTGACCTAGACTCATCTCCACCTTCTATACCAAGCAAGAAGTCTAGAGGAAGGAAGGAAGCGCCCACAAATCACCCATCCTCAAGGAACACACGGAGCACAGCAAGGAACACTCAAGCTCCTCCTGAGGTAGGATTCAGACCTAGTCTAAATGTCTTAAAGAACAGGATTGTTAATGAAGGTAGACTAGACACACTTGCTGAGGTTTATGACAAGTATCAAGAGATAGACAAAATTGAGATACATTCTATGATCATCTCTCACATGATTAAGTTTAAGAAGTCAGTTCTTGAACTCAAAACAGTGATACCTGACAAGTTATGGAACATACTGGAAATAATGAAGAGACATGCAATTGAGGAAGATATGAGGATAAGAGAAGAAACATTGGATAATCTTATCCTTGTATGCTCACATGATGAAAAGGCAATTTTGTTAGATCTGGTGAAGCCTCATCTCAGAACTAAGACAAGGACACTTCATATTATGAACAAGGAATATGAGTTAGTTGGGATAGAGACAGAAAAAGCTTTTGCACAAGTGTTTATGGATAGACACATGTATCCATCAACGACGCCTACAACTAAGGTAACTCCAGCTCCTCCCAAACAGGTTACAGAACCAATGATTCAAAATGCACCTATGACAGGTCCACAGGTTTCAGCGCCCTCAGTGACAATAACTTATGATACAGCAAAAGACTCAGAAGATACTATAGTGGTTGATAATATCAAGATATCCATGACAGCATCTGACAAAGACATGGACAAAGTTGATAAAGCATTTGTAAGCACTGAAGAGATGTGCATTGATGATACATTTGTACAACAAGATGAAGTTCCCTCCAATGATCCAATAGACTTAAATAAAGAGAAAGATACTCTAGATAATGATACACCAGTCAAGGAGATACCAGTAAAGAGTGAATGCATGGACACCAGTCAAAATACTATATTCACTCCATCCACTTTACCATCTACTTCATTGTTGTCAAGGTTAACTCCAGACTCAGCAAGTCTAGATGCATGGGGAGAAGAAGATTTGATAAAGATCAGCGTTCTAGCTATGGAAAAAGTCAAAGAGAAACAAGTTATGAGGAACCCTCTTTTCCTGGAATCAGTAAACATCTTGAATGATCTAGTACCTGCAAACAAGAAAGTAGCCAAAATTCAATCAATTGAAATGTCGACAGCATTCTAACAAGCTTCAAAGCACACTTTACAGATCTAGTAGACTCTGCTACTAGAATTGCAGAACATGAGTATAAAAAGGAGAGATTGAATGAATTGGTAAAGAATTTTACCTTAGACTTAAAATCTTTAAAGATTGGGCAATCTATATTGAAAGAATTGGCAGCCAAAGGTAAGAAAGTTATAGCAAACTGCATGGACAGAGTAAAGTTCACCTCTGCACATATTAAAAAGATAGAAGAGGCAGAGATCATGGCGGACAGTATTAGAAAATCAGTTGAGACATCCACGCAAGACATGAACATCTATAACAATGTCTACCAAGGTCAGTTGGACAAGATTGAAAAGGCTAAGTTGGAGATCAGTAAGATAAGAGTCAGACAAACTCAATTGAGAAATGCACTTGCGCCCTCTCTAGCAGTTCTGAATGAGAACATCAAACAGATTGATGCCACCATTGTGACATGATCAAGGTCCCTGCATGGATTTGATAAAGATGGAGAAGCTGACATATGCCTTATGCACGCATCTTCAGACAGTTGATGCAATGAAGGTATTCTGGCAGAAAGAGATCCAATCTCTTCAGATTGTGTACCCAGATGTTTACATGGAGTAAGTATCTAGAAGACTTACAAGTTTTGGACACCTTTGCCATTAATGTCAAAGGGGGAATATTGTATATAGAGAATGTGTATATATGGGGAGCAATATATATGTTAAGAGATGCAATGATATACAGTTATTTTGTGTTAAGTCATTTTGAGAAACTTGGCCACATTCCTTTGTTGTCATTAATGACAAAGGGGGAGATTGTTGGCAAGTTGACTCCTAGAGGATACATGACTTATTTTGTGTTGTCATTATGGCAACAAAGTCATATTAAGTTTTTGTCAAAGATAACTTAGAAGATAAAATGACTAAGTATGGAAAACAGGACAGACAGAGTTATACAGCGATCAGCACATCAACGCACGTGCGAGAGATCGAATCAAAGTATGCGTGTTCAGATATATGTTGTATGTGATGTAAACATACTAAGTCCAGACACGCGTGGTACGGAATGATAGTACGGAGAAGTTACAGACAGATCAGTACACCAGCAGTCCATAAGACAGAGCATGAAAGCCGACTAAGTGTTTTGATCGGCGTATATTATTTTGTTATGTAAAGGCCAAGCGCCTTTGATTATATGTTTGTAATAATGTCTTTAGTATTGTTGTAAACACGCTTAAGCCAATTTGTTTGAAAGCGTTGTGTATTATGTTTTAGGGCCAACCATAAGTCTTGTTTTGGGTCGCGTCTATTCGGGCATGAACATATAAGTATGTAATGTAAAGTTATGTTACAAGTGTCGAAGAATATACATGAGAAAGACATAGAAGAGCAGAATAATGAAGTCAGTATGAGATAAAGCTCTTTAAGAGAGTAAGAGCATCAGCGCATACACGGAACTGATCAGATAGCAGTGTCATCACAACAGTTCACTTTTGATATAGTGTATATCAACTATCAAAAGGTTGTAGCATTCATCCTATTGAGCAGTGAGCTCTGGCAGTGAGCCATATACATTTAACAGGGTTTTGTAAAGACTCCTAACAGGGTCATTGTACTTGCATTGTAAAGACTACTTCTAACAGGGCAAAGAAATTTTAACAGGTTCATTATACTAGTACAATATTTGTGGGTACTAATTCCCACCGGGGTTTTCTTCTGATCAAGGTTTCCCCGTAATCATATCATGTGTTATGTGTTCTTATATTGAGCTTCATTGGATGTATGTTTGATTTATGTTTAAGTTGCTGAAATATAATAAATAGACAAACATTGATTCACCCCCCCCCTCTCAGTGTTTCTAACAGATACAAGCAAATGATAACAACAAGAAGCAAAATAATACGAGATTAACCATAGATAAACCCAATATGGGAGAATACTATAGCAAAGTATCCACTATCAATCAATTGTACAAGCTTGCTCCCTTCATGAGGATCACTAAGAATGCCACTCTAGCATCCTCCAACTTGCGTCTAATTTAGTGAACTATGATGGCTTCTACCTTTAATCCCCAATAATCCTAGGATAAGAATGCCCCACTAGCATCCTCCAACTTGCATCTAATTTAGTGAACTATGATGGTTTCTACCTTTAATCCCCAATAATCCTAGGACTAGTATCACTAGATTGTAATTCTCCAAAAAACTCTCCCTTCAACCCTTCCTTGCACTCCCATGACGAAAGAATCTCCTTGCAAATACCTCAATGGGTGTATTTATGCCTAAGGATGGATATATCAATTGACCAAAAGGTAATGGAATCTCCCTAAAGCAAAAAGATAGGAGGAGAACCAATACCAATTCCCAATCAAGTCATCAATTCTGTTGTTTTGTCTTGTGAAAGATGTAATACCAATCTCTACTCTAGTGAAGTGTTCAGTTTAAAATTTTAAAATACCTCGTTACTGTGATCATGACTTAGTGCCTAAATCAATTCAAGATGCATGCTAGTCTACAAATCACTCTCAAAGGAAAATACAAGATTTATCCCTACAATAAGGTCATTCAGAATACCAACAATAAGCATACTTTCATCTGAAATTAGTGAACTTAACAGGACACTAATGATGCTGGAAATCAGACCAACCATGCAACATAGTATTGCCCAAAACATGTTTTACCTTAGTTGATAGTCCACAGCAATTTATACATGCATGGAAAAACATGAAACCGCTCATTACAACCTTTGTAGCACACCGCCAGACCTCTCAAGTGTGGAAAACCATGCCTGTCCATATTGACAAACTGTAAATTCTGCATTCTGCTAACTCAACTAGAAATTTCAACCCCAATAGAATATGAGTGAAGATTTTGTTTGAAGCAAAATCAGTCAATGTTAGGAATGTAATGTATATTTTGCATGTTTCTGATGTAGTAGCATACAGGCCCACAGGAAATACTGCATTCCCAAAAATACTGGCTTGATCAATTTTGGTTTGTTTTGGTTTGTGTACTTGACAGGGTTTTTTTTGTCCATTTGTTGGTTAAAATTTTCTGGCTGGAGCTGAATGCAAATGTTGAGGATTTTATTTTATTATTGAGGCTGGTTTGCTATCTCTGCTGATTCCATGAGGCCCACATTTATTTTGCCTTGGAATGAGCATCCTTGCTGGGATCCACCAGATCTCCCTTGGACATGAGGAATCCCTTATGCTGAGCTGTTGCTTTTATTATTTGAGGGGATCCACTCTGAGCTGGATGTAAGAGCCAACACATCTAAAACTCGTTTGGTTTTCCTTGTCTGATAATTTGTCTGCTTGGGACAAGCAAATTTGTCTTCTTTGGCTGGGCTTTATATCTCTCGTTGAGCGCTACATTACGAACACTAGGACTTGCATTCCAGCTGTTACTCTGTGCTGGGCATGAAAATCAGTTCCCATAAAGCCAATCGTGAGTCAACCAAGATGGTGGCAGTAGTCTTTTCTTTATTGTTGGGTGCTCCAAGATAAGATGTGGACTTTGATCTTGGCTGGTGGCTAACTGCTGGATAATTATGTTATTAACCCTTGCCATCATTAACCCTCGCTGCAAAGCATGACTACTATTAGATTGGCATGCAGCGTGCCTATTTTGGGTGGTAACTCATTAGGTGGACCTGCATTTAACAGATACGAAATATCTAATTGGGCCGACAACAAGAACTTCTATACCCAATGGCCCCCCATCCAGCCATCCCATTTATTATTCTGGTGATTACACTATTTCTGCTGATTGCTACAGCTACTAGGCATTATCAGATGGATCATCAGAGAGACAAGCAAGAAACTATTGATTTTGTTACAACTCGCAGCAAATCCATGACAGAGTTCTATAAAATGTAGTGAGCTTTGAACAGGGACAGGGTCATCTTTTTGGTAGCATCACCAAAAGCTGTGGCAACCAGACAATTAAGAGGGAAATCGCAAAGTATAGTAACATTTTGGTTTTAGGCAATATGCATGTAAATCATTTGAAAGATGAAACCAATGTAAAAATGTTCTGAGGTGAGTTCGCTATCTTAATTCTGACCTATGTTGCCAGAAACACGACGGGGGCGAGCCATTTCGCATTTCAACGGCCGAAACGTATGACCCCGTCACAGACGGCCGTTTCCCTGCTGTTTGATCATTTCTAATTGCAAAAAATCTATAGTGGTCCCCACAATTTCAAGCAGTTAATTCAGAAAACAAAAACCATTCTCTCCTTTAAATTACTTACCTACCTACTGATTCGTTACAAAAGTTCACTGCAGCAGCTAAACTTTTAATTTTTATAATGATTAAATTCTACACTAACAGAGCTATTAGAAGAGTTCACTGCAGTTAACTTTTAATTTTTTTAATGATTAAATTCAACAATAACAGAGCTGCTAAGAGAACTACAAATTTTTTTAATGATTAAATTGCAATTTAACAGAACTGTCAGTTCACCATATAGTAAACTATTGGTTTTTCACTATATTTCAGTTTTATTACTTGTCACATAGATGAAATTTACTTTTGAAAATAGTTTTAGGTTTTCAAAATATTAAATTATTTTAAATATTTTTATAAAATCAATGTATTTGTAGAATTATTTAATAATTAAATTGTTTTTGAATGCATTATATTTCTAAAATAATTTTATTATTTGACATTATAAATATTATTTTTTTAATTTTCAAATATATATATATATAGGAAACCTTTAAATAACGAGAAACTCGTTTCTCGTCACGTTGCAGTTGCTGTTGCATTTCCCTATTTCTTGTTGCTGGTAACATAGATTCTGGCTGCATTGCGAGTTGTGCCTAAGTTGAGCCGCAAGATCTTTGCTGCCCTTAACTGGGCTCCAGAGTTTTGTCTGCATTAATTTTCCACCCCTAATAAACTGTACCCTTCTCCACAATATTGAGGCTTGGGGGCATCACCCTCCAATGTGTGGGGGATTGGAGGCAATCCCCTGAAGAAAACAAAAATTGGCCCCTTTTTCAAGGCAGTTAATCAACCTATGACTTTACACACATTACTTGGTAATACCACTTAATCGATTACTATTAGGGTGTGCCTATAAATATGGGAAAGGAGCATCTTATTGTATAGTGAGTTCAAAGCAAAGTTTAACTGCCAACTTGACTCCAGAAGACAGAATTAAGATCTCTTATATCTCCTACTGAGAGCACAAGAACTAAGCATTTTATTATAATCCTGTTCTGGAGATAATCATAGTTGCAGGGAGATGCATCTCTGGCTCCCATGGGTCTCAACTCGGGGACCCGGACACTTCTCCCATATCAGAGATGCAAGCAAAGGTGTCTCTGGTTGCTGGAGACAGTGGCCAGATGTTTCCAATGTTTCAGCCAAAAGTTAAAACAACCTAAAACGTAGAAGGGAAAAAATGGGTAAGGGAACACAGAAACATAACGGGAGAGGAAGATAACACCGCATGAGCATTTTTTTTGCCGGTTTTCTGAAGTTGCAACATCACAGGAAAAAGGCAACACTTGAAGGCATTTGTTTTATACTTCAGTGACCATTTTTTTAATGGTCAGTAGTCTTGTATGAGGAGGCAACTCGTCACTGGTCACATTGGCAGACTTGTGCAGATATACGACATTTACAAGCAGGCCACTATATCATAAATTAACAGTCTATGTTTGTATTTTCTATTTTTTCTGATTCCTGTAGAACAAGTTTGTTAACTTATTTACCTAATATTCATATCTCATATATATTTGTATATAACCATTCATCTAGTATAATTATTATGGATTATAAAATTGTTAAATTAAACTATATTAGTATAACTGTTATGCTCAAACTTCAAAGTAATGTTAAACAGCAAAGTTTATCACTGTTCTTGTTTTGAAAGTTCAATGTCATTATATTTTCCGATTTTCTATAAATTATTAAGGTACATTTTTTTTAAAAATGGCATCTCTGTTGATGTTTTGTAGCTTCTGTCAGATAAATCCTATGAGATTATTGAAATCATATATATATATATATATATTATGTGAGATATAATATATATATAGATATATATCTAAAATACTATTAGGAGAAATTAATAAAATAATGATTCAAAGATATTATGTGTATATATATACATATATATTTATGTAGTTACATAATCAATTGTCATTATATTAATCACATAATAATGAATAGACATGTCCCTTCATTGCCTCATTCTCAATATAAATGAAAGAGAGATTGCTGCATTTGAAACACACAAAATATAGAGTGCTATTACATTTACAGCTATCCTAAAACTTAAAATGGTATAGAGCCAGACTGCAAATGTAAGGGAGTAGTTTGTTGATGGTAAATGTGTGATTGTCTCAGAAAATACAATCTCAGTATGAGTACCATATCGCACAAATACACCGTTGGATTTTGCTGAATTTAGGATATGTTGGTGATAAAACAATTCGAAGAACCTCACCTGAGCGATTGGAAACAAAGTGTCGGGTTCAAAAGTTATGACCGACTGGGTACGGATCTATGTGAAATCCAGTGAGTGAAGTTGTGTTGCAGACTTTTGTCCACACCAAGTGCAAAGAATAAGGTCAAGTGAATTGTAGCAGAGTGTTAAGAAGCCAAAGAAGTGCTTGAAGTGTTTAGTAAGAGGTTGAGGACAATGAATTTGCAAAGTATACACACAAATTTCCATAATGACTAGTTAGACCTTGTAGCGGCTTTCATTAAAGAGATATATTAATTTGTTATGATTATGGTCAAGCATTAACAAAGAAGCATGTATTCAAAGAAGGGTCTCTTTCTAGAAAGCAAGCATTAATTATAGTGTCACCTCTATTGGAGCAATCAAGTCATTTCACAAGAAGACATGAGAATTGTTCAACGATATAAGAGTGGGAATTTTACATTGTGGGGGAGAATAATAACCAATGTTACATTCCCATTTGAACCATCCTTAGTGGGAAGATAATTCAAAGGTGAGATGTCTCTCAAATAATCTGAGAAGGTGTTTTCTGATTTGATGTATATGGACCTTCATTGAAGCAACTTGTATCAAGGATGTTGATGTGCAGATAAGTATTATCCTTGAGTATTACATTTATCTACTCTTTGTAGTCTCTCTTATCTGTATTTCTATACGTACTATAAGAGCTATTTGCCTTGATCTTTTCTAGGGATGCTCTTGCAAGAAAAGAAGATTGATATTAGATTCAGAGAGAGTTTGACACTTCAAAGATAACTTTGGACGAGGAGCTCAGAAGATTGATATCAGATTCAGAGGGAGTCTGACAGATTATCTTAAGCAATCTTGGATGAAAAGATCAACAAATTGATATCTTCTCAATGAGTTCTTCTCTATGAGAGAAGTTTGAGGTGAAATCCCTTGTTTCCACCCTCTACGCTGAGGCATGGTGGATGTCATGTGTGACTCCATGTTTTTAATGGGCCTGCCCGCTGTGTACATCATGAAGAAGTGACAACTTCCAAATGATTATCACTTGTATTTGTAAAAGATATTGGAAGGTGACGATCTTACAATAACTTAATCTTCTATTGTGATAGACATCTTATGATGTCTGAAATAGATCATGATAGATGATATCTTGCATGGTGGATTAAGTTCCTTAAACACATCATGGCCTTATATTGTGATAGACATCTTATAATGTCTGAAATAGATCATGATATATGATATCTTGCATGGTGGATTAAGTTCCTTAAATGGACCGTGGCCTTCTATTGTGATAGACATCTTGTGATGGCTGAAACAGATCATAATAAATGATATCTTGCATGGTGGATTGAGTTCCTTAAAAGGACCATGGCCTTCTATTGTGATAGACATCTTGTGATGGCTGAAACAGATCATGATAGATGATAAATGTTCCTATGGTAAGGGTACATGTGCACATTACCTATAGGACATTTTTTGAGTTATGGTGAATATCATGAGACTAGAAATTCTTGGTCAGACCATATCTCTGATATCATATTAAGGTGATATCTAAATACTTTCTGAGTTATGGCGAATATCACGAGACTTGATATTCTTGGTCAGACCATATCTCTGATATCATATTGAGGTGATATCTAAAACACTTTCTGAGTTATGGTGAATATCATGAGACTTGATATTCTTGGTCAGACCATATCTCTGATATCATATTGAGGTGATATCTAAAATACTTTCTAAGTTATGGTGAATATAATGAGACTTGATATTCTTGGTCAGATCATATCTTTGATATCATATTGAGGTGATATCTAAAATAATTTTGAGTTATGGTGAATATCATGAGACTTGATATTCTTGGCCAGACCATGTCTTTGATGTCATATTGAGGTGATATCTAAAATATTTTTTGAGTTTTGGTGAATATCATGAGACTTCATATTCTTGGTCAGACCATATCCCTTGATATCACGATGAGGTGATATCTTCTCTTAAAAGTAATCGATCTTTTGTGAATTGCATTTTGATGGATTTTATCCTCCCTAGCTAAGAGGGAGTGTTGATGTTTTGTAGCTTCTGTCAGATAAATTCTATGAGATTATTGAAAATATATATATATAATTATGTGAGATATAATATATATAGATATATATCTAAAATACTATTAGGAGAAATTAATATAATAATGATTCAAAGATATTACGTGTATATATATACATATATATTTATGTAGTTACATAATCAATTGTCATTATATTAATCACATAATAATGAATAGACATGTCCCATGAAGGGACATGTCTCTCCTTGCCTCATTCTCAGTATAAATGAAAGAAAGATTGCTGCATTTGAAACACACAAAATATAGAGTGCTATTACGTTTGCAGCTATCCTAAAACTTAACAATCTCCAAGCAAACCCATCTCCTATTTTGAAAAATAGCCATACAGGTATTGGTAGCAATCTCCGGAGTCTCCAAGTACCCTTGTCTCATGCAACCTCGAGATTAATACATTCAGTGTGCTTTGGAGGATGAGTTTTTCCTAAAAGTGATTTTACCAGAGATATCTAATGTTAGCTGTTTTTCTGCTGAAATTTGTACAGATTTGTTCTTGCATTGTTTCTCTCATAGGATTAGCGTGGATCTCATATAGTTTCCTTTCAATAATTTGCAACTCTTTTTCCTCTATTTTATGATGATTTCTTTTACAACCTTCTGCCCTTCCAATGCCAATAGGATATGTATGAAGATTTTGTCTGCAAACGAATTTAGCATGTGTTTTCAATTTCACCTAATTTTTTAAGCTTCCTTCTGCAACCTCCTACTTTCCTACTACTTGCATCTAGATCCCTTCTATAGACACTCTGCAAGTGTTACTCTTCCACCTTAATTGCCACACACAAGAAGTGGCACGGGAATAAAATACAACACACAGATGTACAATACATTAATAGACCCTATAGATGCGAGGAGAACCTACTCTAGCATTAATTTGCATCGATATTCCATTTGCTGTATTCGCCAATGTGAATCTCACATTCATTTTATTGTTGCTCACTGCTTCCATGATTCAAACGAGCAACATGGAAAGTTTAAAGTATAAAGCTCTTATTCTTTATTATGGATTCATAAAAATCATACTAGTGTTACCCGGGAACGCGTTTCTAGCATAATATGACCCATCTCAGAAATGGGGACATCCCAGAAACTCGGAATCTTTTGGAAACCTGTCCCCTAGCTGTCCCATAAATTTAAAGTTTGAATTTTGATAGTTTGTTCGACATCCACTCTCATGTGGACTCTCAATTTAAATTATTTAACATAAACATTATATATTAAGGTTCTATAATGTATATAAGCATGCTTTATCCATGTTTTCATACGAATATTTAAAATTTCCCTATATATTATAAATTTTTCCTATTCTTTATATAGCAGTCCCCACTGCCGTCCCCTACTATCCCTTGCTCCGGGACAAAAAAATTTGTTCCAGAAACCCGTTTCCCTATTCCCCCCTGTTGGAAACCCGAGATAAAATAGAATCATACCATTAATGAGGGAAAGCTTATATTATCAATATACACTTGAGCTCTAGTTGTTAGCAACTTGCAAGAATATGGCATGAAGCAAGAAAATGAGAATACAAGCGATTTACCCTAGAGATACCCAATATGGAAAAAAACTCAAGCAAACTATCCACTGTCAGCCACTAGTACATACTTGCACTGTTCGTGGGGGTTACTAAGAACAACAATCTAGCATAACCTCACTGACACCTAATTTAGTTAACTACCATGGCTACCTAAACTCTTAAGAAACATGGCAATGGACTTCTACCTTCGATTGGCAATAACCCTTAGACTAGTTTGACTGGAATGTGATTCTCAAGAGAACTCTCTCTTTCCAATCCTTCCTTACCTTCCCAAGAAAAATGAATCTCCTTACACATACCCCAGTGGGTGTATTTATGCTAAAGGATGGATAAAGGAGTCAACCAAGAGGTCATGGAATGTTAAACGTGCAAAGAGACAAAAGGAGAACAAATTAAACTTCCCAAACAAGTCTTCAGTTCTAACATTCTTCCTAAAATTAAATGTGTCAGATTCAACAATGGCCAAAACTATGAGTTGCACTATGTTATCGGCATGACAAATTCATCAATGATTGAAACCCTTAAAAATTTCCACATATGATCTAACATTTGCAGATATTCTTCACATCCTCACCTCTTTTCAATGTAACTCTTCTCAAGAATCTCATTATAGTATGATTTCTCTTTCAACCACTTGGCCATGGGTGTTCATCCGAACATTTGTGGATTAGGATACATCAAGAGGAGTTACCTTCAAAGCATTGTTGCACTTTCAAATGGACTCTTTCAAGTACAAATGAAGAGACTATATTTACTATCAACAAATCAATTGAGCTCCCTTGAATGATGTGCCACAATGCCTTGTTTCAGTTCTTTAGTCCTTTTAGTAGTCTTCCTAAGTATAAGACCTAAGGCTATAGTAGTATGCTTTCCCATTTTGATTTCATTTAGTTATTCCTAGCATGTTTCGCTCTTCCCATCCTCGTTGAATCATTTGTAACCAGTCAAATTCTAAGCCTTTCAAGATGCAAACAATGACACTAAATTATTTGTTACTCAGCCGTAGTGTTGAATTGGAAATAACAACAAAGAGCCAAGTCCTTGATTTAATAACATAACTAAATATATCAAACTTAGAAATCAAATCAAAAACTTCTCCATTTTTCACTAATCAAATGTTGTCATTTCAAATATGCGAGGTAATAAACCATAGATGTTGCTAATTTGACCTAGTTAATTAGAGATTTTAGACTTCAAGCACTCAATTTAATAATAACACAACCGCAAACTTAGAAGTGGGATCTTCTCCAGTAGTCTATGCAGTTCCCTCCTCAATTCTCTCAGTCACCTTGACTGTAAAGGGTGCCCTTTATTATGTGCAAGTGTCACTTTTTATTTTCATTTTTTGAAGAAATGCAATATCTTACATGGTAAAGAATATTAGAGCCGTATAAGACGAGAAACACAATGACAAGGAAAATTCCAGCCTATAAAAGACTAGAGATGCAAACCATTCAATATTTGCTTCAGTACATAAAAAGCCTACCTCTTTCTAAAAATCGTACTTGTATTTACTACGAAATACCTTGCATTTACACTTGTAATACTTGGGTGATAGTGTACTTCCTACTCTGTGAGTTGTTAACCTTCTACGGAGTATTTTCTGTAGCCATTTGACCTAGTGGAATACTATCTTCTTCTTCATAGAAACATATCTATTCTGGATGTTAAGAATAACGTGTCTCAACCTTTGATTTCCTATCATTGATTATTTAATTATTAATGTTCACATTATGTTGTTAATTTGCCTACTTAATTAATTTTATGTCCACCTGATGATATCATTTGTGGCAGTGGCACTTTGAGTTGTCATCTCACATGTGAAGTGGCATGGGTGACATAGACTGTAAGAACCCCAACAGGTTCTAACTTCACCACTGTAATATCCCTTGTAAATCTGATCACAAATTGCTGTTATGAAGCTCAAGGATTATTATCAAACATTTAGCATGCAGTGTCTGAAACCGCTGTTATGAATTTTCTGATCATCTTCTTTGAGTTTGTAGGCTGCAAATGTAGTTATTGAATGCTTCTAACAATGCAAGGTTGTTATAGGAATGATATACTAGTTGTTTCAGACCTTTGACAAACATGTAAATGAGTGAAACTAACTGGTACAGCTGGTTGACATAAAGACAAACACTTGCCATGCATCCCAATGTACACCTACAGCCACTAGGCATTTAAGCAAACAGTTGGCATGCATATTATTGATTCATTATAAACTGAAATGAATAACTACAGCAAAGGCATTTCATCAAACAGTTAGTGTGCAACCTTGTAACTCCCTATTTTCGAATGCCAAGCCAAGTACAATGTGCCAAATAAAATGATGTTAAGATACAATGAGAAACCTGGAAACTAATGGCAGTTTGTTAGAAAATGATTAATCCTTGACGTTGATGCTGATATTATAACACTGGTACCTTCAAATGCAAATATGAGCCCTCAACAAACATTCACGGGCTCTCTAAACAATATTGCAGCTCCCTAGAAAGATCAACGTTGTCCCACAAGAACTACGACAGCCAAGTAAATCAAACGCAGCTTCAGGCTAATGCTGCGACCACCAGCCACTGACTTATAATTATTTCCCTCAATAAAAATGCTGAAACCCCTCTCTCAAATCTGTCCCAATTTGTGGCACAATTATGGTCTCTAAATAAGACCATCACAAACACAATTCGCTGGATAGTTTCACCAGTTCAAAGTGCAAAAACACTTAGAAGAATTCACAATTCTTCAAGCTCAAAATTTGAAACCCTTGTTTCAACTTCTTCTCCAAACAAAAGCTTAAGTCATGAATGAATCAAGTTCCTCGTGTGAAGGCTATTTTTAACTCACCAAATACAAATTGAGCTTGAAGCTTCAAGCTTACACCTCGCATAACTTAAAGAACATGTGTTTTTGTTGCAAAGTTTGAAATATAATAATTTATTATATTTCCCTCCATTTGGTGCACAACAAAATAATATAAAGTATATCTTAATAAACACTTATATCTCCCTTTAAATTTGCACTTTACATTATTCCTTATATGCACTTTATAATTTGACTTTATAATTATTAAATAATCCCTTTTAATAATAAAGTCAAATAACATTTAATGATGTGCACTTTTTAATTAATTATTAATAAAGTATTACTTTATTAATAATTTAAAGTCATAACTCCAAAAATACTCATTATTTCTTGATTCTGATAGAACCAGGAGATACACCATTATTTCCACTACGCATCCAACTGCCTTACTAAAAATAGTAAGGGTCCACCTCTATCAACCCCTAATTTGCTATAATTAGCAAATCCCTGAATACCTGATCAACAAAGATGCCAAGGGTCATCACTTCAATTGAGGCCGGTCCAGGTGCGCTGCAAAATATAAAAATGTCGGATAAATGACTTACTATAAATAGTAAGTGTACCAAACTGACCCAAACGAAGAGCAATCATGAACACCTCTGACCTACGAAAGGGAATTGACCCACTGAACTGCCAACTGGGACCCTCTAACCGACTTAGCCTACGAGGGCCACTGATAGGCTAATCCAAACCACCAACCATGGTGAGCTAAAAAGGGGACATTACAGTCTGCCCCTCCTGAAATTGCTTATCCCCAAGCAATCTCAGAAACAAATAACACTCCAATCCACCCGGATCCCAAGAGTAGAACTATGTAATGTCCCTATGATCACCAACTAGCTCCTGTAACATCATCACCATTATAACTGACAAAACCTGCCAAACTAAAACGAATCCGACTATAGATGTCGCCGGAGTGAAAATTTCATAGGGAAGCAACTCGGAAGGCTGACAAAGCTTGCTTACCCAAACTGCACAAGGTGTGTTGTCATACACACTGTCCAACCCATACGCAACTAAACTGTACATCTAAAAGGGGTCATGCATAGGAGGATCAAAAGAAAAACCATATGTACTCGACACCATGTTCACATCCCAAAACTCCTTTGCGAGCCCTGTCTGAAATCCCAATGCACTAGAAGGATCCCAAACTCTGAACAAAAGCCTGCGAAAAAGAACATCCTCAAACTCCTGTCGCTCAACTCTGAACTCAACTTCACTGTGCCCAAAGTGGTGAAGCCAATCAATGGGACCCATCCAAACTGCAATGCTAGCCCTATCATCACTCGGGTCCCAAAGCACACTGAACTCACATCCATCCGTACTATGGAGATAAGAACATCTGAAAGTGTCTGTATCACTACCACTATCTCCATCCTGTGCAAGGCTCCCATGGATGTGCTAACTCTGCAAGTAATCCAACTTGCAGCCATTGATACCATCTACTGCAGATGGCAAATACTCATCCCCCAGAGGAATAAACGATATTGCAAAGGCCATGGAGAAAGCCAAGTCCATCGTTTCTTCTCCTTTTATAATAGCCTTTTCCCTAATTTGAGAGAAATACTTTATTTCATTTCTTTGAATCTTTTATTTCATTTCCCTCCAACAAGCAACTTTATGTTGTAATTTAAAGTTGTCATTATAATAAAGTCACTTTATTAATTAAGTGACTTTTAATAATTCTTATTTTATTGAAGTCACTTTTAATTAAATTAATTAAAATAAAGCCATCCTTTTAATATTTAATTTATTTGGACAACTTTAAAATAATTAATATAATTTATTTATTTCACCGACATTTGGGGACATTACATTTTTTATTATTTTTCTTCAAGTTTTTACGTTTTTTTGTAAAACTGACTTTTTCCCAATTTTTTCAAAAATCCTACTCCTCTGGTTTGCCAGCTTTTTCCCAAGACGATTTATGCTTCTATGGCATAAACAATGAATTGGAATACATAACAATGAATAAACGACTTGCTTTATCGAAAGCAAGTGTGCTCAAAATATCCAAAAGCTAATTGTTACTAAAAATAGCAAACTAGAGTTAAGATATGCAAACTAGAAGTGCATGATATGCACAATGTGCAAACTAAAGCCTACTAGAGTAAACTAACCTAATTTCAGTGTATGAATGTGCAAAAATGTACTCAATTATGCATAATAATATGCATGAGAATAATCTTGAGCGTGTGCACAATTAATTTATGCCACATATGCAAGTGTGCCTAATGCAACTGATATGCATGCTCTAATAGGAACAAGGGAGGTCCCCACTCACTCAAGGTGATCAAGTGGAGTGTGAGTTGTGAGGCACAACAGTTACAGTTCATTGCTGAGAGCAAACTATAGTGTACTGTTGTGTTGCTGAACACCTTTGGAGCAGCACGGGTAAAACTCGAACAACTTCTACTTAAAGCATGTCTAGTTTCATAAATCTATGTACTTATAGATGATTTCACACATTAAATCTTATGTCTTTCATTTGTAGGATAATTATACTCTACAAAAATCTTTGCTAACTTTTGAAAAAATAAAAAATTACATAAGCATAAAAATTGTTAGTAGAATAACAAACTTAACTATCAAAATCCCAAATGACCCACATAAGATTTTAAAAACTAATTCTGGAAAGAATTATGCTTGAGCATCATAAAAAGTATATTTAAATGTTCTGTAAAATTCTAGCAGCCAACCACACGCCCTCACTAGCATTTTACAAGTGAACATAAAGAGAGAAAGAAAGTTTATACTTTAATTCTTAAGGCGGCCTAACCCACAAATATTGATTTTAAGATGTGACATGATGCTCGAATTACCACAAAGTTGCACAATGATACATAATTTACATATTTTTGGGATGTACTCCGCAAAAAATGTCAATCAATTCCTTGGTGTGAATGAACTAAAAAAAATTAATGTCAACAAGCTAGCTTTCACGGTATGATAAAAGGCTATATTGTGTTTTCCTTCTACTAACAAAGGCAAGCCTTTTCTCATCAAACCCACTGTACTAAAGAAAGTATTCATGTTTTATTGCATCAAAGCTTTTTTCTGCAAACTGGATTGGAATCTTTCGTTCCTTCCGGCTCATGATCTATAATCGCCTCTTTTTGTGGATTATTTGAGGGCAGTTGCCAAGTCTGTAAGCCAATCCATATGTCTAAAACACTATAGTGATACTAGCTTATTCGTATTTATCAAAATCGGAAGATGTGGACGCCAGTTGAAATGCTATCTGTATTGAGTTTAAGGTTATCAGGGTCAAAATTGATGTTATCTGGTCAAAAAGTGTATAATGACCTCACAAATATAATGCATCATGTCATAACACTGGCCAAGAGGATTTAAGCTTTATGTGCCAGGTGTGGATAGAAAAAAATGGCAACTAAGAGATTATCAAATAAAACAGGTTGAAAAACAAGCCTCAAGGTGTAGTAAACACAAAACCATGACTAAGAATCGAGAACCTGTTATCCACTACTTGCGTAAAGGAATTTATTAAACCAAAACCCGGAACCCAAGTTCAATTTGAGCAAACGAATTCCTCACTTGACTGCTCAACCAAGATCTATGTTCGCGTAATTGATGAAAGCATTTTCTCGAAATGCAACCCTGGTTCTCTTCAATTAAGGCAAAACATCAAATGTCAAACTTCCTTAATATAATGGTGTAAGGTATCATTGACCACGACAGTTTAAAACCTAATCCACAGATTCATTAACAGTAAAGAAAGACGAAGCTGGTACAATATAGTAAGCATGCCTAATTTAAGGACATCAGTTGGCAAATTCCAAAGAAACGAGGGGTAAAAAATGAGGGCTTCAGGATAATACTAACTTGCAACATCAAGCTCAATGACCTCCGGCTTGGTGCCCAACCTTGTCAATAGTTGCTTGACTTGTGTGCAATACGGGCAGTATGTCTTGCTGCGATGCAGAAACCCACATCAGCCACCACAATTTGATATTTTGATTTATCATATAAAATATAAAAAGATAGAATAAAACCTGAAAATAACAACTGAATGGGAAGAAACGATGGACTTGGCTTTCTCCATGGCCTTCGCAATCAATTCAGGATTCTTGCTGGTGGACACACCCATACAACAATATCGCCCTGCTCTACCCTTAGAGCACTTCCACCGGCAGCAGAAGCTGAATGTTAGCAAATAGGAAACTATCACTTGCACAAGTTTGAAAACTGGCACTTGGATGTTAGCAAATAGGAAACTATCCCTTGCACAAATTTGAAAAACTGGCACTTGGATTGGGATAGGTGCAATACTTATTGTACTTGCCGTAGGCAATATACTATTGCATTTAGTTGTGCACGAATAGTGAATTAATTTTAAACCAGTGAATCAATCATAAATCAGTATTTTTTCCTTATTCAATTATTTGTAAAGTTTAAATATTTATTTATGAATTAAATATATTTTATAAATTATTTATTTCAATTATGATTGGTTCAATTGATTTGGTCTTATAGGACCCCTTTTTTCGGAGGTTTCACAAATTTTTTTTTTTGCGGTAGTTATTAAATTTATTTACAATATAGTATATTTATGAGATACTATATTTTATATTGTAAACATATAACCAACCCTTATTTCCACAAGGGTCCACTTTTCCCGCTCCACCAACAATGCAATCACAACGAATGCCAGCATTTTTACCTCAAACATTGTTCAACTCAAATCCCCCCATACTACAACCATCCACAAACCCCTTCGTCGTACCCCAAATTCCCATCCCACCTATCTAATAGCAACAACAACAACAACATATCCAACAACAGCAACAACAGAAACCTATCCAACAGCAACAACAACAACAACCTATTCAGCAGCAACCATCCCAGCAACAACAATTGCAGCAGCAAATCACCAACCCATTCACATCCCAAGCGCAACAACAACCAATCAACCCCTTCACAGTTGCACAACCCACTATCCAAACTACACAGCAGCCACAACCACAAACGCAGGGGGCAAATCCCCTCATGGCACAACCACTGCAACAGTTTGCTAATCCTTTTATCCAACCCATACAACAATAGAAAACTCATTCTGCCAATTACATAGCCATGCCATCTTTCGCTGCATCACAAATAGTTCCACCTCTACAACAAGTTCTCACTAGGGGCATTCCGCCGCAAAACACCTATCCTCCATCCTATACAGGTGTGCAACAGGCTCATCCCACCTATCCAACGTCGCAGCAAATACAAACATATTTCTAGCAGTTGCAACAATCTTATCAAGCGCCGACACCTCCTCCACTGCAATATTCCCCTTAACCACAACTTCCACCACAACAACCCATATACGTTGACCAGCAACCATCATATCAAACACCACAATATCCCCCATAGAATCCTCCATATTCACCATTTGATCCGTATCAGGTTCAAGGAAACCATGCAATCACGATCAACAATCCTCCCCCGCAAATCAATCATGAATGGGAGGAAATGAAGAATGCTCTCAAGGAGCTAAAGGCTGGGACAGAGGCTAAAACATTCAAATTCAAAGAGGTATGTCCTTATCCATTTGATCAATCTATCAAAGCCATACCCTTCCCCAAGTATTTTGAGACACCCAAATTTGATAAATATCAGGGGAAAGGAGATCCAGTGAGTCATGTGAAAGAATTCTACATGGCCCGCCAAGAAGTGGCCTATAGTGATAACTTCCTCATGAGACTATTTCCCAAAAGCTTAGGAGGCACCGCTCTTGAATGGTTCCACAAAATCCCTTACGACACAGTATCTACTTTCGCTGAATTATCTAAAAAGTTTGTGGCCCAATACGCACATAATGTCAAAAATGAACTCACACTCCTTGACCTATGCAATTCCAAACAAAATGGAGGAGAAAGCCTGGCTGATTATCTTTAGCGCTGGCAAGGGCTTACTACAAGGTTGTCTTACCAACCCCCAGAGCAACATCTTATCAAAATCTTCATTAGCAACCTCCATCCTAAGCTTGCCTATCACATGCGCATGAACTGTATACAAACTTATCACGACATCAGAATCAAAGGTATGGATCTTGAATGAGGTCTTCTAGAAGAGGGTGCCATCAAGCACTATAAAGAATCCCAGCCTGAAAAACATAACAATGATCAATCACAATACTGAAACAAGAATAAAAATGCGGTAACGGATGGAGCCACTGACACCAAACACATTCAGGTTGTGGTAGCCAGTCCTAATGCACCTACCCAGACTTATCAGCAAGCACCACCAATGTACCCTCAACCTCCTCCCATGTATCAACAGCCAAATCCTGTGTATTACCAGCCAACTTACCAGCAAAACATGCGCCCTCAAGGTGTGACTATCTATCCCCCTCTGGGGACATCCTATCAACACAACTATCAGGGTCCTATGAATCAGACAAATGCTATATCAGTCCCGCATGGACAACAAAGACCTCACGCTTCGAATGCGCCACAACGCATGTTTACCCCTTTGGGTGAACCTATAGACGTCATCTTCCGCAAGCTAGTCCAAGCTAACCAAGTCGTGTA
The DNA here is from genome assembly GCA_018584345.1 of Thuja plicata. Taxonomy (NCBI): domain Eukaryota; kingdom Viridiplantae; phylum Streptophyta; class Pinopsida; order Cupressales; family Cupressaceae; genus Thuja; species Thuja plicata. Next base: position 1,861,564 of record MU227611.1, on the reverse strand, counting down.
TCCTAAAACACAGCCATTTGATGACTCAACTCCTAAGCCAACTTGGTATAAAGACAATGAGTATTGTGAATACCACCATGTTAAGGGACACACCACCCTCAAATGCATGAAGTTGAAACACTATATTCAAGATCTCATTGACCACAAGGAGATCGAAGTGGACTCTCCTACCCAATCATCGCCAAACGCAGGCCTCAAAATTTACCAAAATGCATTTCCTAAACACACTTCAGGTATAGGCCCAGGCAATCCTACCCAGTCCTCTAATCAGGGGAAGGGTAAACAAGCAAAAAATGCCGACATAAAAGATTATACCAATGCCTATATCAACTATGATAATCTCATCGATGGCATATCCCAAGTCCAGTCCTTCGTCAGTGTCATCCATGTCAAGGGTGTTGATAACCAATGTGCCATCACCACTCGTAGAGGTAGGATAACAGTTGCAGGCGCCGGTCCCGCCCCATCTGTTGGGACCCAATACAACATTTTGGAACACCTAGGGAATACTCCCACCCAAATTTCCATCCTGGATCTTCTTCGCATATCCCCCACTTATCAAGAGATTCTCAATAAAGCCTTGCAAGAATCCTGTGTTCCCAGCAACACCAACCTCACTGAATTCCAAAACCTTGTCGGACACCTATCTGCATCTAGTGGGGTCTCCTTTAAACCAACATAAATACCCTCAAAAGAAACTGGTCATAATCTCCCACTCTGTATTGCTGTCATGGTTAAAGATTTTGCCATCAAACGGGTCATGATAGATAATGGATTGGCCCTAAATCTGTGTACTCTAAAATTCATAAAAAAGTTGGGTTGCACTGAGGCTGATATAACAAATGATGTCATCACAATAAAGGCATATGACAATTTGGAGCATACTTCTGAAGGCACCATATCATTGCCCATCCAAGTGGGCCCAGTTATTCAGGATATATTATGTCATATTGTTGATCTTGACCTTCCCTTCAACATCCTCCTTGGACGCCCATGGATTTATTATATGCAAGCTGTCCCATCCACCTACCATCAGTGCATCAAATTCCCATATAAAGGTATTGAGATCACCATCCGCATAGATCCCAAGCCCTTTGCATACTGCAATGCGTTGGAAACATCCTTTCCACATTCCAATCACTGTCCTAGGATTGATATTGGCACCTCTGTCGCCAGCTCATCTCGAACCCATTCAGACCCATAAACAATCCTCTCCTCCACCTTATCCATAGTCAAGATCAACAACAAAGGTTGTGGTGAGTACACTCTATCTGATGCCTTCGTAGTTGGAGCACTGCCAATTGATCCTCATACTCAGGGTCGCCGACCTAATCTAAGCAAGACAAAATCAGAGACAATCAAGGCATTACAATTTGGTTCTACCACCTTTCTATCAAAAGGTACTTTGACTGGCCAGGAAATGACACCAAATATCAACCAATGGATATATAAGGATTCATCACCTAAGGACACAAGTCGCCTCAATTACTTCAAAGATAAGTACCCCGCAACACACAAACTGGTGACAGAAAAATGAAACTATCAAGGAGGTGGCCTTGGTTATGAAGAGCAAGGAATGAAAGATCCTATTATACCTACCTGACTACAAAAGCACCTGGGCCTTGGTATGGGCTCTAACACAAATGGGGGCACCAACGAAAACATCTTTGCCTCTTGTCCATCCCTGGGCGAAATCGCTGACATCGAAGATATCCCGGAAGAGAAAGTTGTGGGAGCTTATGATGATGTTTTCGACGATGAAACCTTCCTAGGCTATGTTGTCCTACAACAACTTTCCATCCTCTTCATTTACCTTCCCCTCTGCCATCCTGAATTCATAGACTGGGACCAACCAAGTGTCGTACACATTGACGAGTTTCAAAGTGAGGACGTGCTCCTAAGCTTCATGGGAGCAATTGAGCAAAGCAATGACTGGGGGCACGACTCAGCATATGTTTACAAACTGGACCCAAAGGCATACTTTGGGGAAGAGGAGAACTTTATCCGCAAAAATGAAACAGAAAACAAAAATAAAAAAAGAGAAAAATTGATCCCCTAGTGAAATCCCCTCTGGGGCACTATCTGATCATAAAAAAGTAAAAACAAAGGGCGTATCCCCTAGTGAAAACCTCTTTGAGGTGCCAGAGGATGAAGATTCTCCTCTTCCTCTTATCTATGATTATAGGTTTGAATAGTCATCGATTCTCATTGAAGAAGCAAAACCTATCAACCTGGGTACCAAAGAGAATCTCGCCATCACATACATAGCAACATCTCTAACTGAAGCAGAAGAAAGTGATCTTGTCACTTTATTAAAGGAATCCATCAACAAGTTTGCATGGTCTTACTCCCACATGTCAGGCTTAGACCCCAACTCGGTGGTTCACCATCTAGCAGTGGACCCAAACATCAAACATGTCAAGCAAAAGCTCAGAAAGATGCACCCTAAAGTGGCACTACTTGTCAAAGCGGAACTAGAAAAGCTACTCCAAGCCAAGATCATCTGCCCCATTGACTATTCTGACTGGATTTCTAATATGGTGCCCGTATCTAAGCCTAATAAATCAATCAGGATATGTACAAATTTCAAAGATCTCAATTAAACATGCCCCAAAGATGATTTCCCATTGCCAAACATAGACATGATTGTGGATCTCACAGCAGGACATGAGATGTTGTCACTCATGGATGGCTTCTCTGGATATAATCAGATTCACATTGCAAAAGAAGATCAACATAAGACAACATTCACAACCCCTTGGGGCACCTTCTGCTATAACATGATGCCTTTCGGCTTAAAGAACGCTGGGGCAACCTATCAAAGAGCCATGATTGTCATTTTTCATGACATGATTCACAAAACTCTTGAAGACTATGTGGACGATATCTTGGCAAAATTAGCAAAAAGGGAAGATCACCTAGATGTTCTGGAATGCGTCTTCGACAAAATTGGACACTACTTCTTAATGCTCAACCCTAAGAAATATGTATTTGGGGTCACATCAGGCAAACTGTTGGGTTTTATTATATCCAGACGGGGCATTGAAATCGATCCTAAGAAAGTACAAGCTATCATCGAGATGCCTCCACCAAAAACACTCCGACAACTACTTAACCTCCAAGGAAAGCTATAATTTGTGCGTTTTTTCATCTCTCAACTAGCAGACAAGTGCCAACCATTCACTCATCTCCTGTGAAAAGACAACACATTCAAGTGGGATCCTCAGTGTCAGAAGAGTTTTGACAAAATCAAAGAATATTTGGCTAATCCACCCATCTTGGTACCACCTATACCTGGTCGACCACTCATCCTATACATTTCTGCTACTACCACAGCATTGGGGGCACTCCTTACTCAGCTAAATGACGAAGGCAAAGAAAGAGCTATTTATTATATCAGTCGAACCTTAGTGGGTTATGAGCTCACTTATTATCCTATGGAAAAGCATGTCTGGCAGTGGTCTTCGCCACTCAAAAAATTCGCCACTACATGCTTAGTCACACAACCAAGCTCATTTCAAAGGTGGATCCTCTCAAGTACCTACTCTCTAGGACTACACTCACAAGTCGAATGGAAAAATGGGTTATGTTGCTCAACGAGTTTGATATTCAATATGTCGACAGAAAAGCCATTAAAGGGCAAGTCATCGCTGATCAACTAGCAGAAGTGCCATTGGTAGATGCTTATCCTTTGGTCACAGAATTTCCAGATGAGCATTTATACATGATAGAAGAACAACCAACTTGGCAACTCTACTTTGATGGGTCCTACACAGCTCATGGTGCAGGGGCAGGAATACTTTTTGTCACACCTCAAGGTGACTACATCCCCATGTCATTCAAATTGGGATTTCCCTACACAAACAACATTGCAGAATATGAAACACTAATCGCAGGACTCCGCATGGCCATAGAATGGAACATTACAGATATACATGTCTTTGGCGACTCCCAACTCATCATCAAACAAGTCCTAGATGAGTATCAAACCAAAGATGACAAATTGACACCATATAAACTGATGGCTGACAAGCTGAAAGAACACTTCCTCCATCTATAGATAACACATGTACCACACTTGCAGAACAAGGCTGCTAATGCAATGGCCACAATTGGCTCCCTCCTAGAGATTTCTCATGAGTCTATGCAATATGAATTCTTAGTTGAGCAAATTCATGCTCCCGCTTATGAGAACGATGAATCAAATCATGTATGTGTCTTGGTTGGTCCTCAGTCTCCGTGGTACCACGATATCCAAGCTTACCTACAAAATGGTATCATACCCCCTCATCTCACTACAACCCAATGCCAAAACTTTATTCGCAGAGCATCCCGTTACACCCTTGTAGCCAATACCCTTTATCGTTGAGGCTATCACAACGTGCTCTCTAGATGTTTAGATGAAAATGAAGCCACCCAAGCTTTACAAGAGGTACATGCTGGAATCTACGGTGCCCACATGAGTGGCATGGTCCTAGCCAAGCAACTTCTATGCACAAGGTACTATTGGCCTACAATGGAACATGGTGCTTGTGAGTTCGTCAAGAAGTGTCTACCTTGTCAATAGCATGCCAATTTGATTCATGCTCTGGCCCAGGACCTCAGACCTATTGTGCCTCCTTGGCCCTTCTCTTGTTGGGGTTTTGACCTCGTTGGTAAGATTACTCCCCTCTCTTCTGAAGGCCACAAATACATAATCACAGCAATGGAGTATTTTACAAAGTGGGTTGAAGCAATTCTGCTCACACTCACTACTAGTGTCCAGATATCCAAATTCATCCTCTATCACATCGTTTGCCGCTTTGGCATACCCTCCACCATCTTCACAGATCACAGTACACCATTTGAAAATCAACACATCAGTGATCTTTGTGCTCGCCTCCATATCTATCACCGTTTCTCTAGTCCATATTTCCCACAAGGTAACGACCAAGCTGAGGCAACTAATAAAACCATCCTCAAAATCCTCAAGAAAGTTGTCAATGATACTGGTCGTGACTGGCATCTCCAGATCAACCCTTCCCTATGGGCATATCGCACTTCCTACCATAATCCTACTGGCACTACTCCATACTCCCTAGTCTACGGTGCTGACGCAGTCTTACCAATTGAGGTTGAACTACCATCCCTCTGAGTATCACTAAGAGGCCTAATTGATGATGAAGATTACCGAGTGGCATGACTCACACAACTTGATGAAAAGCGCCAGCAAGCTTATGATCACTTGATTGTTTACCAGAATAGACTCAAGCGGAACTATAACAAGAAGGTCCACCCACGCCAGTTCCAGGTAGGGGACCTTGTGCTAAAGGAAAATTAGAAAGTGGGTACTGATCGGGAAAAGAAAAGCAAGTTTGAAGTCACCTAGAAAGGCCCATATGTTGTCACTGCATGCTTCAGTTCTGGGGCATATCAACTCTCCACTCCAGAAGGAGAACCATTGAATGATCCTATCAACATCATTCATCTCAGGCGCTTCTATGCCTGACGGCTGGTTGTTCATTCCAGTTTTATGAGAAAATCCATAAAAAAGTATAAAAAGTCCTGAAAAAAGCACAAAAATAATATAAAATAGTCCTGAAAAAAAATCTCTAAAAAGCAAAAAAATGAAGCTGAAAAAAATGGTTGTCCTAGTGAAAACCTAGTAAATAGGCACTTGGGCAATATCAAAAACATCAAAAAGATCCAAAGAAATCAAAAAGAAAAATAAAGAGAAAACTTTCGTCCAATGGTGAAAACTTGGCAATCAGGCGCCTTGGACAAGTATGGGTGATGAAAA
>MU227611.1:1828956-1855735 GCA_018584345.1 Thuja plicata | reverse complement strand
CAAGTATGGGTGATGAAAACCTGGAAACATGCATCACACATAATGGACCGTTCCATTATCTATTAAAATCTCATTTCCTTCCATCACCAGCACCAGCACCACATCTCCACTAATCTCCGCATTTCCTATATTCCCTGGGTGTTCACGTATCATAAGCACCAGTCCGCAGTGATCTTCCTATCTCGTATCCTGAGATTTTGTACACATAATCTTGTATCTTATTCCTATATATTTCTTGTGTCCTGATTTGCTCCTTGTCTGATACAGTTGCGCTATTAAAATCCTACGTTGGTTATGCAATTTGCTTGTGCACATTTGATCAATCAACTTGGCAAGTCACATCTTTCTGGAGATGAGTTTATTGAGGATGTATCCCTCCTCTCGTCAACCAAAATCTAGATCATCATCATCTTTGGGTTCTCATAGGATGTATCTTTCCTCTTGAACTAATCAATCAACATACTACACTATCACGCACATTGAGACAAATAGTATGATCCAATCCAATCTTGATAGCAACCTTTGTACATAATTGTTGTAGTTAATCGCTTGTAATTAATCGCTCAATTTGATCCTTGTATATTCGTGACGCATTCCGTCTTCTCGCCATCATGCTAACATCCCGAGTTGTCGTCCTGCTAACATTCCCTGCCTGATCCTCCATAGTCCGCCTGTCTGGTTTATCAGTTGATTGTGACACACACAAAAAGAGATGTGATTCCCATTGCACCCATTGCATCCATTTCATCCATTGCCTCTAGTATCATTATTGCATCTATCATTGTTCATTAAGGTTCAGTTACATTATTCATCATTTTAGATTCATTAGACTCATTAGATTCATCATTAGATTGTGTTAGATCCATCATTCAGGTCACATTGTTCATCATGTTAAATCCATTATTAAATTACATTAATCATCAAGTCAATCATTTACTTGCATAGTTAGTATCATTTTAGAACTTTGCATTATTAATCCATTATTTATCTTGCATTGTTAAATCCATTTTAGATTCATTTTATCATCTTGCATTGTTAAATCTATTCTACCATCTTGCATTGTTAAATCTATTCTATCATCTTGCATTGTTAATCCATTTTAGGTTCATTATCTTGCATTGTTAATTCATCTTGCATAGTTCATCCATTTTAGGTTCATCTTACATTCATTTTATCGTCTTGCATTGTTAAATCCATTTTTTATTATCATCTCACATTGTTACAACATTTAGATTCATGTACCACTTGCATAATTAATTCATTTAGATTCATTTTAGTCTTGCATTTGTTAAAACATCATTTAGATTCATCTGACATTCCTATACATATTTATAAAACATTAGCATATATATTGCATACATCATAAAAACACATCACATCCTGCATCCACACACATCGGTACATCATATATATAAGCATCATCCATCCTGCATAAGTCATACATCATATATACATAATCATGAAACCATCCTGCATACATAATGTGACATACATATGCATCACATCCTACAAGCATCATATGTCAGTAATCATATAGGCATATGCATCAAAACATCACATAGATCACAGCATATAGATCATACATCATAAGCATCATAAGAGTCCTCATCGATCATATATATATATATATATATATATATATATATATATCAAATGTCATCAATAAGAATACATCACGTGCACCTCAGTGCCAATATACATGTATATCTCAAAATGCAAAAATGTGTGTCACATGATTCTCTGTTGAATCATGTTGGTGGCTGTGAGGATCCACCCCCTACTCTGGTGGTGACCGTGGTGGCATGCCCACCGATCCCTGTGATGCCAAAGTCCGCACTGTACTCTAAGAACGAGACCTCTCAGAGTAATCTCGTCTCTGCCCCTCGGGAACTAGTTGATGATACAATGCTCGGTAGTGGGAAGCCTCTCTACTTGCCCTATTCGCATCTCTATGAGCTGCGAATGCCTTAGCCACACCTACCTGACCCCACCTGCAATAGCTGCCTGTCTGGCGATATCACACTCAGCCTTGTAAGTCTCTGCCCATCGTAGTGTTGCATCCCTCTCTGAGGTCAATGCCAAAATTTGCTCTGTAGCTTGCTCCATCTGCAAGGTCAAGCTATCCAACTGGCCTATCAAGGTACCTATCTCGGTATGAAGCTCCATCGCATCCTGAGTCAGGTCGACCATGGAAAACTCCCCAACGTCAACCCTGCCCTTTAGGGTATCCAGTGAACCCTCAGCCCTGTCAGCCCATGCTGTCTCCGCAGTCAGTAACCCCTGTATCTGAGCAATCTCAGTGTGGAGGCTCATCTCAGACACCACCGCCATGTCCAGTAAACCTCGCAATCTCATGCACTTTTTCTGAAGATTGTCTCACTCTACGATGACAGTATCGTGGGTCTCCTGTGCTACGTATCCTGCGAGTGGCCCCCGTACCCGTGGTGGCACTGGTGGTACCTATACCTATACCTATGGCTGCACCTGTACCTATACTGGTGGGGGCCCTTGTGGCCCTTGATCCTACCCTGCCCCTGCTTATGCCTTTGTCCGAGGTCTCACTCATCTCTATGGTCTCCTCCTCTGACCTATTGCTGAGGTCTCTGGGGCATCTCCTATATCTGTCCCATCATCCACATCCATGTCCCCTGTCAGCTGCTCACGAGCAGCCACTTGAGCGGGGTATGTAAGACGCAATGGTGTGTGAGCAACCCACCATGCTACGTACTCCAGAGTCATCCCTGCATCTGTGACGTCAAGACATGCCACAAAATCAATCTGTACCATGTCCCTCCAGGATGCCCTTGTTGTAAGTGCATCTGTGTACCTCCCCCATGTCCCTACCTCCCTGGTGACATGAGGATGTAAGGCATCCTCTACCACCACTCCTTGTTGCAACCCAAACTGTCGCATGACCTTGGATGGTCTGTACCTCTCTTTCTAGTGGATGGTCCTCCCCAGTAGAAAGCAATCAGCCAAAACGTATGATAGGTATAGAAAGCCCTCAAACCCATCCTCCACTCCTACCACCCAGTCCATAGCCCCCCATGGATCATGTAGTCTGTATGGGGTCCAACAAAAAACCTGTACCTCATCTAGGAGTCACCGCCAATATCTAGTCTGGCCGACAGAGGTGTATCTCAAGGGAGGCCTATATCTGCAGGCATAGGGCTCCCTAGACTGTCGTGCCTCCTGAAATCTCATAGGCTGAAACACTGCAATGTGCTTCCAAGCCCAAACTAACATCAATGTCACTCTGGTACCCATGTTGCGTGCCCCGCGGTATGCAGCCATGTGTAGATTGTGGTATAGTTGTCCTAAGACAACATACCCCCAGCAGTAAGAGGTCCCCTCCTCTAGCATCTATGCTAGCACCCATGACCATCCCATGCCAAAACCATGTCCCGCTAGATCAGCTAACATGCATCCCCCAATCAATCCCGCTAGATAAAGAGCTATCTGTCGCAATCTCCTGTCAACTGCTGGCTGCTAGGGCATCCAGGTCTGGTATGTCAGAATCTGCCTCATCGATTGCCTGAAAGCAATCTCCATATAATGGTCACTATCCTCCAACCGGTATCGAAGAATCGCCCCTCGGATGGGTATCCGAAGGATCCGCTAGACATCCTCCAAGGTGATGGTCGCCTCTCCAGTAGGCAGGTGAAATGTGGTGGTATCACTATGCCATTGATTAATCAATGCGGTCATCATCCCATTGTGTGCCCATAGCTTAGGCCAACGGGGCACATAGTCCAACCCAACTTCAGATAATAACCCCCAGTCATCCTCTGTAAGCTGCGACTCCAACTCCATGGTAGGAGGCAAATGCTCTCACGATCCCAATGGTGGGAATTGCTCCTGCAAAATTTTTAGAAATCCACCATGTCAGTCACCTTTTCTTCTAGTCCTAGTATAAACCTTCCCAAAGTGGGGCATCTTGTCCCTAGGTCTTATGCCGACCCATCCTCGGTCCCCGCCCTTCCATTTTCCCTCGGTGTCTACCTTTTTTGGCGCAGACGTCGATTCACCTAAAAATGTCGGTTCATACACCGGCGTCTCCAACATCCTTTCCTGCAGACTGCCATCTTTGAAGATGCGAGTCTGGGTCCGATGTCTTCGAAGACGCCTGTCTGGCACTGTCGTCTCTGGAGACACCGATTCGGGGATCAGCATCTACGAAGACGTCGATCCAGGGATCGGCGTCCTCACAAACGCTAGTTTGAGAACCGGCGTATTTGGTCTAAAATCCCTTTTTCCCTCATTAATGACCCCTAGACCCCCCCAAAGCAATAAATAACTTCCATAATAATAAATGCGAGGTCTCAGATAGCTCACTCACTGGTACCGGTCGCTTGACGGGCCTCCCATGTGTGCGCACGCGCTCTCCCAACTGCCCCTTCATCCTCTCGTCAACCATCTTTTCACTCCAGAGCTCTGATTTCACTATTCACTATTCACAAATGACCTTCCTTAAGCCCCCCAGCCCTTCTTATAGCCCGTTTTCCCCAAAAAAAAAATCCACCCGTTTTCCTCCCCCCCATGTATATTTTTGTATAAATCGTCCTGTTGTACAGCTTGAATTCGCATAAAATCCCAAAAACATTTAAAAATATGAAAAATCCAAAAAATTCTAAAAACATCAAATATTCTCTAAAATCATGCAATAAACACTTCGTCCTTTCCACATTATTTTAGATCTTAGTTTTCAGCAACGTCTCGACTCATGCGACTGCGATCATGTTTTTCACCAAATCAATTTTATGACTGATTGTCCTTGCTCTCCATCTTGTTCACAGCTTTTGCCAGTGAATATCTCTTTTATCAAATCAACTCCAATCTCTGCCCATCAAGATGCATCCTTCTGGCGTCGGCTTATCAAATCCTTCATCACATCAATCCCATTCATGGCAAGAACTTTGGACCGCATGACTGCTTGGTCACGAGGCCTTCTTTATTGATATTATCTTTTTGTGTCAGTTTAAACCTACTCACCACTACCTCGATCTGCTATATCTTGGTGCGTTGTGACTGGTTGCTACTGATACATGCATCTCTTGCAGTGTGCTTTTGTTTGAGCGTTTAGTCCACGCAAAGGAATCTTGTCATATGTGTTTTCTAACACCTGATGCATACCTCCTATTGCAATATCAAAATCAGATGTGCTCTCCATATTTTTCACACAAATGGATCCCAATGCTCATTTAGCTGCATTTACGTTCATTTGCATTTGCATTCTTAGGTGCATTCTTAATTGCATTTCAGAAGGCTTCTATTTATTCCCTCCTTCCTTTTCCCTTTCCCGTTGGTCCTTTTTTGAGAAAATCCCACAACATTGTCTTCGTTGTGTTCTTTTCTCGAGGGGGCACAACCCCGTACCATCATTGTATCAGCACAACTCCTAGAAACCCTCTTCCTCTGGGGCAACTCATTTTCTTGTCTTTAACGAAATGTCACTTGTGATGCTACGTCAAAGAGGGGAAAAATGTAGACGTCCAAAAATATTAATATTATTATCAATATTTTTTCTCCCTCTTATTCCTTCTAACTATTTAATTTAATCAATTAAATAGTTTCATTTTCTAGTATTTATCAATAGTGTAAATACTATTCCAATGTATTTTATTTAAATACATTTGTCTCATGAAATTCCCTTTTTAATAAATTTACATTTATTAAATCCTCCATTTTCCTAATTCTTTTAAACCACAATTTATTCAAATCTGATTTGAATAATACCCTAAATCCTAGCTAGGAACCTATTAATCCTACCCTAAAAGCCTACCCTATTCCCATCACCTCATTTCCTAAGTATACTTCCCCACCTAACTATCCTCTGATCTTGCTTAAAGGGTGATTCCTAACCTTTTTAAGGCTAATGGAATGCACACCCACATGGGGAAATTCTCTCCAAAATGGGCACCCATTCCTCTTTAATTTCTTCTTACAACTTTGTCTCCCCTTTTGAAATATTGAGCTACCCAATATTAAATGCCAATTTTGACTCAAAATTGGCCATCTTTTCAAGTCTATGTGTCCCTTATGTGACTCTTATGTGGATGCCACATAGGTGCCACTTCATCCAAGCCTCTTTCTCTCTCCAAAAACTCTATAAATAGAGGCCTTCTCCTCTTCATTTTCCATCTCTCAATTTGCATTGTTATCATGCTATTTTGCATTTAGAAGTTCATAGTTCTAGATTTCATATTTTCATATGATTCTAGTTTATGCTTAAATCATTTAGATATCACATGCTAGGCTTCAATTTGGTGAATGAATCTTGGTTTCCATCTAGCATATGCATATCATCTTCATAACTAGCTTAGAGTATCATCCTTTTGAAAGATTTGAGACTAGTTACTTATACTAGTTCTTGAATTCTTTCATCTTATCAATCTTGCATTGGTATTGGGATCCATTGTATTTTGTGTGTTTGAGAGAGCACACCTACATCCTATCAAGAAGAGAAAATCAAAATGAGTAAAATATGGTGCATTGTTACTTATTTTTAGCTCAATTTGATGTTATGTTGAGTTATTTTGTTGCTTGCTTGCTCTTTTTACATGCTTTTTGAATCGATCTTAAGTGCTAACCCACTAATGTTTTTATGTTTGAGCTTGCTCCCAACAGATTGAAGAATTCCTCATACACAATAAGATAATGCAAATAATCAAATGTATATTCCAAACAATCTTCATCCTCATAGATTGAGTTAAAATTGAATGCACCCTAGTTTTATTTAATTTTCTCTAGATGGTGATAAAATGTGGATTGTTCAATAGGAAACCATCATAACCATGGTATAGAAAGGATATTGTGATAGCAAAATAGTAGCACAAACATGATTGTTTTTATATTAGGTAGATGAAGGACAAAGGTATCCATTTAGAATTCCCAAGAGGCAAAATCAAAGGTTGAAATAGATTGATGATGGATGGTTATGATTAGATAAGGATTAGGATTAGGAATAGGATAAAAAAATGTAGTCAAGTGACAACTTTCACTTGAGAGATAAGGATTGAATGAAGGATTAGCATTAGGGTAATATTCTTACATAAATACCTAAGATTAATAAGTGTGGTATGAAAGAAATGGATGAGAAGAAAAATTAGTTTGACTTTTGAGAAAGGTCTAGGTTCAATGATTGTCGACAAGGTCTTAGTTAGACATATGAAAAGGGCACTTCCCATATGATAGTAGTTTTAGATAATGATCCATATGAATGAATCAAATGGCTAAGACTAAATGGATAGGGATAAAGGGATGTAGGTAAATTGTGAAATCAATTATTTAAATAATAAATATTTATATTTATCTAATTAAAAGCTACAATAATGTAGGATAAAAGATGGATAAATTAATTAAATAAATACTAAATATTTATTTAGTCAATGGTTTAGGTTAGGTTAAAATTAAGTGTGCTTAGGTATCAACAATTTTAGGTGTCTGCAGTGCATTGATATGTGATTGTCGGGCATACCTCTATAGAACATGAAATTGTGAATACATTAGGTTACACTTTATTTATGTAAAACATATAGTATGAAGGCAGTAATCAAAAAATCAAATGGAAAGGTTTTATTATTTATTTAATTAATGGCTTAGGATAGGCTAAAATTAAGTGTGCTTAGGTATAGACAATTTTAGGTGTTTGTTCATTGATATACAATAGTCAAGCATGCCTCTATAGACCATGAAATTGTGAAAATGTTAGGCTAAATTTATTTTTTGTAAAACATATGGTATGAAGACAATAACAAAAAAATGTAGATTAACACGTTTTGTTATTTATTTAATTAATGGCTTAGCATAGGCTAAAATTAAGTGTGCTTGAGTATGGACAATTTTTCCTGCTAGTGGCTTTTGAGGGCTCATCCTCCTTCCTAAAAGGTTAAACAGGTGCCTTGGATACCGTTGGATATAGGATGGAAAAAAATCAATTTTGATAGAGCCTTAAAGGGAAATCCAGGGTCATCTGGTGTTAGAATCATAGTGTGTGATTAGAAAGGTAATATTTTGATGATAGGTGCAAGAAGTTTAATGGAAGGGACAAACAACAAGGTTGGGGTTCAGGCAACTCTCATAGCAATTAAAGTGCCAGTAGTCCTAAAAGTCTCCAAACTTCATCTCGAAGAGGATTGATTAATTATAATCAATGATTTAATAAAGGGGAGTCTGGAGTTTGGTATCTAAACAAACATATTCAAAGGATAAAGTCATTGTTGGGATTCTTTGAGGAATTCAAAATTACATGTGTGAGGAGGGAAGGAAATGAAGTTGTTGATATCATGTCAAAATTAGCAATTTCATTGAAGGAGCGGGGCAGAGAAGAAATGTTAGAGGATTTCCAAAGTATTGATGGAAAAAATTGACTCATAAGATGTAGTAGCAGCAAAACCAAGAGGGAGATGGTGACTTTTGGGGTAGGATCAATCAAGCCAATATGAGGTTCAATGAACATAAATCAAAAGGTAATTATTTTGAATTTTCAAAATCAAAATCAAAATTAGAGGATTTCCCTCCATTAAGGATCCATTAGGATGAGCAACCAAAGATAATGATGTGGTAATCTAGCATCAAATTTTTAAAAAAGGGGATGGTAAGTACTTGGGTTATCATGAGGTGATACAATTTTAATTAATATAATACCAACCAAGACCAACGTGGGCATATAATGAATCACATTGGTAATTAAGGAGAAAGCGTCTAGAACAAGTAATTATAGCTCATGGGATGTAGAGAGAAATACAACTATTTCTACTCTTGCATTTGCCTATGTTTTATTCTACTAGGTGGTTTGGGTTGCAAAGCATTGATAAAATAGAGGCATGGAGGCTAACTTTTCAATGCATATGTTCAACTAGTTGCAAGCATTTAGGGGGAAGTGAGCTTGAAGATAATGAAAGGGATTTTTTTGATTGATGGTCCACAGTTTCGACAATATATAGATTTGATTTTTGGGGAAGAGTTTTTAAGCACAAAGCACCAAATTAGGTCGAACATAGATATCTTGTATGCTTTCCTGGCATGGGCTCTTCAACTTGGGATGACGGAATAAGCTTTGTGGGCAATGAGGACATGTGTTAAACCCCATCAGGTTGGAGGGATGGTGTCAATTATAGGTATGACAGATCCACACATATAATTGAGGATAGAGGAAGGGTTCTAGAGAGTGGAAGGAACGTGTTAATGTTTGTAGCTTCAGTTGTATGATCATTAGAATACATATAATATATGTTGATTAATAATAAAATATTATATATGCTATATTATTATTAATCATATGAAATTTAATAGTTAATATTAAATTATTATATTATTCTTAATTAATAATTGATTGATGAAATATTATAAGATTGATTAAATTATAATTAATGGGAAAAGGCATGTCCTTTCTTATAAATAATAATGAATAGACATGTCCCATGAAGGGACATGTCTCTCCTAGCCTCATTCCCAATATAAATGATAGAGAGATTGTTGCATTTGAAGGGACATGTCTCTCCTAGCCTCATTCCCAATTTGAATGATAGAGAGATTGTTGCATTTGAAAAACACATACAACATAGAGTGCTATTACATTTTCAGCTATGCTAAACTTAACATGGTATCAGAGCCAGACTGCAAATGTAAGAGATTAGTTTGTTGATGGTGAATGTGTGACTATATCTGAAAATACAGTCTTAGTACATGGACCATATCTCACAAATCCACCGTTGGATTTTTCTAAATTTGGGATATGTTTGTGTAAAATAAATTTGGAAGAATCTCACTGGAGCGATTGGAGAGAAAGTGTTGGGTTCAAATTTTATGACGAACTGTGTACAAGTCTATGTGAAATTCTTGAAAGCGGCTTTCATTAAAGAGATATATTAATTTGTTATGATTGTGGTCAAGCATTAACAAAGAAGAATGTATTCAAGGAAGTGTGTCTCTTTCTAGAAAGAAAGAATTAATTATAGAGTTTCACCTCTCTTGGAGCAATCAAGTCATTTCACAAGAAGATATGAGTATTGTTCAATGATATAAGAGTGGGAATTGTACATTGTGGGGGGAATAATAATCAATGTTACATTTCAATATGAACCATCGTTAGTGGAGAGTGAGAAAATGGTGATCATCCACTCGAGGCTATCGCTCTGCATGAAGGTCATCAACATGGCTAGCACGAACAACATTATGATCTCCGGCAGTGTGTCTGTCGCAAACAACTTCAAATTTTGATGAGAGTTGATACTTCCTATATGGGCTCACCTTACAAAAGGAAATATTTGAAACTTAGGATAAGTATTCCATTTTTATTAATGCACATGAATTATTGAGTTTTAAATTTATTCTATAATATTAGCTAGTAAAATCTTGTATGCTTCTATCTTTGATATTTCTGTATGAGATAGTTTAGTTTATAAGCTATTTGTAATCTCTCTTTGACATACCTTCAAGAAAAAAGCACAAGAGATTGTTTTCAGAGGAAGTTTGACATTTCAAAAGAGGACAAGAGGTTGATACAAGAACTTGATCTTTAGAGGGAGCAGATAGAGGATATGGTTCAATCAAATTTTCATAATCTCAGTCGTATTGATTCAGAGGGAGTAGACCATGTCGAGATGGATTCTCCAGTGATCAAGAAACTATAACAGTCAGGGAACTAGGAATCATGAATGTTGTTTGGGCCCTGTGTAAATCATGAGGAAGTGACAACTTCCAAATGATTATCACTTGTGTTTGTAAAAGTTATTAGAAGGTGATGATCTTACAATAGCTTGACCTTCTATTGTGATAGACATCTTGTGATGGCTGAAACATATCATAATAAATAGAACTTATGGATAGAATCATCGATTGAGGAAATCCACCCAGGAACTTGTGGATAGAATCGTCAATGGAGGCAATCCACTCTAAAGATCATGAGTTTGTGGATAGAATCACCGATGGAGGCAATCCACACGATAGCTTGTGGATAGAATCGCCGATGGAGGATATCCACTATAAAGCTCGTGAGTTTGTGGATAGAATTGTTGATGGAGGCAATCCACTCTAAAGCTCATGAGTTTGTGGATAGAATCCCCGATGGAGGTAATCCACATGAGAGCTTGTGGATAGAATTGTTGATGTAGGCAATCCACTCTAAAGCTCATGAGTTTGTGGATAGAATCGCCGATGGAGGCAATTCACCCGAGAGCTTGTGGATAGAATCACCGATGGAGGCAATCCACCTAAGAGCTTGTGGAATAAATCATTGATGGAGGAAATCCACCTGAGAGCTTGCAGATAGAATCATCGAAGGAGGAAATCCACATCTTGAGACTATGTTTCCATTGGTTGCATCATGAAGATGATGCTTTTATTGCTTACATCATATGATTGATGTTGTCAAGTGTCATATAAGTGTTGACATTGGATTGTTTTATCCTCCCTAGCTAGGAGAGAGTGTTGATGTTTTGTATAACTATGGTGAGGGTCATAAGTGTTGGCACAGGAGACCACTACGCATTTTGTTTGATCATCTTCCCTAGTTAAGAGGGAGTGTTATTGTTTATAGCTTCATTCGCATGATCATTAGAATACATATAATATATGTTGATTAATAATAATATATTATATATGTATTATTATTAATCATATGAAATTTAATATTTAATATTAAATTATTATATTATTATTAATTAATAATTGATTGATTAAACATTATAAGATTGATTAAATTATAATTATTAGGAAGAGGCATGTCCTATCTTATAAATAATAATGAATATACATGTCTCTCCTAGCCTCATTCCCAATATAAATGAAAGAGTGTTGCATTTGAAAAACACATACAACATAGAGTGCTATTACATTTGCAGCTATGCTAAACTTAACAAAACGACATAGATTATCAAACCATTCCTTGTATGGAGCACTACTATAGACGTCTAAAAATATCCCTTGACACCTCTATTAATTTAATTTAATTTAATAAATACCTCCTTTGACTTTTTAGTTAATTTTAATTAATTAATTATATTTATCTTATTCATCTATGTATTTAATTAAATATGTTCATTTCCCCTAAGGTGTTTAAATGTAATTTAAATACATCCTCCTAGTGTATTAAATTATATTTAACATATTTTTGTTTCATCCCCCTTTTTTCAATAAATCTAATTTATTTAAATACTCTATATTATCCACTTTCTTCTAAACTTAGATTAATTAAATCTAATTAAATCTAAATCTTAAATCCAACCTAAAGCCTAACCTACTCCCATCACTTTCATCCTCTAAGCCTACTTTTTGAGCTAATCCTATATTAATTAAGCTAATCTAGGTGATTCCAAAAAAGATTAGCCAAAGTGGTTGCTCACACATGTGTGAGCAACCCTTCCAAAGGTGGCCAGTTGTCTTTTTTAAATGAGAAACTCTTCCCAAGGTGGCCAACCACGTCCTTACAAGTTTTTCCCCTCTCTCTTCCCCCAAAGTTGCTCACACATGTATGATCAACCTTGAGAATTTCAACCTGATGCAGTCATGGCCAGAGTTTCCCCAATAAAGATGGTCTAACCATGCAGCAAGAATCAACACAACAGAACTAACAACTCAGCAACAAGAATAGACAATCAATATACCATAACAAATCTTTACATTATCATAGAATCATATATTTATATCATACTGTAAGACCAGAAAAGGGGTTAGAAGCATATCTAGGTAACCACAAACCCTAAACAATATGCTACCCTAACTAATCTAACATTAAAACCATTTGAAACAAGAGTTGAAATATATGCAAGATAACACAAGCAAACTCCCTTCAAATGTAGTTCTAATGGTCTCCTTTCTTCTCCATAGAGGTTGATATGTTGCTCTTTGACAAACACCAATTGCACAAAGAACCTTGAAAGTTTGAATTGATAATGAGAATTACTAGGAGGTAGTGATCTTGATGTTTTTCTCGAAATCTCGTGGTTAACCTTGAATGAGAGGAATGCATCTCATTTTATAGAAAATGACAGACATTTAGGTGAGATTGCACAAAATCCTTGCATAAATGCAGATTTTGGTTGGTGGGATGCTTGGAAGCATGAAATGGGGGAGAGATATTGAGGAGATATTGCAAATATTTGTGAAGCACCTTAGTAGGGATGAGAATCCTCAATTAAGGGATATGATATTTAGGTGAGATTATGAATCTTTAATCAAATCCATAATTCAATATTCTCAAATATTCCTCAAAATCAAATTAGATTTATGAAATTATAAAATTTCAAAAATTGAAATTAGCTAATTAATTAATAAAAATTAATTAATTATTGGAGACTTAGGGAAATGGGGAATAAATAAAGTTTGTTTATTTATTCAATTAGAACTTATGATAAACTATGGGTTATTCATCCAAAGGGGGAAATTAGTGGGTTATTGGTCAAATTGAAGTTATTGATGTTGAATTGGAAGGATTTTGATAATATTGATAAGGTTTAGGGTTAATTTTGAGGGTTTTGGAATAGTTTAGGAAAATCACAAGGCATCGATGATCTTTGACAATGTGCCTGGATAATGATGATTGGAAATGATTGAAAAGCACCAATGAACTTTGATGGCGTCGTAAGATTGCAATGGGGAAACATTGATGATCTTTGACAATGTTCCCAAAATTATAATCAGATATAATATTGACAATAATGAACAATACTATTGAATTGAAATTGATAGATTGATAGTGATAACATCGATGATCTTTGACAATGTTATCAAATGGTTGATTAAAGGATACGAAGCATCGATGATCTTGGACAATGCTCCTGTAATGATGATAAGATTGATTGAATTAGAATTAGGGTTTGATCGATTGGTTTGAAATTGGGTTGATTAGGCATCGATGATCTTGGACAATGCCCCACAATGGTCGGAATGAGTCCAGACAATTTTGTAAATGATTAGGAATAGAATAGGATAGATTTGAATCGATTTAGGAACATTTGGAATGGTTTAGGATCGAATAGGATTGGTTTAGGAAGGTTTGGGATGGTTTAGGATTGAATAGGATCGGTTTAGGAAGGTTTTGAAATGATTTGGGAAATGATCGATTTGATAGAGAAAGTAGAATTGTTAGTAAATAATTGAAATTTTTTGCAATATTCAATAATTGATGAAAGACATAATGTCGCCATATAATAAAGATCATATGCGCCACATAGAGGAATAATTAGGTCACAAAACAACATTTTGATTGTAATGCAAAAAATGTTAAAGCACGTAGACCAGTAGGCTCGAACTATTTTTAGGTGTCTACATTTTGCCCCTCTTTGATACAATGCGATTATGAGAATTGTGTCAAAGAATCCTGAAGGAAATAGCATTAAAACATTCCCCAGTGATAATGGGATACATAGGTTCCCCCTCAAGAAATTGTCCAAAAAATGCAAGTGATAGGTCGATTTGTCGACAATGCCGAGACAGATCCACAACAACGATCGGATAAAAAATCGGAGGTCAAACACAAAAGTTATGAGGTTTAGAGTGTCAAAAGCATCGTGACCAATACAAAATGCAAGGGTTGCACGTCCATCTACGCAACCAAGAGGCTATTAAAGGGCTTGGAAGGGGTTTTGGAGCTCATTTTCACTCTCTCATTTGGAAGAATGGAGCTTTGGACCAAGGAAGATGGATCAAGTGCTAGCAGAGATTCAGCGCGGGGAATGAGTTTGTAGCTTCTAAAGGCTGGCCGACGCGGGACCCAAGGTGAGTACATCAAAGCCTCTTAGTAGTTTCTTGCTTTGCATGCTTTCCTAGGCTGTTTAGAGGGTCAAATGGGGGTCAAACAGGGCTGGCAAGGGCTGGCATGTGCCACCTGCGTAGGTCACATGCCCACCTAAGCAGGCAACGCAAGTGGGATGACCACTTGCACAGGCAGTGCAAGTGGGATGACCACCTGTGCAAGCAGTGCAGGTGGGAGGCCTTTCTACAAAGGTGGTAAGAGAACCTACGTAGTTGGTCAGACAGGCCTCAAAATAGGGTCCAGGGGTTCCTAAACTTCCCTAAACTGGTCAAAACCCTAGGACAACGTAGAAATTAGGTCAAACTAGGTCAAAATAGGTCCTAGGTTAGTCAACAAGAAATAGAAAGTATAGAATGTTGACTAAAGTCGCATGGTGATCGCAGGAGGAGCTGCCAGTTCCACAGACATGAGAGAGAAGACCAACATGTCTAGACATACACCACAAGTTGAGCAGACACAAGAGGCAGATCCTTGCCTCTCTAGGATTGTACTATATCATGTACATGGCTGAGATTATGGCAAACCGGGGGTCAATCACAGCGTTAGCCAAGCGATGGCACTCGAAGACCAGTTCCTTCCACCTGTCGATGGGGGAGGCGATAGTGACACTGGAGGATGTATGGTGCATCCTCAGGATTTTGATACATGGTGAGCTGGCCGAGTATGATCCTACTATAGGGAGGTCAACATTGCATCGGTTGTTTGAGAGTAATGATGAGGATCTGGACATCCAGGATTATGGGATCAGATGGGAGATGGTCATAAGGCAGCACAATTGTTTGATTGTTGTTATCTGCCGAGTGATTGCATGCCTCTTGGTTCTAGATAGATGAGGTCATGGTTTCCCCATTGGCTGGGGGAGAGTGCTGGAGCAGATGATCATGGAGGGCACAATATTCATAGGGGGCCATGCATGCTCGCGATGACCTACTACCAGCTCCATCAGTTGGCTTACTGAGGAGTATTATCGATTAGTAATGGGATCACATTGCTGTAGGTGTGGACCTACGAGCACATAGCTATGTTTTGGCCGATTGCTTAGAGAGTGGTTTTACCAGATTTTCCATATGTTTATTACTCCCAAGGGGCACTTATGCAGGGCCCACTGGGATACACATTGCACTTCTGTCACGAGATAGATGTGCTGAGAGATTTTACATGGTGTCCATACAGAGATTGCCTCGGATGGGATGATGACACAGATCACTTGCCTTATTGCAAACAGGAGAGGTACCTCATCGGGAGGTTTGTTATGGGTTATATAGTGATTGAGATGCAGCTCCCAGAGCGAGTCAGGCGATAGTTTGGAGAGATACAGGGAGTGCCGACAGGTACAACATTGTTTGCTAGATCGAGGGCTAAGGCTAGGACATGGGGTGCAACACTCAAGCCTCAGGTGGCCTATGCAGAGTTCACGCAGTTATAGCCCAGGCCATGGGGAGCGGATGCAGATGTGGCATAGGCAGGGATAATGGATGAGTATGATAGGTGGTTTGATTAGCACTGGTTGATTCCTCTGACAGATCTAGATGTGGCGATACCGAGAGTGAGGGTGCCCAGAGATGAGAGCACCGAGGAGGAGGATGAGGAGGAGGAGGATAGGGAGGAGGAGTCAGATGATGATGATGATGATGATGATGAGGATGAGGGTTCAAATGAGGAGGATGATGATGATGATGATAGGGATCTCAGTGATATGTCGATGCAGATGGATAAGGACAGGGATGAGCCACCATAGGGGGATGACATATAGGGTCCAGATGACTGGTGTGAGGGTCATATACAACACATTGCAGAGCTTACAAGCTAGATAGATAGATTGACACTCGAGAGAGACACATGGGTTGCAGAGTGTGCCTCATGGATGACTGAGCGATCGGTGCTCACAAAACAGATGGACAGGTTAATAGCAAAGAGGGACACATTAATCACCTCTCGAGATATAGATAGGTCCAGGGAACATAGGGCCGAGGAGGAGTCACGCTAGTTTATTAGTTCCATAAGAGATGTAGGTGTGCATGATATTGCAGGGATGTTATCAAATGTCTGAGCAGAGTCACAGTATTGGAAGGACATGTATAGGCAAGATGTGCCACAAGATCAGTGGGCACTGAGTTATAGAGCGTCAGCCAACAGGTCACACTCCCATAGGACACAGAGCAATGGGGGAGTGCTGGGACCGAGGGGGCTACCCAGATCAGGATAGACAGGGCATCAGACAGGGGGGGCCTCATCCTCCAGATAGGACAGGGATCAGGAGGACCGAGAGAGCAGGGGTTGACAGGATGTCTCTCTAGCAGAGGGACAATTTTGATAGACATGTGATATGTTATGAGTCTATGGGCCTTAGTGTATACATACACCTTGATTTTTCTACTCTGATACTTTTTTGAGACATTGATATATGATATGAAACTATTTTATGATGCACAAGATGGATGTTTATGTATATGCTTTGCTTTCCTGTTTATATGATGATGCTTATGTATTGAAATGCATTGCCTTTGTTATGCTATAAAGTTTTTTATGAATGCAATAATTATTTTTTGTTATTTTTTCATTTGAATTGTATGAATGCAAAATGTGAATGTATGTTTGAATTTTTTCTCATGTATAAATGAATGGATGCAAAAAAATGCACATGTTTTTGTTGTTTTTCAAGTTTATGAATGCATGTATGCAGGATGCACTTGTTTTTGATGTACCAGAGTACTAGACCAAGGTGACTATGAGGATTGACTGAATAATTGTTAGTAGAAAGCAAAAATTAGATGAATAAATGTTAGTAGAAAGATGTTGGCTTTCAAAGTGCAAATTATGTTAAGAGCTTATTTTGATATTGCAAAAGCAGATGTGACACATCGTGGCACAAAAGCCAGAGCACAAAAGTCATCCTTTTTGCGTGAACAAACACGATGCAGATAGAGGATGATCTTCTCTATCCTGAAACCATGTAGCAGACATGCCCCAGAATTTCATGAGATCATCAAACATGCAGAAAAAAGTAAAGCGAAAGCAACTAGTCATGAACCATCCCTGCTACTCTCATAAGTTCAGATAATATCATCGAGTATCATAGGAACATGATAAAAAAGAAAATAAAAAATACTCACAAAAATAATGTGA
Source organism: Thuja plicata (assembly GCA_018584345.1). Lineage (NCBI taxonomy): Eukaryota > Viridiplantae > Streptophyta > Pinopsida > Cupressales > Cupressaceae > Thuja > Thuja plicata. The sequence continues at coordinate 1,837,854 of MU227611.1, read as the reverse complement.
GCCAATAGCCATTCTGATCTTTTGTAACTTGCATTAAATGTTCATTGATTGGTAGCTTAGATTTGCAAATTGATTGATAGCTTGGATAGATTGATTGATAGCAAAGATCGAAAGATTAAACAGTCCAACCAGATTGAATACTGAGTCACAATGATTCAGATCGCGTTGATGAGATCATGATTTCGTTAAGCACAGATTGATGATTCTGCCACTAATGTCTGCAAACATGATGTTTGATTCACAAAAAAGAAGATAGGTATGTACAAATTTATTGCAGATTTTTGAAGAGATTTTGAAATTTTTAGAATTTTTGATATATTTGAATTTTTTTGTGATGATATTTTTTTTTCAGGATCGTATTTGATTTTTTAACAATTTTTTCAGGACATTATTCAATTTTTTTAGCAATTTTTTCAGGACATTATTCAATTTTTTTAGCAATTTTTTCAGGACATTATTTGATTTTTTTGGATTTTATTCAGGACATTATGTAAATTTTTTTTTGAATTTTTTTCAGGACATTTTACAATTTTTAGGATTTTTTTGAGCTGCTTATTTGGATTTTTAGGATTTTTTGAAATTGCCCCCAGTGTCTAGCAAGGCAGGGACATTTTGAAAGGATAAAATGGATTGGTAGAGGGAAGAAGGCCAAGGACCATTGTAGTGGATTTGTTAGGTGCCAAGGACTATCCAAGAAATGGGATAACAATTTTTATTTTTATTTTATTATTATTTTTTTTCATTTTCAATTTTGCGACTGGAAGACAAAGTTGACTCCCCTAGATATATTGTAGCAACAAGGTCAATGGAGAATCCTCTTTTGTGGTTTCCAGATGGTATACCCTCTTGGAGCTCAAAGAATTCCTCTATCACTTCGTCATTCTCGAAGCAATCCAAGCTCGGTGGTCCTTGCTCGTCCCAATCAATAAGCTCAGGGTAGACTAGGGGGATGTCATCGTTAGTGGCACAGATGTGTTCAGGGCCAGAGGTAATAACAAAGATTTAAATGTCAGTGTCTTCAGAGTAAGAGACTTCATGCGCTGAAGGTTCAGGACTGGGATCCCAAAAAATTCTAGACCAGGGATCAGGATTGGTTACTGGAGGAGGGGGAATTGTGTTAACATGTTTGTCTACCATAGGAAGGTTTGCAGGGTCAAGGAAGAAATGATCAAGCTCATAAGGACTAGAAGTATAGGTGTTCCATTCCCACTCATTTGAATTGGTAGTGTACTCAGAAGGGGGATCCTCAGATGCCTTTTCATCGTTTGAAACCTCTATGTTTTCACATGAGGCCATTTTGGCATTCGAAGAGCCAATTCATAATGGTTTGAATCCAATGCCCAGATAAAGGGGATGGTCTTTTGCAGTAATTGGTTTAATAATTCCTTGTTTGTGTACTCCAAGGCCACTGTGGCCATCATATCCTTTTTTATGCATGAGTGTGAACCCGGGCCTGTATCTTTCAACAAGAATCTTAGTGGGCTCCTGTTCTTGTTTCTGTTGATCTTGGAAAATCCAGCTGGATGCATTGTCATAAACATGTTCTTCATGCAAACCTCCCCACAGAGTGAATTTAGGTGATGACATAACCTTCATGATAGTCTTGGGTGGTTGTGCTTGCAATAACTTTGGTTTTCCATAAGACTTCGGGGAGAGAGGAAGCTTCCCAATATGAAAAGCTTGTGCCATGGTATACTCTCCACACCCTTTATCTTCAATCTTCAGATTTCCTTTGATCATTTTTTCAAGGGTGACCGCATCATATTTGGAGGAATTGGATGAAGTGACTTCATTATTGGTAGGCACCTATTGTGCGGGCCCTTCTCTCAGATTGGAACAAAATTGGAAAGGGTTAGGATCACCTGGGACGGTGATTTCAACTCCCTCGTGAAAGAACTTCAGACATTGATGGTACGTAGAGGGAACCGCCTTCATGACATGGATCCATGGGCATCCTCAGATCATGTTATATGGCAAGTCAAGATCCAAGACTTGTAGCAATGTGTTTTCAGTAATGGGACCAATTCTGATGGGCAAGATGATGACTCCCTTAGAGGGATGTTCAACGTCATCATAGGCCTTTATTATGATTTTACTGGAAGGATCAATGTCACTCTCATTGTAACCAAGATCAAGAATGACCTTCAAAGTGCAGATGTTTATCCCTGCTCCATCGTCTATCATGACTCGTTGAACCATGGCATTATGGATAAAGACTTCCAGATGGAGAGGGTCATTATGGCCAAGCCAATCGTGTGGAACATCATCTTTGGAAAATGTGACATGCTGGGATGCACAGAAGTGCCCCATCATGGCTTGAAACTGGTTAGTGTCAATGTCAGTTGGAACAATGGACTCTTTCAAAGCTTTGTCAAGGACTTCCTTGTGCTGAGGGGATGTGCACATCAAATCAAGGATTGATATCAAGGTAGGGGTCTTACCCAACTAGTCAAAAAGGTTGTAATCTGAAGGTACCTTGGGTTTGGATGGTATGCCAGGCACAGTAATCTTGTTACGACGGGTAGCGACTATCTATTGAGGGTGACTATCCTTATTATCAAAGAAGGTCAGAGTGGACACACATGAATTAGCCTCAAAGAAACAATTGATGGTATAGTCATGACTGGTCTGAGTGTAATTGACATTGTTCTTGAAATTTGAATTTGATGTAGAGGCATTCCCCTTTTCATGATCAACCAAGGGGTTTGTGAAGATAGTATGGTCAGTGTTGGAAGATCCCACCATGGGTTCAACTTCAATCACACCTTCATTAATAAGGTCTTGGACCTTGTGTTTTAATTGGTAGCAGGAATTGGTTCTGTTTCCCTTTGTTCGATGATAATCACAGTATTTGTTGTCATCCCACTAAGGGGATTTCACTACTGGGGGATCGCGAACCTCATGTAATTGAATGTAATTGTTTTGCAATAACTATTGCAGGACCGAATGGAGTGGTTCACCCAATGGTGTGAACTATCTTTGTGGTCCATCTTTGTTCCTCAGAGGTCGATGCTGTCGATTATCATTCGTTTATGCTTGAGGTTGTGTTGGAGCTGGTGCTGGAGGTGGTGCTTGAGTCGTTGTCTGCATATTGGTAGCAGTAGGTCCCTTGAGACTCACTTTCTATTGTGTCACATTAACTATCAGTGCGTCAAAAATGCCATCATTTGTGACATTTTATTCTCAGACCAAAATTTTGGCTTTTCACTGGAAGTGCTCGCAGTCTAATTGTCCTTGTTTATTTTTAATACTCCTTTTTCAATAAGAGCATCTTCAATGTTGATTCCCTTTTTCATGAGATTTTGAATTGTACTTGGTCTTTTAATCTTGAGCTCATACATCATCTCAGGTACCAGATTTTGGATAAATAATAGATTTTGTTATTCTTCTGGCACATCAAAAGGACATTGAATCACCAAATTCCTCCATCGCAATAGGAAGGTCATAAAGGATTCTCCAACCTTTTGTTTGGTTGTGCATAAGTTAGTTAGCATAACCTCACTTGATATTTTGAACGCAAAATGAGAGATGAATTTGTCAGCTAGTTCTTTCCAAGATTTGATATTGCTAGGTAGTTTAGAGTACCACTCCATTACTTGACCCCCAAGGCTTTGAGGGAAGAGTCTCATAAGGTACGTGTCATCATGATTAACCTCGATGCAAGATGTATAAAATTCCTGAATGTGATCGATTGGATTGCCTTTCCCTTTGTGTTTCTCAAACTTGGGTATGTCAAAATTCTTGGGAAAAGGAGGCATGTAAATGCTTGTATCGAACGGATTAGGACACAGGTCTCATTCCGTATAGAGTGTCTTTATGTCCTTGAATTGTATATCATTCAGTTGCTTCTAAAAGCGTTGGATTTGTTGAAGCATTTCTTCATTATGTGAAGGCTTCACTGCCTTTTTACGTTTATCAGAATGATGTGTCTGTCTAGAAGCCCTTGAACATTGACTGTATTCTGAGGCCCGATCTGAGTATGATGATTTAGATGATATGTCATGGACTGATGCCACATGTTGTCGAGCATGTTGTTGGTGATCTTCCACATGTTTTTGATTTATTGGTGGAGGATTATATTGCTGACCTTGTGTCATATAATATGGTTGGGAAACTTGCTATTGATATTAGGGTGCATATTGCTATTAGTAATAACTGGGGGGGGTGAATCAGTGGCTTCAAAAAATTATCTTTAATCTTAACCACCAATCAATAAATCTCAGAATATTAAGTCCCTATAAGATGCATGCCATGGAATACTAATAATGATTTAACTATCTGTCGGTTTTTCTTTTCTGACCTTATTCTCCTTGATTACCGATAAGCAGTATAACTATTTACTGACACTCAGTAAATATGCAAAGTATACCAATCAATCCAGAAATGCATATTTGAAATGTAAAACAGTAAAGTAATAAACCATACACACATAACACATGGATTTGAATGTGGAAACCCTGTTAAGGGAAAAACCCACTGGGACCAGTACCCCAAATTTTTACTCTTCTGAAGTGAACCCTGTTAGGAGCCAACCCTGTTAAAGGTTACAAACACACTATTAGGTGTGACCTTGTTAGAGGATTTTATACATAGAGGTTGTCACTTAGTATCAGGCATCTATTTGCTACCATCCTTGAATCAGCCTCCTTCTTAGATTGTCAATAGGCTTTAGGCAAATCTTGCTACCATCCTTGAATCAAACTTCTTCTTAGACTGTCAATAGGTATCTGGAAAGTCAAATTATACTTTTATGAATCAACCTTTTTGGCACTCCTTGGGATGTACCTCAATATATAGAAAACTGTTAAGTCCTGCTTTGTTAAGAGACTTGATGCTTCAATGGTTAAACTAAAACACAATGAATTATTTCTAATGCAACTTGAATTGTAGATTTTTAGATCTATTTAAGTACAGTACCTCTCTGATCAATGTATCAATTCAATTCTTTGTGCTCCACACTTTTTGATCTGTGATGTTGTGCTTCACTGTTCGTCGGTGTCTGTAGAATTCTTTAGCTCTCCTTCAGCTTGATTGATCAGGACTGAATGAATTTATCCTTCATCAGTTTCTCTTCAACATCCTCTTATTATTCACTCCCCTTTCATGTGATTCAAAAATGAATTAAGCTTGTCTCTTATATAGACATGATATTCATCGTTTCTTGATTCTTGATTCTTGGCGTGAAAAACAATCCAGCCAATCTAATTTAAAGCATAACTCCTAATTTATCTCATAGTTATCTTCTTGCCAACTGTATAAATCTTCTTTAAATCAATCACTTAACTCTGGTCGAATAAAACAATAAAAACAACCAGTTAAGTCTATCTTTAGCTCTTGCCAGCTAGATATTTTGTCATTTTTTAAACTCTCTATTCTGTCGGTCAACTCTGTAACTAGTTGTTGGTGACAACTGCCAGTTCCATCGGTGTGACTCCAGTCAGCTTTGGGATCTCCATCCGTCAAGCATCATTGGATTTTACTCGTCGAGCAACTCTATTCTCAGCTTGTCGGGCATCCTATATTTTTGATTCATCGGGCAACAATGTCTTCTACTCATCGGGTATCACTATGACTTTGGTTCTTTGCCTTTACCAATGGTGTGCACTCCGTCGGTGTTATCTGTCACTTAGTGAATACTTGAGTTTTATGCATTGCTAAAAGCATAATCTTTGATCTATTGATTCTCTAAAGTCTTTGGCATTATATACATGACCGTATAGATTATATCAAGTTGACATCAATGACAATACAAACAATTAACTGATTTAATGTTTTGCATTATCTTCAACTTAACATTATCAAACATTTAATCAGTTACATGTCATCAATCTCTCCCTTTGGCATTGATGGCAATAAACTTATATTATCACACTATACTATTTCTAATACAATATGAAATAAAATTGTTGAGATTCATCAAACTACCAATCTTTGTTTGATAACCAATAAAAATGTCTGACTGTCGGTAAGCTCTGTGTTAGCTTAGATTTGATTCTTGCAGTTCTTTGTGTTTCTTGTTCTAATGTGTTGCATCCTTTCCTTGTGTCAATATCTCTCTTTTGACTATTCTTCTTCTTTGATGTCTTTGTCTCTTGTCAGCAACTCTCCCTATGGATATAATCTCTCCTTGTTGGAGTAATATGATAATGGATAATCTTTCTTCTTTTTCTGAAGACTGTGATAATATGGAAACTTTCTCTCCCTTTGACAACAATGCCAAACAAATATCTTATAGATATATGACATTAATGTCAAGTGATTTTTTCTCCCCATCCATAATATATTCCTTGAATTTCCCTTATCCATCAGCAATACAATAATATGTCTGGTGCTTGGTTCTGATATATACCTTTCTATATATAGATGTAGCTTTGAAGTTCATCTTTTTGCTCGCATCAACATGAATGATATTTTGATAATATATAGGCTAATGCAGCCTTCAGTCTTTTACTGACTGGTAGACAAGAGTTTGACCCCTAGTCTCTTTCTTAGGTACTCAAATGTATCCTTAGGCAGTGGCTTGGTGAAGATATCAGCTAATTGTTCTTTTGATTGCACATACTCAAGTATCACCTCTTTTTCTTGAACTTGTTCTCTTAAATAATGACACTTTATTTCAATGTGTTTAGTCTTGGAATGCATGACTAGATTCTTGGAAATGTTTATTGCACTGGTGTTATCACAATAGATAATCACTGGTTCTGAGATCTTCATATGCATACCTTCCAATAACTGTTTGATCCAAGCAATATTTGAGCAATTTGCAGCAGCAGCAACATATTCTGCTTCTGCAGTAGACTGAGAGATGCATCCTTGCTTCTTGCTAATCCATGTGACAAGTCTGTCACCCATAAAGAATGCTCCTCTAATTGTGCTCTTTTGGTCATCAAGATTTCCATCCCAATCAGCGTCGATAAACACCTTAAGTTCAAATTTTCCTTCTCTTCTATACCATAAGCCAAATTCCTTAGTATTCTTCAGATATCTTAAAATTCTTTTTACAACAATCATATGTGATTCCCTGGGGTTAGCAAAAAATCTAGCAACAATTCCTACTGCATGTGTAATATCTAGTCTAGTGTGTACAACATACATGAGTTTTCCAATCATTGATCTATACAAAGTCTGATTTACCTCTATTGTCTTGTCTTCCTTTGTTAACTTACATCCAGTAGCCATCGGTGTTCCAACTGGTTTGGAATCTTCCATCTTGAATATTTTCAGGACCTCTTTGATTTATTTGGACTGTGTAATGAAAATACCTTCACTTTGTTGAATGATCTGTAGACCAAGAAAGAACTTGATCTCTCCAAACATAGACATATCAAATTCTTTACTCATCTCATCAACAAATGATTTGCATAGCATATCATTACCCCCAAATATGATGTCATCAACAAATATTTTAGCAATCAAAGTGTTAGCATCAGTATCTTCTTTCAAATAAAGATTATTGTTTTCACTAGTACTTATGAATCCAATTCTTATTAAATAGGAATGAAGTCATTCATACTAGGCTCTAGGAGCTTTATTTAATCCATACAAGGCTTTGTGAAGTCTACATACCATGTTCCTCTTGTTTGGATCTACAAACCCTTATGGTTGCTCAATGTATACCTCTTCTTCAAGTATTCCATTTAGGAATGCTGACTTGACATCCATTTCATATACTTTGAAGCCTTTGTATGCTGCATAAGCAATTATTATTCTTACTCCTTCTAGCCCAAAAATGGGTGCAAAGGTCTCTCCATAGTCTATACCCTCTTCTTGTGCATACCCCTTGCATACTAGTCTTGCTTTGTTTCTTGTGACTTCTCCATTCTCGTTCAGCTTATTCCTGAATATCCATTTTGTACTGATGACATTCTTGTCATCTGGTCTTGGCACAAGTGACCATGTTTTGTTTTTCTCAATCTTCTCAATCTCATCATTCATAACACTTATCCATTCTTCATTATCTAGTGCAACATTGACAGATTTTGGCTCAAACTCACAAATCAAACAATTTGAGTTTAAAGACTTACTTCTTGTTCTTGTACCAGCTCTCTTATCTCCTATGATCTAGATCTCTGTATGGTTCCTTCTTACATATCTTTCAAGTACAGGTACAACTCTTTGTGTATCAACTTGATCATTATTTTGATCTTCATTCTGTTCTTCATTACCTTGCACATTATCTTGATTATTATCCTGACCGTCGGTAACAACAGTCTGGCCATCAGTTGCAACATTCTGTTGTTTTGGGATTAAGTACTATATTGCTCGGGTAGAGTGTTGGGTTCTACACAATATACAAACTTGTTGTAGTCTTCTGATTCTTTTGTGCTTTCCAGCTCATTATTTTCTACAAATTCATCAATCTTTACATTTGCACTTTCAACTATTTTATTAGAGGCCTTGATAAGACATTTAAAAGCTTTGCTTTTGGTAGAATACCCCAGAAAAATACCTTCATCACTTTTGGCGTCAAGCTTTCCATTTCTATCATCCTTTAAGACATAACATTGACTGCCAAAGATATTGAAGTAACTTACATTGGGTGTTTTACCATACCATATCTCATAAGGTGTCTTCTTTGTGTCCTTCTTTAATTGTACTCTATTAAGTGTATAGACAGCAGTGCTGAAAGCTTCCCTCCAGAAAATTTGGGTGATGTCTTTCTCTATCATCAGTGTTCTTGCATAATCAACTATTGATCTGTTCCTTCTCTCAGTAATCCCATTTTGTTGTGGTGTTCTTGGTGCAGAAACCTGTCTTTTTATACCATGCTAATTACATAAATTAGTGAATTCATCTGATATAAATTCTCCTCCTCTATCTGATCTCAAACATTTCAAATCCTTACCACTTTGTTTTTCTACCATAGCCTTATACCATTTAAACATCTTGAATGCTTCA
>MU227611.1:1788331-1807506 GCA_018584345.1 Thuja plicata | reverse complement strand
ATTTAATATAGGTCCTCTCCTAGGGGTAAAGGCTTTAATGGGATTTAATTCTCCTATGTAGGCCTCCTTGGAAGATTGTGCCCTAATTTCATATAAAAGGGAAGCTTTCTCTCTCATTTTCTCTAAGGATCATCATCAAGTGAGCTCAAGCATTCCTAATTGAGATCAAGCATCATCAAGTGAAGGTCAAGCAAGAAATCAAGAAAGATTTCAAGCAATCATTCATCCATTCAAGTATCCATTTTCATGAAGGAGATCCATTGGAGGCCATTGAAGGATTGAAGCTACAATGTGCCCTTTTGGTGATCTCTCCATCCATCTTCTTCCAAGACTTTTTCCAATTCAAGAACCCATTCAAGACTTGGTGTTGGAGATCTACAAGCAAGATATTGAAGACATCCTACCTTTCTACATTCTACATTTGAAGCATACTTGTGGATTGAAGGATTTGAATCCTCCACAAGGAATTTTTCAAGCAAGGTGAATTTATGCATTTACTTTGTCTATTTCTGCAATTTCAATTACATATATTTAAGGTTAATTCCAAAACTGGGGTTTGACCAAGGCAAACCCCTCCCCCACAACAAAATAATCTCCTTTTTCTTGTAGGTACAGGTACAGAACAATGGATTTGAACATAGATCTCGATACCCTTTTCGGCAAACTTTCAGGATCCTCGAACAAAGTCACTTTCGGATCTGTGCAGGTCAGGGTTGACATTATTGGGTCAGGGTTGACATTTGTGGGTCAAGGTCAACCTTTTTCATAAGATGACATCAGAACGGAAAACAATTTATGGGTTTTGTTCGTCTCTGCATTTCGGTTCGATATCAACTGTCAGTTTTTCCAAAAATAGTCTATAGACCTCAAAAAATAGCATTCTTTGATCTACAATATTTCAAGGTTAGTACATTTCTTAGATCTTTTCAATTACAGTCATATATCATTTCTATATATATAAATTATAGAATTTAAGGTATCTCCTTTGTTATTTTCCTTTCCAAATAGTTGATTCATTTGTGCATTAACCCTTCTCTTGGGTTGATCAACTTGGATCTCCCATTTGTGCATTTGGGAATAGAAAAGGAACATCTTATCTTCTCCTTAATCACAATTGCAATACATAGTCAATTCAATTCAATCAAGGTTAAAAGAATCCAATACAATCTAGGTAATTCAAAGAACAATCTACACATTAACACCTTATATTTCAAGATAATCAATTCACAAATAATCTATAAATCAAATCAATCAGTTCTATACTTTATCTATTACATTTTAGTAGGATCATATCATCCCATATCATAAACATATTTTTTGTATCTTACACAAACCATAGCTCAAAAACCACCCTTTTTTCCTTGGTACATTTACTTGTAATGCAAAAGGATTGTGTCATCCTCTAAAGTTACCCACCATATATATGCCCCTAGTTGTGAGGTGTGAAGGATTTTGGATTTCATCATCAAAAGTTAGGAAATCCCCCAGAAGGGGTCCCCTATTCACCCACACATTGAAGTCCCATTAAAGTGTATTATTTTTTCATCATCTTTGCATTAGATTACCTCTTCGATTAGAGGGACATAAAGAACAAGGATTTGATGTATCAAGTTCGGTGTTAAATTCATGTATGTGGGCTTACATGTAATGTATTATAACCTTTCCTTACATAGAATGTGTTTGATCATTGTTAAGGCTCGTATGAATGATTTTTCAAAGACCTTTTGAAGGCTTAAACATTGTGATTTTTCAATTTTCTGCTTGTTGTGCTTGTTCTTGTCATTGAACAAATCTATTTTAGACTAGTCAAACCCTGGTCAAACATCAAAAATTGTAAATTGTGTCTTTTTTATGGATCAAAGTCTTTGATTGTGTATCCAAGAATACATTGATCATTGTTTGTGTTGGCTAAACTAGCGTCTCCTCTACTCGGGTCTGAGACCGAGTTAATTCCCTGACAAGCTAAAAATTCAAACCCATGTATACACTTGTAGTTTGGTATCTACACAGATCGACATCTCCAACTGGGAATGTCATCTATGATTAAAAATAATGACTTATCAAGCTTGGCCAAAATCTATCATTTTCAGGTTCTTAGAGATCTATCAAGTCATTTTCCAAAATTAGTCATCTAGGTCATCAAATTGTAATTTCTCCTATAGCTGATGTCATATTTAGGGAAGCATAAGAAGGTTAAGATCCAATTACCCCTCATCTATAGAGAAAATAAAGATTTTGATAGAACTATTAGGGAAAAGAAACGTATTATGAATGCTACCCAGTAACGTGCTCACCAACTTGAGCAATATGAGATTATGCATTTCAAAACAAGGTTGTCAATTACATCATCAAATATTATGTGAACTGTGACTTTGTTAGTCCTACTACCGATCATTATTAGACCATCATTAGACGTCCTCTTTCATTATTTCATCAACCTTTCACATAATCAAGTCCTCACACTCCATAAAGCCTTCATCTTTTGACTTAGGAGCTATCATTAGTCCTGGTCAATCTCAAATCAAATCATTCAATTAATCAACCCAATCCTTCATACCTTCATCAATATTTCATCGCAATATTTAGGTTGAAGATTTATCAACATTGAGATCCTCATTATTAGCTGAGACTCTAGTTAAATCTATGGCTTGAGAGTATTGTATGTCTTAAGTAGCTGGTTTAGTTAGTTATATCCTATATTTCTTGAGAACTTGGCCTATCTCGAGTAGGAGAAATAAACCATCCTAATCCAAGTCTTTATGCTTTCATTGGATCTTATTTCACTAAGGTTGTCCAAAACCTTCATCTAATCAATCCAAAATTATACCTTGATCATATCAAAAACCAATTCAATCAAACCCAACATCAATCATCCTCAAGGTCCTACCCTTGCATCAAAATCCAAGTGTTGCTCCTAATCTCAAGATTGTCTTCATCCATCATCAAAACTTTCATCTAAGCCAAGCAGACATCCAACACCTTCCCTAGACTTCATCTCTCATTCATTCATTCATCTTCTAAGGTAAGATTTATTTGGTGTATACTCACTCCAAAGCTCAAAATAGGAGGCACGCTCAATCAAAGACCAATGATGATGCGAAGAATTCTTTTGTGCATACATTCTTCCAAGGTACCAAGGTGCAAGCCATAGATATCACCAATGGCCCCAAAGAGCAATAGTTTATGGATCAAACTAATATACCTACTCAAGGGAATGAATTCATTAAGGATCCATATAACTTATAAATGGTTGAGAAGGATATCAACATAAACAAGGTTAAAATATTCACAAACCTTGTTAAAGATGGAGTGGTCGTGCTTGTTGATTTTTATGATGCATTAATTTACAGTAATATCACAAAAGCTGTTGGTAATGCCAATACTCACGCATCAGCCCAAGTGAATGCAACATCATCCCGAGACTAAGGGAAGTCTACCTCTAGTGGAACTTCTACTTCTATAGTAACCCAAGTAGTTGCACAAGCTCTTCAAGCGACACCAAAAACCCTTTAAAGAATTCTTAGTGCTATACCTAATTTGACCTCCCATGCTAGCACCCATACTATAACAAATTTATCTACTGGCATAGATGAAAATGTTTTAAACACTAGTAAAATATCTATTCCACTCACATAAGGGTTGTCTTCATCACTCTTCACAGTCCCATCAACTACCATGAAGACATCAATTCTATTAACATCAATATTAACATCAAAAGCATATCACTACACTCCTCCTACATTGGGACTTACATCATTCGCATTTGTGTCATCGCAACCTAGTGGAGGACAATCTTTCGGGCATACACTCACACATCACAAGGCTCCTGATTTATCTTAGCAGGTCAATGAGCTCAAGAGCCTTATTCATAACATTCAGAATGGGGGGAATAAAGTGTTCTCTTTTGATGAAATATGTCCCTTCCCATTTGATAAATCCATCAATATGCAACCATTTCCCCCAAACTTTGAAATTCTAAAATTTGACAAGTACAAAGGGGACCACATGCCCAATCTAGTATCTCAAATAATTTTATGTTGCATGTCAAGAGGTCTCCTATAATGAGAATTATCTTAAGATACTTTTCACTAGAAGTCTTGGAGGCCCTGCCCTTAAGTGATTCATGAATTTGCCTCAAGGTTTAATATCTAATTTCTCTAATCTCACAGAGAATTTTGTTGAGAAATAGTCCTACAACATCGAGCATCAATCATCCTTAGGAATGGTGAAACCTTTGTGAATTTATTACAAAGTTGGAGACACCTTTCCAATAGAATGCCTTAGAAAATACCTGAGCAACACTTGATCGATATCTTCACATGCAATATAATGCCTCAAATGTCATTCCAAATGAAGATGGATTCCCCTGACACTTTTCAAGTTGTCATTAAGAAAGGGAAGGATATTGAGGATGATCTCCTACATCAAGGTATCATTAAGCAGTGTATCCCTTCAACAAATGAGAAACCCAAGTTTTGGACCAAGAATAAGAATGTTGTCAATGATGGTGTGACTGACACCAAGAATGTCCAAAATGTTCAAGCATCCAACAATAAAAACAAAAATGAACCAAATTGTAACAATCAACATAATAATCAACAACAAAAACCACCTTAGGAACAACAAGCAAGTTGTAATCAACCTAAAATCAATTTATTCTCATGTAAAAACAATAACAACACTAGTTCTAAGACTCGTCAACGTTGATAATACACTTCGCTTGCGGAGCCTCTTGATGTCATCTTCCATCGCCTCGTTGATCAAAACATGATGAAATTTCCAGTCACTAGACCCTATGATGAGAATCAACCTAAGCCTAAATGGTATAAAAACAATGAGTATTGTGATTATCATCTCATCAAAGGTCATGACACTAAGGAATGTACGAAGTTGAAGAGATTTTTTCAAGACCTTATGTATAATGGAAAGATTGAGGTTGAAGGACAAATCCCATCATCATAAAATGCACAATTGAAGGTCTATAACACACTCTTTCCCAAGCATGGTCAAAACAATGTCTATTTATCAAAGACCATGCCATATAATTATAGAACAAAAAATATCCTGGGCTTTGGTTCTTTATGTGGAAACATTGAAGAAAATGAAATCCTAGGATTTGACTCCTTATGTGGCCATATTGAATAATTTGATAACCTTGTGAACACTATTATCCTTAAAGGTGTTGAATGTAATTCCTGTACGCATAGAGGAAGAGTCATTGTTCAAGCTGCAACATCGTCATCTGCATCATCCACTTCCACTAGACCTACTTCTCACTATGATCTCCTTTCACACCTTAGAAATACTCTCACACAAATATCTATCCTTGATCTTTTACGTACATCACTTGTACATAAAGAGATCCTTGAGGAAGCCCTTCTTAAGTTATGTATTCTTGATAATATTAATGCATCCCAATTCTAAGCCATGATTGGGAACCTAACCACGTAGCAACACCTTGTATTCACTGATAAGGATTTCAATGCTCCTGACCCATATTATAATAAACCCTTGCACATTGAAGCTATAATTCATCACCATAAAATAAAAACGGTCCTTATAGATGGTGGATCTAGTTTGAATCTTTGTACCTTGAAGTTAATAAGATAGTTAGGACTCCTTAATGACCTCTTGGATGTTACAAAGATAAACACAATAAAATCCTATGATGACAGAGAAAGAGAATCTAAATGTTTGGTCATATTTCCTCTTCAAGTGGGCCCAACATTAATTGAGACTACATGTTAAGTGCTTGATTTAGACTTACCATATAATATCCTACTTGGAAGACCTTGGGTCCATTCTATTCAAGGTGTAATATATGCATTCCATCAATTTCTCAAGTTCCCACATCAAGGAATAGAAGTTACTATTCCTAGAGATCTCGATCCATTTCAATATTGAAAAAGATTGGAAAGGGTACAAACTAACTTCTGCATGTTGAATGAGTTTTCCAGACCATCCTCTAGAAAATCACCTCTTGAAGATAAGACCAACATATTCACTAAGGAGACTACTAACTTGAATGTGCTAAGTTAACCTTTTTTTTTAGAGTCTAATCCACACAAAGGAACATTTCCATCTTGGATTCTATAGTTTATGGTGCATATCTCTCTTAAAATATAAAAAAACTAAGAATTCTCTCCACATATCAACACAATAATCCCACCCACCCATTATCCCACACTTTTCCTATCACATCCTTATCAATCCACATACCTATTCTAAAGTTCCAATTTATTCTCTATTAATTTTACCCTTTCTTCTTACCATGTACTATATTTCACACAAAACTATTGCACACCCATGTCACTCTTACATTGTCATCTATTTCATTTAGGGCTATCATGCTTGACTATTGCATATTTAGGCCCCTCTATTTTTCATCTCATTTGGACACAAGTTAGAAAGGAACAACTCTTATATTGTGCTCTCTTTGCATGATCACCTCATGTGAGTGTCCATCCATTTCATTAGTGACATTATAGATAAGAAAACTTGCATTATTATCCCCCCAACCCCTAATCTCATTCTTGTATGCCTTCTTGTTGGGTCCTCATTGTACTTTTATTTCTACATCCATCAAATCCAACCATCCCTCCATCCTCATGTCCATCCCTTTTATTATATTTATGAGACAACTTTCATGCCTATCATCAACTTCTATTTGCATTTTTTATTGCATGCACTCATCTCACCTTTGTAGATCCATCTTCTTTCTTGAGTTTTTTAGTTATTTATTTTTTTACTCATAATGCATTCCTCATTTTAGTACATTTTTCTATATAAAACATCTAAACATTTCCATCCCATATAGTTACATACATCGCATGCATCTCATTGCATCATGTCTTCCTACAATGAGAAGTCCCTTCAAAATGATGCCACATCATCTGCATCTTATTCATCCATTCCCATCATGTAAAAAAACAAAGAGTCTCTCCCCCTTCGTGGCACATTATAAACATCCATACGTAAGTGCATTATGCGATCCTGGTAGCACACCAGACTATTGAGCATAGTCGCAAAGGATGACCTACATCAATGAAACCAAAAAACATTGTCTTAAATCTTAGGTGTCTCTTTTCCACTGCATTTTTTTCTACTCTTTTACCCTTCATTTACCTTCCTTTCTATAGTAACTATTGTCTCTAAGATTTGCACTCGAGAACTAAGCCTAATGATCAATAATCCCATACAACATGGGAGGATATACAAGCATTTGGATTTCTCATTGTGTAGATGTACCTCCAAATTATGGGTTGGGTCCCCTTTAGATAACCTAAAAACTAATACTTGATAGGGAAAGGGGTAATAAATTAACTTTATCTTCAAACCTATAACTAACAGGTGATATACCAAATTGAAACTTGATATGTAGATAAACTCACAAACCACTCAATTAAAGAAATTGTATTATCTCACAACCCAACACACATGCTTTGTAATAAAGATTCTTATGAAATGTTCTAGCTTTATAATGCTTTTTAAAAAGGAAAATAATGATGTTTTCACTATTTTGATACACCAAAATAACAAACACGTTTATAAACCTGCACTATAACATGTTATTATTTGCATTCAATGTTGAAGGAACATGATAAAAATAAACCGAAAAAACAAGACCTTTTATCAGATCATTCACAAAAAATAATAGAACAAAAGAAATGTTGAGAATGAAACAAACTTCTTATGGAAAATCAAGAGTTTCTGCTATTACAAGATGAGCTACAATGCTTCATGCCTAGTTGAATACCAAAAGCAGAATGAATAAAACTATCCTCAAAAGAAATACAAATGATCCTTATATAAAAGGAATCCCTCAAACTCCAAGACAAAGATTAACTCCTCTCCAACTAAACTTACCTCCCTTAAATTGTGCATGAAGTGGAGCTCTATCTTCTTGGGTCAAGCACAATAAAAACCCTCAAAAATAGGGGCCCAAATTGCTAGAAATAAATAGTTAAGTGACTTAAAAGGCTCCCTCACTTATGCATAACTCAAGGGGACCTTAAAGTGATGTCCAACTACCCATGAACTCACCCAAATCCCTATTTTTCCTCCATGATATTTTCCAAACTCATAAATCTTTAGTTACATCCCTCTGTTTCGTAATGAGATGTTATTTTATTGCACCACATGCAATATTTACTAAAAATGATTTATAAGACATCACTTTTAGTAAATATTTTACATTGAAAATTGATGCAAACAAAAGCATGACATACATACATCAAACATAGAAGGGCATTAGTATGAAAAGGTTTATTTTTTTTAAATATAGGTAATAATGCCTCTTTCTCATTGACGACTTAGGGTAAAAACCCTAAAACAAACTCATGACCATTTCATTTATTATTTCATTTTTTCACTCTATTGTTACATGACGCCAAGGATTTCATGGAGATTTTTTTGGAGCTTTTATGAGGTAAGATTCATCACAATTCCTTGAGCTCTATTTGTACATAAAATAATGGAAATATTTATGTGTTTATTCTCCTTTTGATACTCGACTTGAGCATGATGAATACCAAATGATGAGTTTTAGTTTTCTTTTTCTATATAATTCATAGTTACAGCTTTGAGCTATGTATTTTTGCTCTGTTATCATTACATATCATTGTAACAATGAAAGTGGTCTCCATTCTAATACAAAGTATCTATGTTATTCCTTTGTGGCCACGACATCTATGTTTTTTTACTTTGTGTATCCTTAAACCCTTCACATTTTTTTCTATTATGTTTCAGTGATATATCTATCCTTAGGGTTTATATCTTTCATGACATATTTGTTTTATACCTTTCTACCCACCCTTACAATATATCTCTATGCTTTTAGAATTTATACCAATGTCCTTGTTATATCAGCAACGTATTCCCCTTCTCTTTTGATAGTGAAATCCATGTTCTTTTGTAACAAATTCATCACTATCATTTCTCTATAAATATACTAAAAAAATCCTAATATAGAAAAGGAAATTGTGAATTAATAAAACCTATGTTCTTCATAAATATATTGCATTTCTCTGATGTTTTAGAAGTGTTCCTTCCTCTAGAAAACTATGTCTTTATTCATTGGCTTTTACAATAAAAATCATGCTTTGTCACCATTGTTATAATGTGACATGACTATTCCTATTGTTCTTGACCACACCTTATCCATTGTCAAGTTCTTAAAGCATTAACAATGCCATGCTTTATACTCTCAAGGATTTGACATCTCTATCTTTGCTACTATGTAACAGTGAGATATGTTTTTATCATCAATCTTTCTCATTGTTGCATCTTTGCATATATCACAATATCACTTGTTGCATACAATGTCTTCCTTACACTTATTTCCATGGTTGCATCTCTCCTAAACTAACACACTAACTGGCCTATGACAAAAAATTTATTATCTTTGTATTGTCATTGTCTTTTCGTTGCTACTCTGAGGATGCATATATCTTTGTACTATTGACATGAAGACATGTGACTGTCTTTTTATTGTGCTGATATTGAAATCACCATTTTCATGTTTTGAACCTCTTTATCATTGTTATTAACACTTCATTGGTTCTTTAATATCAAATATATCATTATTTTGATCTTTTATTATCTCTCAATCTATCTCAAATGCCACTGCTCCTACACTTTATCTCACTATGAAATGAACTAGTAATCCTAGATGCTTGGATTCCTCTACTTTTGTCATTGATCTGACCCTTTTTTTGTTCATAACAGTCACTATTCTCAACATTAGACCACTGACCCTTCATAAAAATGTTGTTCATGATGCTTAGGACTTCCCTTAACTTTGTTGTAAGCTCTGACATTGTTGATCATGCTATGAGGTGCGTTCACCTCACTATTCCAGGTCATTGGACAACACCATTTCTATTATAGTGAAACACTATTATGATATCCAATGTTTGTATAATTTTTGAATTTACTTTGAGGCATTAGAATTCACATATCACTAATCTCTTTTATTGATTACACCATTCCTTTAAAGTCTCTTTCACTGGTATAGAAGATTGTTTGAAAACTTTGCCAAAACAACAATGTATGATAAATTAGATAGTCCATCTGGTATGTGTCGTTGTACTTTTGTGCCACCATGTCATTTTTAAAATATTTTTATTTCTCAATATATTGAAAAATACTGCTATTGCTTTTCAAGGCAGTCCTTTCACCATTATTTACATTATAACAACCAATACCTCTTGTATAACTATTATTTATTGCTAGGTGAATGGTTGTCATGTACTTGATTATCTGTGTCTTTTTAAATGACTGCTAATCTTTTAGAAATGACTATCCCTTATGGAACCCTTAAAAATTGATTTCCTCAATCATTCATGGCACTGTAATCTCATTGACTGTTATCTATTGCTTATAAAAGTGACATCAATTCACTGTTACAAGTGATATATACCTATTTGATTGGATTGCAATGACATGGATAATGAATTGCACACATATCTTTGTTACAACACTAAATGGGAGTAATTGCATGTTGGGATCAACCCTTATGGGAGCCCATTTTACCCCACATGCTATGAAGTCTATGATATTACTTTAAAGTATTTTAGTAATGAATATGATGCATGTACCTGCACAATGAATAAACATATTATATAATACAATGAGATTCTGATTTGTTTCTCTACTTTCCTCTCTAATACATGTGCTGACTATCTAAATTGATACTTTATGAGAGATAATTATGCATTCATTGAAATTCATATGGAATGATGAGGAATCCCTAGCTCTAATCCACTTCTTCTCTTCTCCTGCAGGCACATCTCGGCGACAAAGCAACTCTGGAGAAAAGGAGATGAAGATACAACCGTTCAACTATGGGATTCATTATTTCAATGTAATGATGGGTCCCCTCCTCTTTCTATATGTTTTTCCATAAATGTATATTTATCTTTTATAGTGTACAGATTAAGTTACTCCCACAACTTGTGTGAGAAACAATTCTTTCAAACTCAAGAATAAAGAAATAATTTTCTTGAATAGTTGTGTAATTGTTTTCCTACAAAAGAACTTGTACTGAATCTATTTTCATTTAATAGAATTTATTTTCTAGTAAAAAATACTTAGCAGAATTAAAAATGTACCTTTCATCTTTAGTTGTAAATGTTGTTCTTGGTCTACCTAATTGAGCTATAAGAAAAATTCGGTAACAGTAACATGACTCCTTTCTATTCGCTACCATTTATGATTTGTGACCCTAACACTACACTAGGGAAAGTGGTAATAGTCGTCACTTTCCCTCCATCTTGCACATGCATCACCACAACTCACCCACGCCTCATCCAACCTACATAATTATATGTCATTTCCCCCCTGTACCTATTGTATAGGATTGATTCTCTTTATCAACAATGCTAACTTGCGTAAACCCCATTCAGAAAAATAAAATTTCCTTCACAATTGATGTGTCAATGCCTGATATTTAACACTAGAGTTACCAGGTGCACCATCCCTTTGGATCAATTGCACACTTTCTCCCATATCTTACTTATGCATGTGAGAATGTGACAATTGTTTTTTCCTACTTATGCTTTGGCTCAAGGTTATCTTTTTATAAAATCTATGTTTGCTGTGAAAAATGACTCAACAAGAGAACTTTTTATATTGTGCATCCTCGTTCTTCATCACAACTAGTTAGTGTCATTTCCATATATGCATAGCACACATATTCATTTTCCATCCCACATCACCACTAGTTAGCAATATATACATCTATCATACATGCACATCATATAGATCCATTGCATACATCTCCTCTAGCATATCATGCATGCATGTATATCATACAATGTCATTGAATAATGCATGAGACAAATCCATATAATCTTTCATAACACATCATTAGTATTATATATATCCATCATATGAATCACATAAAACATACATATACATATCCACCTACATCACAACATGTTAGTCATATCGTGCATACATCCTATATCATGCATAATCACATCCATAAAATATAGCCTTCCATAAACACATTAATCATGCATCATGGAACCCATAACTCATAACCATAATTATCCATGATAAATGTATATCATATCCTATAATAAACAATCCATAACACAAGAAGTCCATACTAAATACATATACATCACCAAAGTCATCTAATCATATATATTTTGGTATCCTCGACAGGGTCTAATATACGGTTGTGTACATGGTATAGGACCTATCTTACACCGCCTCCCCGACTTGAAAATTTCCTCTCCTCCATTTGGTGGTGGTGTTGGATCTTGAACTCTCATCCCTACCAAGCCTACTAATGTTGCCTTGTCCATGTCCTCCTAAATTGTGTGCTCTCTATAAACTTAGAGTTCTCAAACTCTCTAGTACTAACTGATAATACACCATATTTTCGTATTGTACTTCTGCCACTACTCTATCATGCTCTCTCTATCCAACCATAATATCCCTATATATGTCACCCAATCCCTATGGTGAAAACATCTATTGGGCTAGCTCTTAGTCTTTTATGTATCAGCACTTGAGACTTTGCTAGATAACCTTGTAGAGTTTGCACTTGTATTTGTAGGGATTGTATATGTACCCTCACTACCTCTAACTCCTCCCTAGCTTCTACCATCTCCTCTCCCCCCACATACTCCTTCCCCTCCTAGTGACTTATGCAATAGTTCTACCTCTACCATGTATGCATCCCTATACCTTTGTGTAGTAGCTAGAGTTATCTATAGGCTCTCTACCCATGTCCTCTCAACATTCATCTCTCATACTACTAGGTAATGAGTAACCTGAATGTTATCTCTTTTTGATATGGAAAAATATCTCTCTATATCTAACCATTATATTCATGCCCTTCTTTAATATCAAGCATGTGCATACATGTCCTATTGCACACACACCTTTTCATACTCCTCCTAGATGATCCCTCTTGGTCCTAGTGGCCTTATTCATGTCCATATCTTGTTTCCCCCTACTCCTCCATCTACACCTATACCTATGCTAGTGCCTCACCTTTTCATGTACTTGTAATTGTACCTATGATAGTACCTATACCATCCTTTTTCCTCCATCTTATCCTTGCTTCTTGGCCTCCCATCATGGCCTTTGTATTGTCATTGATGCTTACCATGAGATATTTTCCATAGGAATGTCTCATTCTCCTCCTCCATCCTCATCCTTATCACCTCCCTCATCTGCTCCCCCAACCATATCCTTTGATTGTATCCTCTTATCCTCCTCTGGGAAGTCAATATTAGTCACTCGCATTGGCCTATGCTCCACCCACCATGTTGCATACTCAAGCAACATACCTACATCAATAAAGTATGGCCTCTTATCCCATGCAATAGGATCCATCCCTATGAAGCTACCCCTATCCCATCTTATATCCACCTAGTTTCCCCATGCATTACCCTCTCAAGTAATCACTGGATGTACAATCTCATTTCCTACCATCTCCCACTGACCACCAAAATACCCCATCACCTATGTGGTTAGTTTCAATTGATCACATGGATAGTCCTCCATATCAACTAGAAATACCTCTACACAAACACTAGATATTGTTCATCCTTGTATCTCCGATCCCCACATAGGCTATAGGGTATTCCAGTAGCCTATTGCTCCCACTCGAGTATAATGAATACATTTACTGTAGTTGCATGCATAGGGATATCCTCACTCCCTTGGTCACCCTCCAATTAGATCATTTTTATTAGTAGGTCCAAGATTACTGAGAGGGGGGAGGTGAATCAGTAATCTAACAATTCCAAATTTTCATTGACTATTCAACCAGTTGCATCAATAAACATTCATTGCATGAAAAACTAAACAATAAAGATAAGCATCCACATTCATACAACACAATGAAACCAAATTTTTTCCCGTGGAAACCCAACTGGGTGAAAACCACATGTGGGGAGACACCCACTAAAATATGCACTCTTATGAAGTATGTCCAGTTAAGAGCTTAGCCTAGTTAAAGGCTTACAATATGCTCAGTTAAGAGCAAGACCCTGTTAGGAGTCACCCAGTCAAGGGATTTACCTATAGCCCTATTAGGAGCTTTAACCTATTAGGAATAACCTCATTAAAGTATTTCAAACCCTAATTAAAGAGTCATTTGGTTAAAGGATTTACAATTCAAACCTATTAGGATCTACCCAGTTAAGGGATTTAGCTTGATGAAGCTGTTAGGAATCAACAAGTAAATGATTTGAGAAAGTAGCACTCTCTTGCTAATATAGATCTAGTTAAAGCTCAATATCTTCTACACATGTAGACAATCTCTTCTCTTATGTCTTCTCTCGATCATACCTCTGTATCCACGATCTACACTTGTGCTTTTCATCTTTTTACATATTTATACATTACAAGATCATTAGGGAAATCAACCTCATTATATTACATTTTACAATCTTTCTAGTTCAATAAACAAAACCTAAAACATATTACAAATCAAGAACACTTTCTAACAAACTTAGGTCAACCTTCAAACTCATCACACATCGATTTAACAAAGAAAAGTCAAACCACAACACAACCTCCAATGTTATTGCACAACCTCTAATAAATCTGATCACAATCATCATAGAAAATGCCACATCATCAATCCTCATCAATCAGAAATATCACCACAATCCCTGGAACACATAAATATTCAAAACAACATGATACAACATCACTGGTTAAGGATTTGACCGACTGTTCGAAAGAACACCTTTAAATCTTTGTTGAACAACCTTCCATCACTTGAAACTTTGTCTTCCTATAATCAAAAAATGATGTGGTTGCAATGACGACCTCATAACATAGTCCAGATAAACATATTATGACCATAACAACTGAATCTAAACATAGTTGACATAAACATCAAATCATTCTTCATGTACTACATCATATTCTTCTTGTTAACCTGTCAACCGTTAATCAATCATAACTCACTCAATACATAAGATCAACTTGTGTGGTCATAGATATAGTATCTAAAGACATCTATTAATCTTTTGTTACGATCACACACACCAATTCTTACTAAAACTCATTATCCAACCTCTTGAACATACATCGGCATAACAAGAACATAGTCAACCAACAAACACTAAGTTGACATCAATGACAACATCATAACTAATCATCTTACCAAACACATAACATCTCAACATAATCAACATCTGTTATGCTAACATGGATGAAATATTGTAATATTCTCAAAAGGCCAAATATGCAACACTATAACACATGTGCCCAAACTCTTGTATCCCCAATACACACATGTGCATACTGTGATACATATATCCCAAAATCACATACCCCCAACATTATATGAAGGCATCCCCAATCATATGATGTATTTCCTATGAATAGCTGATTGAGAAATCATTCCCACTTAAATATGCCATTATCTTATCACTCAATAACCTTGCTAGGTACATTGCTAACCGAGGAAATCATAGTTGTGGTGCCACCGGTGGCCCCTGTCTCATTTGTTTTTGATCCATGGGTAATATTTGTATCTTTGTCTTAAATACCCACTCCATGTAGTACTCATCATCCTCTGACACCGTGATGACAAAAAAATGGAAACAAAGATGATGAATAAGATAGGGATGAATGTTCACTAGGATGGTCAAACAAGCTAAGAAGCATCACAACCCAAATTCCATCTCTCTTTCATTACATTAGGAAGGAGAAATTACCTGCCAGACTTAAAGGAAATTAAGCGTTGAAAGGGTGTATGAGTTTTCTCCCTTTGCTAAGAATGTAATGGGTGATTAATGCAATTGGGAATGAAAAAATGAAGTAGGATAAGATAATATGCAATGAAGACAAATCTGTAGATGCAAACAAATAACAAACAAATATGTAAATTATGAGTCTGGATATGGGAAGCAAACACTATAACTAACCTGCATCAAAATTTTCAACCCAAAAAGTCTATTAGGGGTGACCTAGATTGTAGGGGGTGACTAGGTGCACCCTTGGTGCTGGAAGGCACCCTTGATCAACCAAAAAGGGATAAAGAAGGTAATGATATGTAGAAAATTGTTAGATCTTCCTAAGTATGAATTTGAAACTCTGTCACCTATCACCTACATACAAAAAATAGGGAAAATGTTGGGAGAAAGGGGTTTGCCTCAGTCAAACCCCTGTATAGGAATTAACCTTGAAATTGCATAAAGGAAAATTCATTTTGTCAGTATTAGAGGCTTGATAAGAAGTTATACATTCACAAGTGTTGAATTGCTCATGAAGATGCTTGAAAATTTTCTTGAGGGAGTTTTGACCTTAAATGTAGGATAGGAAGAACATGAATACCTTTTCACATGCTAGGATCTAGAAATTACTCTATATATTCCATGCTTGATTCTTGAATGAAGTTGGTTTCTCTTTTAATGCTTGAATTGAATTTCTATGTCTTGTGTGTGATCTTGGATTAATTGATGAATCCCAAAATAAGGGAGGTATCTTTTTACTTATACCTCTCCTAGCCATTTGGGGGCTCAAATATTGAAGGAGGCCGATAAGGATTTAAAATATCTCTCTCTAAAAAAAAACAATCTTCATTTCAAATTTGGGTCCAATCTACCATGTAAGGGGCATCTCCCAATGTAGGGGGTAGATTAAGCTTCCTTGTACACTTTGACCGCCCTTTACAAGGAAAGTAGGGCTCAAATTTAAATTGAGAGTCCATATGGACATGGGGATATAAAAAATATGTGTAAAATTGAGGTATGATCAAGAATAACATGCATGGAAGCCTTGGAAAAAACAATAGGGTCTAGTTAAGGACCAAAATTATAAGTGTTCATAATTTAGGATGCTACATTTAGCCCCCACTTTAGAAGGAGTATGCACCAGCTTCATAATCAAGGTAGAGTATATCAAAGCATAGGAAAGAGATCCCATCAAGACAAAAGAGACAAGGAAAGTATAAATCCCCCAAGTGAATTAGGTCCTCATTAATCTCCAACCAAGATGAAAGAAACATCCAAAAAAATGAAAGAGAGAAAGAGAACATGAGAAAACCAACCTAGTAAGGTAAAACTTACTATGGGTCATGTAAAGAAAAAGAGAGGTCCAAAAGATGAAGTTGTTAGTCTAGAAAGCTATGTTATGCTAGTCAACCCATCAAAAGGATAAATGAGCAAAGTATTGTTTGCAAGGAGATCCACCAAAAGGGGGGATTGGGCCTAAGGAAAGAATTGTATCCAAAGGAATCCAAAATGAAGAAATATTAGGCCTAAGGAAAGCATTGTTTCCAAAGGAATCTGTTAAGAGGAGATTACTAAGAAAAAGACAGGGTTTGCTAATTAATCCATAAAATGTTGATCAATATGGTGTGTGAAAAATGTGTAACAAAGGGCAAAGTGTATGCATCCACATTAAACAAATTGTGTATGCCTTAATGAGAGTAATAATTTTAAGGTAGAATACATACATCCAAAATAAAAAAAAACATTTCCACTATCACATGCCTTGAAACAAGTACAAACCAAAGGAAATAAACACATGACAAAAATAGTACAAAGGGATCTACTAACTTTGGGGTTAGTATGCATATGTGATATTTTCATGTATATCAAGAATACTTGGAATGAATTGACCTCATCCCATAAAGGTAGTAGAACTATGATCACAATGGAAGAAGAGAACATAAGCTACACAAACAAAAGTTTCTTAAGGTCAATATTGCGAAGACCAAAAAGAAAGATGGTCACTAATACTTTGCATTGTCCCCAAATAGACAATATAAAGGCACATTTATTAAAATAGAACATGCATGATATAACATGTATAATGTCATATAGAATAAATGAGATGCAAATAGAGGAATGTCACAAGTTTGATCCCTTTATTACCTTGCACCAATGGAGCAACAAGGGTTGTCTAAAGAAATCTACACAAAACATATAACAAGTAGAACATAAAAAGGGAAGCACATTAAAAATAAGAAAACACATAAAAGTGTCCATGACACAAGAGGAGCTATTCAAGTGTATCATATCACTAGTAGAATTGGCCCCTATTTTCGATGGAAATTGGTTGAATTATCTACCTAGATTGGTCAGATGATCCACAAATTGCTTCGTCGCTATTTTACTAGTCGAAAGTTTGACACATCATAGTTTAAGTCAAAATTTCTATGTAAGCTTTGGTCAAAATTGGCATGTTGAAATGTCCATATTATTTGTCAAAACTTTGACCAAATTTTGTCAGAATGTTTAACCGCTCTGACCAAGATGTCAAACCCATGACGCATATTTTCAACATACAATGGTCGAAACATACACTAGCCCAAGTTAATGTTTCAACCAAGTTTGGTTGAAATGTTTGAACCATCCGACCAGGATGCCAAACCCACGACGCAAAATTTTGACACAGAATGGTAGAAAAGTAAACCGGTCTAAGTTAATGTTTCGACCAAAGGATGTCAAAATTTTGACCAATATTGAATTAAAAAAAAAAAAAATTGCATCTTTGTCCAAAAAGTTCTCAAGAAGTTGCAATGATAATTGCAAAGTTGTCAAATTGATAAGTTTTGCAACTTTTTTACATTTTCTATCAAATGTTGGCTTCCTTGCCTAGATGTGATACAAAATCATGTCAAATGATATTTTGACATGATTTTTTATCACATCTAGGCAAGGTAGCTAGCATTTGATAGAAAATGTAAAAAAATTGTAAAAGTTACCAATTTGACAACTTTGCAACATTGCAACTTGTTGAGAACTTTTTGCACAAAGATGCAATTTGTGTTTTGGCAGTTTCCACCAACTAAGAATCGTTTGGGCTAGTTGGAAAAAGTTATCAATATCTAGAGTAATCACCAACGACATCCTGGTTGGTGATTAGTCTAGATATTTATCTTCAGGTGTATGGTATGCATCAAGATAATTCACTCCTTATGGTTCTCTATGTTGATGACCTATTGATCACAAGGAGTTCCTCATCCATGATTGTTGCAGTGAAAACTACCCTCTGTGACAAGTTTTTGTTGATTGACTTGTGCTTGTTGCACTATTTTCTTGAGATTGAGATATCTTTGCCTCTTCCATGATCACAATACACAATCCATATGTGCTCTCGAATTGCTCTCAAGATTTCACATTGGTTACTCCAGGCCTACTCCAAGTCCCTTTCTTTCTAGAGTCAAACTTGAGGCTTAGTGTTCTTCA
>MU227611.1:1756808-1770869 GCA_018584345.1 Thuja plicata | reverse complement strand
TCACAACACTGGCTTGGCTACTAGATAGAGTGAAGATAAAACAAGTAGCAGTTGAGAAACCAATTGATAGTGTGGAAGAGATCATGAGGAGAGACAAATTTGAAAAGGACAAAGTGCTAGCCAAGAGATCTAAATCGATTTGTGATGCTAAATCTGCTATCGTTTGTTTATTAATTGTGAAAAAAATTGTCATTATTAGTGGATCTTTACAAAGTAAGTTCATTTACTATTGTATGGCATTTCAATGCTCTGTTTGGCATTATCCTCCTCCTCCTCATTCCCTATTTCCAGCATCTGAGCAAGAGCCTATAATTTTCCTCTCATTTTACCATATTTTTAGCATATTTTTTTTAATTGAATTTAATTAGTTGACTATACCATGGAACTTAATATTGAAGTGCCTAGGTGTACAAATATGCTAAAACAAGTGTCTCCATGGAAGATTTGTGATCTCTTGTTCCCGATAAGAGAAGTTGACTATACCATGGAACTTACTATTGAAATGTCTGATAGAATATGTAACCTAGGTACTCTGTCAGCATTTTAGATACCAGTTTGGACCTTTCTATGCCAAGGAGGTAATGGACCCTTGGAATTATTAATCTGATTTTTCATAAATTAGTCCTCCTTATGAAAGATGAAACTCTGAATCAGTATTCAGAGTTCTAATGCCTCTATAGTTCAAAAGAGGTCTAAGCTTATAAAAGGGAATTCTTAAATTGGTTTCCCATTTTCAAATTTTGGCTTTGATTTGGTGGTCTATTTTGTGAATCCAAAGATGGTCTTCAATTAACTATTATTTTAGCTTTCATCTTAGTTAGTTTTTCCCTATATGCATAGGCCAAAATATCAGGTAGCCAAAATCCTTGTTTAAAATCTAAATGAACTTGCATTTGACTGAAATCCCTGATCTAAATCGATTCGTGCTACTAAATCTGCTATCGTTTGTTTTGTAATTGTAAAAAAAAATTGTAATTATTAGTGGAGCTCTACAAAGTAAGTTCATTTACTGCTATATGGCATTTCAATGCTCTGTTTGGCATTATCCTCCTCCTCATTCCCTATTGCCAAGATCTGAGCAAGAGCCTATAATTTTCCTCTCATTTTACCATATTTTTTTAGCATATTTTTTTTAGTTGAATTTAAGCCGAATAGCATTTGCAAATAGGAGAAGTAGATACACCAAAAATGTTATTAAAAACAACAACATAGAGTTGAATAAGTTTTTAAAAACTACTGCAACAACCATACCAAGAGCTACATGGTAAATATTGTTCTAAAAAATTGTAGTTCTACTGACACCACATATTAGATATAATGGTAGGTTATATCGAAAGGGAAAAAAGGAATCGTTGGAATAGTATTGAATCATTTTTACAATCTTTTAATTGATTTTTTCAAACAAAAATCAAGGGTTTGTTTGCTAAGAAATGTGACTCACTTCTGAAGAATCACGACAACATTCTACACCATATCATGGTTTTTCCATCCATACAAAATTGCACGACTACAATTATTATGCATCTAGGGTTTATACGGTTTTTACAAAATGATCAATTTTGAAAAGTGCTTCATTTAAAACCGAAAAATATGTGATGCAAACATACTTAGTAGGCACAAATTTGTGATTCCCTCCTCCCGCCCAAAGCACTTCCCATGTTCAATGAAAAAATGAAAAATGTGTTTCTCTTTTTCAGTTTTTTTTTTTGTTTATAATCCCGTGTTCGTCGAACATTCAACCTTTCTTAATACACATCGAAATTTTGACCTTTTCGGGATCATAAAAAAAATAATAATAATTTCAAAAGCCACATTGGCCTGCCGTAAAAATTTTTGGTCAAAAATAGAGGCCTAATGTACTAGTGTATGCCACCCCCATCTCAATGATCATTGTTTAGGGAAAGTGGGAAATACAAAAGACGCACATCATCAAGCACAATAGATGGAGCTATTGCAAGTTCCAAACAAGGACCATGCTCTAATGATGAATCACTTTGTTTGTCACAAGGAGATAGGGATGACATTTCAAAAATTTTTGCAGATAATTCATAATTTATTTCAAAAACCTCATACATTTCATCATAATTATTAGGATCAACACAATTTGCATCATAGAGAGAGGATTAACAAACAAATTCATCTATTTTTTGAAATGAGGGAGAAGCGGGAGTTTTTCCAGAGGCAATGGTAACCTGCAACTCGAGGTGATGGGGATGGAGTGCAACCATGAGTTAGGATGGGTTTCATGGAACACTCAGGGAAGATTTACAGTGGCAAAAGATATTATAGGTGGCCTTTCAACCTTCAAAACTCGACACACATGCAAGGTCATTTTCCTACAGAATGGCAAAATGGGGGAAATAGCTATCAAAACCCTGGGTGTATATCCTTTGGGAATGGAAGGAGAGGGGAGAAATGGAACATAACCAGAGACCATACTCTAGGTTACACATGGTTTGGCAAAAACTTCAATTTTACAAAGATTGAGCACATGTTTTACCGCCTGAAGCAACCTCAGGAAAAGGATAAAGTGGTAGAACCACCCCAACAAACCAGAAAAGAATGAGATAACATCAGATATGAGGTAATGTCCACACTTAAGATTTCAAATCATCTATGGTTAGATGCAGTGGGAGATTTCAAAGACAGGGATTTTTTCTTCAAATGGTTGGGACCGTGGCCATCTGTGTCCCTCATTTGAGACTGGGGTGGCTAGGTATGGGGTAAGGATTTAAAACTCAAAAACCCTTACAAATAATTTTTATTTGGGCATTTGTTCTATGAAAGAGGAAAAAGAATGGATCCTAAAGAATGGGCCTTATTTAATCAATGGGAAAGATGTTTACATGAAGGATTGGACATAAAATTTTGACCCTATGAAAGAAAAGCTAAAAGAATACTCGGTATGGTTGAATTTGCATAATATCCCAATGGAATACTAGGATGAAGTCACTTTGGAGAAAATAGGGAATAAAATCAGTAATTTTGTCTCTACAATGGAGGTTATAAGAAAAAAAGATTCATCTATACACCCTAGAATCCTTATAAATCTTCAAAGCAATAATCTAGTTCCAGAATTTATGATATTAGGAACTGAGCATATCACTTGGAAGAAAATGCTCAAAGTTTGGGAAGGTGAGGAGAATCAGAACTGTCCCACAAAGACTATGTTGGTCGCCAAAGAAAAGGGGAAGGGGCTGAAAAAGGATATGCTTTTAGATCAAATTGAACTAGATTTCCTAATAGCTAGGAAAGGTTCAATGGATTTAATTGAAAATTAGATAAACAATATGGACAGAGGATAGTTCAATAAACCCACATGGAGAAAGGAATATAACGCTGCAAGAGATGAAGCTATTCAGGGAATCATAAGAAATGCCAATGAGAATGAGGACAAAGTTTCCACACAACGGGTTATGGAAACACCTCTCTTTATGATTAATAGGCAATAATGTGTAAAATTCACCCCAAGAAATTTAAAGCATATGCAAGCCCACCCAATGCCAGAGGTCTCTATCCATAAGGAGCAGGAAGATGTAACTGACCAACTTCCCCAGGTGGTCATGGAAACTTTAGCATTTCAAGACCAAGTAGAAACCATAAATAGAATGGAGGAAAATAGGATAACAACAAACAACTTATAATCACAGGAAAGGGAGGTCTATCAAAGTCAACAAAAGGATATGAATGAATGTGCAAATGATAATCTACTTTTTAAGGATTTCAAAATATCCCCAATAAGAAATCTAAATATCTCTTTTGAAAGCTCTAGAGATAGTGGGGATGGATCAGAAGATTGGGACTTTGACTATACCACTAATGAAGAGGATGGAGGCTTAAATGATTTGGGTCTTTTTGAATCTCAAGGTGTATGTGAAAAAAGAACAGTGGAACAAACTCATTCTCAACTTCTAAAACCATGGATTGGGGAGAGGAAAAAGAGAGGGCCTAAATCTAATAAGGCCAAGCTAGCCATGGCTGGCAGTGCCTCGAATCAAACAAAAAATTTAAGATCGGGAAAAGGCTATGCCTTTTCCTAGGAATTATGAAACTATTATCTTGGAATGTTAGAGGCTACAATGCCTCTGACAAATTACGTTTGATCAAAAGATATTTTGATCAGATGAAGCCAGATCTGATTCTGCTACAAGAAACAAAGATTAAGCAAGAGGTTCTTAATTTGTTCGTGAGAAGATTTTGAAGATAGAAATGTGCTATGGTGGAAGCCTAAGGTGCTTCAGGGGGATTGGGGTGCCTATGGAATGAGGAAACTGTTGATGTCACAACTAGGAAATCTGAACAAAATTGGCAATGGTTGGTTGTCAATTCTAAACAACTTAAGTGCAGTATCCCAATTTTCAATATATACAGGCCAAAAAATAGAGGGCAGAAAAGGCGACTTTGGGAAAGTTTGATAGTGTTTCTTAATGGACTGCAAGAGGAGATGGTCATACTGGGAGGCAACTTTAATGCCATCTTAAAACCATAGGATAAAAAAGGTGGTAGAGGATGGAGTAGTGACAGTCAAATGGATTTTAGTAATTTCATCAATGATAGTGGAATAATAGATGTGACTTTCAAAAAAGGCAATTTTACATGGACTAATAGGAGGGAAGGCTTTTTGAACATTGCAGAAAAGATGGATAGATTCATTCTGACAGGAAATTAGGCAGAAACTTTATGGACATGTGAAGCATAAATTCTCCCTTTTCAGGGTTTTGATTATTTCCCCAATTGTTTGAGAATACAAGATGAAAGAACACCAGATAGGTTCCCATTCAAGTTTGAGGTGATGTGGTTCCCAAGCTGAAGGTTTTTCTGATCTGATTGCTACTTGGTAGGAAAAAGCACCTCGGAGGTCAGGTAACAAGGCTTTTATCTTTTTTGAAAAATTATAGTTCATAAAAGAGAAATTAAAACATAAGATAGAAGAGGAACTTAAACAGTTGAGTCTAAAAGTGATTGAAAAAGGCATGCATGAAGCTCACTTTCAAGAAGAATTCAACTACAAAAGCATTTGGAAGGATGGTTAAGAAAAGAGGAAATCTTCTGGAAACAGAAATCCAGAGAGACTTGGCTTAAAGATGTGTATTAAAATACAAAAAAAATTCACAATTCTATAAAGATACGTAGAGCAAGGAATAAGATTTACATCATTAAAAATGGCAATGGGGTGATTATAGATGATACGGAGGGCATTAACAAAGAACCAGTGGCTTTCTTCTCAAATAAACAACACCTAGAGGAAGGGGATGAGCAGAGGATAGAGGAGGTGCTGACTGTCATACCCCTTGTAGTAACAAAAGATCTAAATGAAAAATTGATGGCTCCAACTACTAAAGGAGAGGTAAAACATGCTTTATTTGGCTTGGGTGGGGACAAGGCCCCTGGGCTTGATGGGTTTCCAATTGTCTTTTTTCAAAAAACTATGGCATATATTTGAAAATGATTTATGAGGTGTAGTTGAGGAATCAAGAAAGGGTGGTTTTATCCTTAAAGATTTCAACACTACCTTCTTGGCTCTTATTTCTAAGAAGGATGAACAAATTACTTTTGATGACTTCAGACCTATTGCTCTTTGCAATATTGTCTATAAAGTTATCTCCAAAGTAATAGCCAACCGTCTGAAGCTTGTTTTACATAAAATTATCTCAGAAGAGAAAAGTGGTTTCTCCAGGGCATTCTATTTTTGAAGGGATTATTATTGCTCATGAGGCTGTCCAATCAATCAGAGCTTCCAAATCTCAAAACATGATGGTTAAACTGGATATTAAAAGAGCTTATGATGAAGTTGATCGAAGTTTCTTGATAAAAGTTTTGCAAGGATTTGGTTTTTCTGAGAATTGGATTCAATGGGTAAAGGGATGCATTGATGGTCCATTTTTCTCTATTCTGGTTAATGGCAGCCCATAAGGTTTTTTCTCCCAAGATAAAAGGATTAGACAAGGGGATCCACTTTCCCCTTTTTTGTTTATTATTTTGGTAGAATTTCTAGGTTGGCTGATAATGAAAAACAAAACTAATGGTAAGTAGAAAGGCATTAAAATCACATAAGGGGTGAAAACTTTGACACACTTATAGTTTGTTGATGATACCTTCTTGGGGGGAGATGCTACTGAACAAGAAGCAAAGGTGATGAAGGAAAATCTGGAAATTTATGGGAGAGTATTAGGGCAGCACATAAATTGGAGAAAATAAGAGATTTTCTTCTTTAATACTTCAAAACACATACAAGGTAGAATTTGTAGAATCATGGGAATGAAACAAGGACAAATGCCCAACAAATATCTTGGTATCCCTTTCTTTGGAGGACATAAAAAAAGTAGGCCTTTGGAAATATTTGATAGAAAAGTGTTTAAAAAAGATGGATGGGTGGAAAGGCAAGTGGTTATCTTTGGTAGGAAGGATATTAATGCTGCAGACTGTAATATCTACTATCCTTGTTTATTCTATGATGTGTTTAGATATTCCCAAAAAAATTATTAAAATATTAGAACATAAAATGAGAAAATTCTTTTGGAATGGAGAAAATGATGATGAGAAGATCCCACTCTTGGTTTGGGAAAAAATATGTAAGCCCAAAGAAAAAGGTGGAGCAGGAATAAGAAATTGGCACTAGGTGAATAAAGCTTTAGGAGAAAAACTTGTTTGGGGTATGTATAGACATCCAAACCAATACTGGTCCAGAATTATATAAGAAAAATATCTGAATTCCAGAGAGAGTGATAGAATTATAACAATCAGGAATCCCCCTAAAGGTTCAACAATTTGGAACTTCATTTTATCCTACAGACAGGTAATTAAAAACCACTTATCTTGGAAAATCAAAAATGGATCAAGGGAAATTTTTTGGATGGATTATTGGGATGGGCATAAGTCCCTAATAGAGGAGGAAAGTTACCATGATTTAAAGACCTACTTTGTGGAGAATTGAGGAGAGAAGGTAAAGGATTATGTCATTCAGAAGGAGGATGGGGCAGGGCAATTTTGGTGTTGGAAGAATGTAGATTCAGAAGATCTGACAGCACAACAAAAATAGAGGATGCAATCAATATTGGATAGCCAAAAATTAAAGATGATTGGAAAACTGGATAGGATTATATGGTGTGGCTCTCTTTCTAGGAAATAATCGGTGAAGCTAGGATACAAGCTCATCAAAGGAATGGAGGAATCTAAATTTGAGTCTCAAGACTTATGTTGGCATCAAGATGTGCTCCCAAAGGTAGGTGTTTTTGCATGGTTAGTTATAAAAGGTAGAATTTTAACAACATAAAGAAGGAAAAGAATGGGTATGGAAGGACAAAAATGATGTGTTTTATGTAAAAAGAATGAAGAAGCAGTGGATCACCTATTACTTCAGTGTAAATTTGTTGAAAATGTTG
Source organism: Thuja plicata (assembly GCA_018584345.1). NCBI lineage: Eukaryota > Viridiplantae > Streptophyta > Pinopsida > Cupressales > Cupressaceae > Thuja > Thuja plicata. The sequence continues at coordinate 1,763,487 of MU227611.1, read as the reverse complement.
GGATCATGTGCAAGAAAAATTAGGATGGGAAGGACCTAGATAACATACTGTGAAAGGAATTTTTGATGGCTGGCCTCAGCCCTTAAATAAATCAACTTTATCTAGTATTTTGTTAATCATTCCTTCCTTAGTCACTTGGGAAATCTAGAAGGAACGTAACCAAAGAATATTTAGAGGTGAAGCTGAACCTATAAGAAGATGTATTTATAGGATTGATCATGCTATCGAAGAGGTGATGGGATCCTCTCCTTCAAGAAAGAAAGCTCTTCAAATTCCCTTCACATAGTAGGATTGTGAATTTCAAAAGAAGTGGCCAGGCATGAGATTTAAATCCCCCTCAGGGGCACTAGTAGTTAGGAAATAAAAATAAAAAAGAGAAGCAGATTTTCTGGAAAACACCAGAAGAAGATTGGTGTACAATAAATTTTGATGGAGCAACTCAAAACAATTCGGGTAGATTGGGGGCAGGAAACATTATAAAGGATTCAAATGGTGAGATTATGTCTGCTAGGGGCAATGAGACTGAAGGATGGAAAGAATAATGAGGCTGAGTGTAAAGATGCAATGCTGGAAGTTAAAATAGCTAAACAAATAGGGGTGAAAAAACTACATCTGAAAGGAGATTCTTTGATTATTATACAGGCTATAAGAAAATTAACCATAAATCCATGGCATCTCCAAAACTACATTGAAATTATCAGAGAAGATCTAAATTGTTTTGAAGATTTTAGAATATCCCATATTAAATGAGATGATAATAAGGAAGCTGGCAAGCTGTCAAAATGGGCAGTATCATTGGAGGAGGTGGAGAATGTATATTTTGAAAACTTTACTATTAATGATACTGGAATATCATCTTTTCCAAGTCACCTTTTTAAGTAAGTTAACGAAGGCTGGCTTCAAAAAGGACATTAGTAATTATATTTAAGATGGAAAGTTGGGAATTGTAATTATTCCATTATTACTTAATTGGGATGATGGGCAACATTTATGAAGATGACTGAATGGCGGCAATAAGCGTGGAAAGCAGAGCTATGTTCATGTGAGAGGACCGCAAGATAGGATGAAGCACATAACGATGGGACAGGAGTAAAAACAAACATGATGCCACTTGTTTATTGAAACAGACATTCTAACATGTTTTTTTCCATCTCCTCTATTTTTTTCTCCTTTGTTTTTGAAATTTCTAGATTTTAGGTGCAGCGTCGAAGAACGATGAAGCTGAACTTCACCTTCAAAACAATGAAGCAGCAAAAGGGTCTTTTCGGCCCTATGGAAAATTTAAGGTTAAAGAAGATGCTAAATTGCCCCATGAAGAAGGTGGTTACCGCAATGCAGAATACTTTGGGGCTAATTTTCAATAATGATAACAGAAGGTGGAAATTGTAGGTTGACATTGTGGCGATGGCAATGGCGTGGGGACTGCAAATTGGAGAGCATGAAAATTATGTTAAATGGGTTATGGTGTCCTTATTCGAGATTGATTTGTTGGAAGGGATATACTCTTTACTAGAGTGGGAACACCCAAGCCAGGCTTTCAATTACAATGAAATATATGAAGATGAGGAGGAGGGCATGGAGGTGGGAATCATTCCTTTCCTCAATTGGTCGATGAGGGTGGATAAAGCGACTTACACCTTGGAATGAAAGAAGGCATGGAGGCAGCTTTTCACGGCCATTCATGAGGCCCAAAATGCAAAAAGGAGGGTAATTATACCCATGATGATTCCTAAAAAGTGCAGGTCTTTTTGAATTCACCAAGAAAGGGTGGTAAGCAACTGATGGGTAAAACCCTGAGCTTTTTGAGAAGGAGAAGCAGTAAAATTTTGAGTAAAGGTGGAATGCTAAACCTGAGAGGACCGAGAAGAAGATGCAAATACTAGCTAGGATATAATGGTTTTTTGTAACTCCCCAACAAGCAACTTACAATGGAGGATGGAAGAACAACGTTGGATGAAAGCATGATGGGATTTACCTGTCAATCGATAGTAAGCCTCTATGTAAATGTAGAATTTTGTAATTTTTGAAAATTTTCCTTGTAATGGGGGTGGGTAGTTTTTTGGGCACTTAAGCCACATGATGGATAGGAAAAATGGGGAATGCAAAATGGGTGTTTGATAGAACAAATGAACGAGTCTAGAAATGACTCCCTGTAATACAGTTTGTAAACTCTTTTTATAATCAATAAATATAACCTATTATCGATAAAAAAACATAATTTGCATCATTATCATTTGTATCATCATCCAAAGTATCTTTATCATCTAAATAAATAACAATAAGATCTTTAATATAAAAAGAGTAATCATCATGTTTAGACAATTTACTTTTCTTTAGAATAAATTCCTCCCTTGGGCTACACATAGATTGGCCATAGGGGATCAAAGAATTATGTGGTGTACTAGGGGAGGAAATGGTTTGGGAAGCTAGTTCACATGCCCTAGCATGATGTGTACAACAAAGATCACTAAAATAATGGTTGTGTTTGGTTTTGCTTAATATTTGAGAAGGCCTAGGATAAATCATAATCAACTCATTTTCTTCCTTAGGAGGAGGAACAAAAGAAAACTGACTAGGTTGAGGAATAGGGGATGCAAAATGCTTTTAGGATATAAGATGTAAAACATAAGTATAATTAGGAGGAACAGAAGGTGTGGGAAGGAATCCAGGTTTAAGGTAGGGAGTGTTGGAATATTGGCAAAGTTGGATGATGGCTGTGTTGGTATTGATGTCAACATAATTGAAGGGTTGATTAGAGGAAGCAATTAGAAGAGTTATTTTCTTGATGCTAACTTAACTGTTGCAAGTTAGCTAGTGGAGAAGAATGGTAAAAGGTCCAGTGAGAAGAGGATATTATAGAGATAAAGTTGTGCACATAGAGGAAGAAGGGTTAAGGTGTTTACTCACTCCACCCAAAGTTAAAAAATGTTTCATGATGAATTGGATAGGTAACCAGGTTACAGAAGGTGACTGGCAATCAGGGTGACAAATTGTGTTAACAGGAAGAAAAAAAGAGGTTCGGTGTCCTTAATAGAGTTTGAATTTAATGAAGAAAACCTAGGAGTGTGTTTGGGACATACTCAAGTGTCTTTAACTTAGAGGGTTTGTAATTCAGAGGTCTGCAAGGCATAAGCTTATTATCTCAGAGGATTGATGATAGTGTTCTTCAAGGTTGATGGAAAAGAGTTGGCAAATCGAATGGATGTGATGGATTTGAATGATTGAGTGTTTTTAATGATGCTGCAGGATGTTCTTGAAGTATGTGCTTGATGAGTTGGCAATACTAATGGATTAGAAGGATCATATTGGTGGAGCTTTTAGTCAATAATATTATTTTTTATTATTATTCATGTTCTTGGTCGACTTAATTGTTAAATCATGGTGCACAAGTTCTAAACAATGAAATATGGGAGATTTATGATATTGAGGTGGTGGTTGTAGACCATAGCTATGTTTTTGCGGTTAGAGATGGATTTGAATCAATAGATTTGGAGTGTTGATTCAAGAGATGGTGAATTAGGTTTTGTTGACCTAGTTCTTGGTATAAACAGATGAATTAGGGTAGATTCAAGGTACAAATTGTGGATGTGGATGCTAGAGGTGGCTAGCAAAGGGAGAGCCTGATTCAATGTTAATAAAAAGTGTTTCAACAAGGGGTTGAATATACACTAATATAATTGGGGGATTTTTCCAATGGTAACTTCCGACGGAGGATGCCCTTTTAGTGAATTTGGATTTTTTTTTTTGTAATTTTCCATTATGAAGTCACAAATATGAAGGTAATGTCTTAATTATCATCGTACTTGTGATGGTTTTGGGCAATATAACAAAAAAAAATACAAAAGGAAATCATTTTTGATGGATGTAGCGTGAAAACACAGTTTGCGTGGGAGAAAATGGGAGTAAAAGGTACAACATTTTATCATATGCTTGTAGACGTACAAAGCTCAAACTGGGTTGTCAATAATTTCACTTTCAAGGTTGCAAATTTGCCTACAATTTCTAGGTGTCTTCTCTAGATAAGTGTTATTTTAGCCCTAAAAATTTATGGTTTAATTTCAGATTATTTAGATTTAATTTGTGTAATTATGGTAAATATGCCTATCAATATTACATAGAGATCCCCCTTATTACTAGGATCATTATTATCTAGACACTGTCTATCCAATGACTACCTACATGTTTTCCCCTTAGAAATATCCTAAATGAGAAAGGCCAAGTGATATTTCATATGGTGGTCATGCTGGACTTGACTGTAGAAGACAACCTAGGGTTTTTCACATAACATCAAAGATAGAGAATTCGAGCTCGAAAATGGGATATAATAATGGGAAGCTACTAGAGTAGGAAGAGCATGAGTGGAACAAGGTTGAAAGAAAGATGTGGCATCCAAAAGGAAATGAGGATGAAATGATGCAGAAAAAGGGAAATACCCAAAACCCTTGATATGTTTCTTTGGTGACCAAATTTCCTCTGTATTAGTCAATATATAAAATAATGGAGTATGATTTTTGTAGGTACCTATGGTGGTGTCTATTTTGAATGCCTAGCTATTTTCTTCCAGAAATCATGGGAAACCATTAAGTTTTACTTATGGGAGGTTGTGGAAGAATCCAGAGAAAATGTATACATGTGTAAGGACATTAATAATACCTTTATTAATTCACTTCCAAAAAAGGAGGTGACTGACACCTTCAAGGACTATAGACTAATCTCACCGTGCAATGCAATTTATAATATTATTACCAAAGTAATGACTAACATAATCAAATCCATTAAATCCATTTTACAATCTATGATAAGGAACCCATCATACATTTTGAGATTCCAAAGCTTTCTTGCTTAAGTGCATTATGTGATATGAAAAATTGTCTCCAGTAAAATTTGTAGTGTTGGATCAATTAATCCCTAGGAGAGATTGTGAGTTAATTATTAATCCCCTGCATCACTCATCATATTTTATTTTGGGCTTTTCAATAATTTATATATTTTTTCCATTCTTAGGAACCGATTAAAACTTCTGTAATAACTCCTACAACCAATGTTGGTCAGTTTGAAAGTGGATAGTGAGTGGACAGTAATATATGGACAGTAATATAATACTGAACTATGTCCATATATTACTTTCCACTCACTATCCAATTTCAAACACGAGCAATAATATTGTAAAATTAATTTGACTCTATTTTGAAGGTGTCTTCACAATTTGATTCTTGTTCTAACATAAGGAACAATACTTGTACACCTTGTAGGAACTCACTATTGGAGTCTTCTATCATAACATATGGACAGTAATATAATATAGAACTATGTCCATATATTACTGTCCACTCACTATCCACTTTCAAACACGAGCACTATTATTGGTTTCGTTATCAGAACTAATGATTTGTGTGTGCAGGCAGGGTGATGGAATGTAGTAGAGTTATGAGAGAAGACTCCAATAGTGAGTTCCTCCAAGGTGTAAAGTTTATAATGAAAGTTGATAAAAATAATTGATGATTATTATAATTGTCTTATATATATATAATTAAATTAGTCATCTTATAATTTATTGGATTCATATAATAAGGTCGTATAGTAGATATATGAATGCATGTGTGAATAATAATACTCAAACATAGTTTATAACATTGAGCCATCCTTAGAATAAATATATGTGTATGTATGTATGTATGCATGTATATATGTATGTATGTAGATAAATTTATGTACATATATACCTATACATACATATCACTAAATTTTTCCAAATATACTATACATTATCTCTATATAATAGGAAAAATCTAAAAAGTCAAAGAATTAAAAATCTAAAGTACCAATTTAGGACTAAAAGGATATATCATTTGATGAGAAACTCCACCTCTCCCTTACTCCATAGAGGTTATAGGACAGATCAAATCTTTGAGTAGAATACATCATTGACATTAACCAAAGCATTAAACATGATCAAAATTTAACTTAAATCATTGCTAGCATGAACTTAAAAGGATAAGTTCACAATGTTCATTGAGTCCTATTTAAAAATGATTGGCTTACATCCTTCTATTTTCATTCATCACTTGGTTGTCAAACCAAATACTAAATTGGTAAAGAAAAATATCCATTAAATGCAACCTAAGATTTCTCTATTGGTTAAAGAACTTACAAAACTATTTGATTTATTATTCATAATTACTACTTATAATAGATCTCTAATATCATACTAATTTAAAATAATATGAAGTCCATCTATGTTTTCTCATACTAATTTAATATAACCCACTAGAATATTGATTGATAATCGTAAAAAAAACACTCTAAACAACCTCCTAGACTCTTTCCACATACCCCTCCATCCATTACATCCATTCACCAAGACTTTCAAACAAAATTTTTTAACTTACAATGTCACTGCCATTGTAAGACAGTCATGTCAACCTCTACAATTTGGATTTCCCAACTCGTGTCATGGGATTATCTATCTCCTCCAAGTCTCCTCATTATTGTAGAAACTCTCATCTTCAATTCCTTTGTGAGGCCTCACCCCGACCCATCACAGTCTTACTGCTCGATTTCACTTTGATACTTTATGTGTTGATACATTGATACACTTTTTGATTATCTTGACAGAGACTCGAGATACTATGTTATGATGATAATTATATTATGTGGATTTCATTTTGATATGGATTAG
>MU227611.1:1662165-1752506 GCA_018584345.1 Thuja plicata | reverse complement strand
AAAAATATAAAGAATGACTTTACGTTGCGGATGTAAATTACTCATTATTTAATTATAATCATGAAAATTTGTTAGACATAGTTATTTATTGGTATAGTTAATTATTGAAAATGGATGTAGTTTTTATATAAAAGAAAATTATAGTTAGATGTTAATTTTGACAAATTAAAGTATGTTGCCTATGCGTTTTGAAAGATTAGAGGTCAATGTAAATCTTCTAATTGAGATCAATTTACTAATCTATCAAGAAATTTAAGGACTATAGTTTTATGAGAAAATTGTATAGCAGATTTTAATTGTGTTAGGAGGATAAGGGTTAGATTAGGTTAGATTATTGTATTTAAATCTAGTGGTTAATGGTCGAAAGTAAATGGGGACTAGAATTTAAAGGAATAAGTTGTAACTAAGGTTAGAAAATTAAGCGATTACTAGAACAATCTAATTCAACTTATGCATATACCTTGCAGATCAAAGACAACCCTTACCGTGATAATACATTACTTCCAAAACATCCCTGTTAGTGGTTTGCACTTGCGTATTAAATTTTTTTTTTTTGTATGTGTGTTTTGCCCTAGTTTTGGGCATGACATCCTTAAGCCTCCATGGTCCAAGCACTCCTTTAAGTACAGACAAATCCTTCAACTTTCTGACTAAGACAATCATCCCTCTATCTTCTCTGTGACAGTCCAATCACTCTTATGGCTCCATGGCATATTCCTTCAATGCACCGTCCTCTAAAAACAAACACGGGTACTCTAAAATATTTCCTCTATCATCCCCCACATGAAGAATACTTATTAAAAGTGAAACATAAAATAAAATCACACTTTTCCTCTCCCGGGTTAACCTAGAAGAGGGTTTTGACTATTTTTACTAAAATGCAGATTAATCCTTCTATACAACAACAAATGAATTGATTCCACTAGACAAAGAAAGCTATTTAATTTCCCTAACATCTCCAACCAATAAGAGCTCAATAAAATGCATTTAGATGGCATAAAACGTGAAGACAATGACTGTATTCTGGAAAAAAATTAGAGAAATGCAGTCTAAAACATCATTTTATTTATTTAAAACCAGAGATTAAATAGCTTAATAGATGTTACAATATAAATATTCAAATTTGAATCACATTGGTTATTTGACACCGGTGACCTATTTACGTGCCTACAATTAAGACTCAAATTGTGTTGTTGCGGCCATAATTTTCAATATAAGTGGTCTTATGTGATATCATATAATACTTCTCTATATTTTGATTCTATTGTTTTCTAGTTTTAAGCTTTCCTCTACAATTAGGGTTCTTACTCTGTGATTAGGATTTTCCTATAAGCTTTGAAAATGAATGTTTTATTTGCTCTTTTCAGTCCCAAAAGCTTGTTTAGAAGTTGTTCAACATAATTAAACATAGTCCTAAGCTTGATTTGGGCAATTAAGTCTTGAATTTTAAAACCCCAGTCTCCCATTAAACCTTATATGTGTATTTTAGCCATTGTAGAGCAACAAGCTCCTTCTGATTTAGGAAAATGTTCCTAAGAGATGCGAAAGCAATCACTTGGGTCAAGTGTTGAAAGGAAAAGAGCCATAAATGGTAGTCTGTCTAAAGAATTAGTTAGTGGAAGTATTTTTAATATTTATCGACTGAAAATATTTTCTATCATTGAATTAGTTATGCTTATGTATATAGCATCAGTTTTCGACTCAATGGTTATGTCTTTGGGATTTTAAAAACTAACATGAGCAGGAAGTTTTTGCTTTAAAAGTTAGTTTTACATGGCAACGACCATTTTTTTTGTTTTACCTAGCAGAATGAACAAAAAAAAGAAAAAAATTAAGAGAGCTATATTGCAAGTAATAAAATTCCAATAACGTCACAAAATCAAACCAACAACAAATTTTCCCAGGAATGAATAGAAAATGCTTCAAAAGAAACAACAATAAATATTATTAGTTAGGCCATAAATGGTAGTCTATCTAAAGAATTCTTAATAGATTACCAGACAAGTTGCAAATACTCATTCCTTGGAACTAGTGTAACTGGTTTTTCCCTTTGGAGAATGAATTATAATACGATAAAGGAAGGAGTAGTAATAAATATTTGGGACTCCAATTTAGAGAGAATTATTGTCCCTAATGATTTAGTTAATATAGATTTGATGTTAGCTATTGCAGACCAGTACAAACCAAGGACAAAGACAAGCCCTATCTCATGATAAAAAATATATGATCAAGGTCACAAGAGACAACATAGAGGAGACATTCAGGTTGGAAACAAAAAGAGACTAGTGACCCTTTGATCATAATTTTCTATAGTTTGATTTTGATAAGTCCAAAGAAAATTATATAGAGGTAAAATGCCTCTTCATAGGCCCAAGCACTTTTCAAAAGAAGAGAAGGCTTTCAATCCCAAATATACTCCCCTATACTATATATAGATTTATTTATTCAGTATATTAAGGATACATTTTATGCTTTTTGTTAGTGGTATGGTGTTGATGAAACACATAAGATTCCAAATTTGATGATTCTTATGGGTCTGGAAATATAAGGTATGGATTACCATAGATGATTCTTATGGGTCTAGAAATATAAGGTATGGATTTTTAGAATTTTCAATCTCCATGGTTGTAGCAGCATCTTTCTATTAAACAAATTTAAATTCTTGTCTTCAAGAGTTCTCTTTTGTGAGTGGAAACACATGTTAGATATGTACTTTTGTGACTTCATCAATTCCTTGAGTGAGTGTATTATTGAAACACATTAGGATAGAACAATTCATTCATTCATATAGGTTACTTGTTTTGTAGATAGTGGAATTAACTTCAATTGTGAAAACACTAGTTAGTCCTTCTCAAGATTGATGAAGTTTAGAACCTTCATGTAAAATGTGGATGTATGAGTCTATGCAAAACTCTTAAGTTGTGCAAAAGCCTTCTGAATAGTTAACAAATTATATACCAAAACCTTAGTGGACATATGAAACATAAGTTTGGTGCATCACCTTGGTAGCTTTAATTTCTATTTTCAAAGCTCAGTTTAGAAGTTTTTTCAAGATTTTTCTTCCCCTTTTCCTTTGAAAGAAACAATAAGAGTAGTTTTCCCATATCCCATCATCCTTAGAATAAATATATGTATATTTATGTGTATGTATGTATATATATGTACATATGTGGATATATTTATGTACATATATACTTATACATACATATCACTAAATTTTTCCAAATATACTATACATTATGCTGGATACTATTATTAACACACACATGCATATGTGTATCATATGACCAAAGCTACAACATTAACACTCCCTCTTAGTTAGGGAGGATGATCAAAATTTACACAAGATGTTATTTCACAGAATGCAATAAAAATATCAACCATAATATTATAATATATGGACATTAATATAATATTGAACTATGTCCATATATTACTATCCACTCACTATTCACTTTCAAACATGAGAAATAATAGTGAGTTCCTACAAGGTGTAAAGGTATTGTTCCTTATATTAGAACATACAAGAATTAAATTGTGAATGTTTGAATGTGAATTACCTTGAAGTTGATAGGAACGAAAAACCCATCATATATTTTGAGATTCCAAAGCTTTCTTTCTTAAGTGCATTATGTGATATGAAAAAATGTCTCCAATAAATTATCAAATTTGTAGAGTACTTGGATCAGATGATCCTTAAGATAGATTGTGAGTTCATTAATCCCCTGCATCACTCATCATGTTTCCTTTTTTCCTTTTAAATCATTTGTATGTTTGTTCAGTTCTTAGGAACTCATTAAAACTTCTATAACATCTCCTACAACCAATCTTGGTCAGTTTGAGAGTGGATAGTGGGTGGATAGTAATACATGGACATAGTTGTGGCTAGTGAGTGGACAATAATATAATATTGAACTATGTACATATATTACTATCCACTCACTATTCTTGTTCTAACATAAGGAACAATACCTTTACACCTTGTAGGAACTTGTATCGGGTTCAAAGGGATATGTTTGTAGTTTTAGTGCTATAGGCATCCCAACTGAATGCTAAAGGTATTATTCCTTATGTTAGAAAATTAATAAAATTGTGAAGACACCTTCAAAATAGAACTAAGGATTTTGGAGTAAGTTTGAATGTGAATTACCTTGAAGTTTATAGGAATGAAGAACCCATAATATATTTTGAGATTCCAAATCTTTCTTGCTTAAGTGCATTATGTGATATGACAAATTATCTCCAATAAATTGTCAAATTTGTATAGTTGGATTAGTTGATCCTTATGAAATATTGCGAGTCCAATAATCCTCCGCATCACTCATCATGTTTCCTTTTGGCCTTTTCAATCATTTATATGTTTGTTCCATTCTTAGGAACTCATTAAAACTTCTGTAACAACCCCTACAACCAATCTTGGTCAGTTTGAGAGTGGATAGTGAGTGGACAGTAATATATGGACATAGTTGTGGATATTGAGTGGACAATAACATATGAACATTAATATAATACTGAACTATGTCCATATATTACCGTTGACTCACTACCCACTTTCAAACATGAGCAATATTATGTGGACAATAATACAACACTAAAACATCATTTCATAACTAACTTTTCAATATCTATATATAACTAGGTCTAATAAGATTTGTATACTTTTGGAATTGTTTTATAAATATAGATACATGGGATCATATATTCTCTATCCTACCACAAACATGTGTGTGTTCTTAGGAAGACTTTTAGTCACAATATTTGAGAACCATTTTAGGCATCATTGCAAACACAATATAATTGATTCGTATACCCAAACTATGCAAATCAATATTATCTCCCCAAATTCCAGATAGACACAGCAGGGTCCAAGACCATCTTTAAGTTTTGGACCCCTTAAAGATGGTTTTGGACCCTGATGTGTCTATTTGGAATTGGGGCAGATAAGGTTGAATTGCATTTTTTGGGTATACGAATCAATTATGTTGTGTATGCATAAATTTGTGACCATGACGCCTACAATGTTTCTCAGATGTTGAGTCCTAGGACCCCTTATGACCCCTTATGATCCCCAAGAATAAACAAACCTTTAGGATCCCTAAGAATACATATTAGAGGTCTTTAAGGGTAGTAATTAAGGGGTTATAAGGGTTCCTAGGAGGGGCCAGATGACAAGCTTCCACCTTCATGCGCTTGGCCCTATTTAGTAGAGAATATTAAACTATTCTTGAAGTAAAGTGAAGAATTATCTCACTTTCTTAGGAACCATATTTGAATTATTCCTTGTGATAAATGGTTTTACATATTATCCAGGTGTGATATGTGGAAGTTAATGAATCATTCAGAATTCAAAAAGCACATGGATATGTTATGGTAGATGTTCTTCAAGAGGCAAAATTCAAATTAGTGGGTACTCTAAATGTCATTCTCACCTCTTGGGATTTTAAGGATATCTTGTACTTTTTAAATCTTAATTACTAAGTTCTCATTGCTTGAAATTCCTAAATACATTGCATTGACCCTGTAAAACATTGTAGAACCTATACTATAGTAAAACATCATTTCATAACTAACTTTTCAATATCCATTTATAAATAGGTCTAAGAAAATTTGTGTACTTTCTACATCATTTTACTTAGTTTGTGAAGGTTATAGACCAAAGTTTCCAAACCCTAATTTTTGCTTCCTGTGAAGAAGGATAATGTCAAGTAATATAAGTGAAGAACAAAATAGGGATAAGACGATCGCTAGAGAACCGTGGTCTAAATTGAAAAGAAAAGGTGATGGAAAATGTTATTGTCCCTCCAAAAGTGGTAAGGGCTTAAACCACAAAAGACTTCTTCTCAAAAAAATTAAGAGACATTTGGGACCATGGTCACATTGAAGGGGGGTGTGATTATCATTCACTGGTAAGTTGTTAATTATATCATTTTAACAATTGATATACATATGAAATCACTTGATGATGAGATGATCATGATCATGGCTTATTTATGTTCAATTTTATATAGGTTGATCTCCCCAGGGAAGTACATGATATGGACCATGATCCCATGGAAGATGATGATCATGTGCTAGAAAACACAATTGAAGATGATGATACAAATACATTGATCCATGACACATTTAGTCCAAGCACAACTGATCATGATGATGAAGATGACCTGGATGTTGTTCACTATGTACCTCTACTTGAGAAGGCAAACACGCCCCTTTACCAAGGCTCCCAAACAATTCTTATCTCTACTATATTATTGTTGGTGAACTTGAAGGTTATGAATGGTTTATCCAACATAACAATGTCACATATGTTAAGGTATGTCATATATGTCATTATAGTTAACAAAGCCACAAAGAATGATACCTCACCTATGGAAGTTGGAATATAATAGAATTAATCATCAAGGTAATGTCATTCCAGCTAATTGTTTATGTTTGGAATTTATATATTTCTATTGTGTTTTGTTTATTGATCATGTAATTAATTATCATGAAGGTCTTCAATGCGTTACTAACCGCCTTCCAAAGGGACTAAAAATTTATCCCAGACAAGTTAGTAGGTTTCCCTACTACGAGCAGCTACAGATTGTGCATTTGTTTTATACTATGCATATTGGAAAGAATATAACAGAGACATTATGGAAAATATTGGATGTAAGGTGTGACAAATAAAACATTGTAAAAAATTGTAGTGACATTCATGAATCAAATCATGAACATAAGGATTTTATTCACTCAAATAACAATGACAAGAAAAATAATACAAGTGCCCTTCCCTGGCTATTAATGGACCAACAAAGAAATGCTATGAAAGAGGTCATATGAAAAATTCAATTTCCCATAGGATTTGCTACGAACATAAACAATCTCATATCAAAGAAAAGTGAATTTGGGCCAGGGATGAAAACACATGATTGGCATACCTTCATCAAGGTAATTTCATGTTATTCCATATTTACAATATGACGTGGAAATTGTGTGTACTTTTCATCGTATTATGTTAGAAAACAATGAAATGACCAGTTTATAATTGTTGCAGTATGTGCTACCTCTATCTTTCCCAGAGCACTTCGACAATAACGTTAAACAAGTGATATATGATCTTGGAAAATACATGAGTTAAGCAGCAATATTTGTTCAATTTGTTGTATATATTTATTATTATTTTGTAAAGTCTCGTATTTATATATTTTTTGCATCTTGAATCTCTTGTAGGTGGTTGTCATCTAAAGAAATCCATAAAGAAGATATAAAATATTGGAAGAGAAAAATTCCTCATCTAATGTGTGAAATGAAAAAGTGTTTACCTTCAACAATTTTCAATGCAAAAGAGCACTACCTCATGAACCAAGTTGAGGAGATTGAATTATGTTGACCTGTACACACTAGGTCAATGTGGATGGTTGAGAGATACTTGAAATCTTTGAAAGCATTGTTTGACAAAGAGCACATCCTGAGGGTTCTATGGTGGAGGAATATATGGTATACCACAATATGATATACATTATTGAATATCTTCCTAAGTTTGCAGCAAATATCCATCTAGATTGCATTTGGGATCCCAACCCCATTAACAAATTTGAAGGGGACTACTTGATGGGAAAAGGTAGATTGAGGAAACTGAGAGGTAATGAAATATAATTTGTAATTGTAGTTAATTGATTCTTAATATTCAAAATAAATTGGTTGTAAGTCATCTATTTTTTTTGTACAGTTGGTCGAGAGTGGGATGTGCTACATTTGTATATTGAAAACAATCTTGATTGGATGATGGTATGGATTGAACGATGCCAACATTCTGGTCGTAGATTAACATGGGAAGGTGTGTCTTCATTGGTTAAAGAAGCTCATCGTAATGGATATTCCAATGTTACATAAAGGGAAATAGATTTAGCATATGGTTTAGTAGATTTCCAGGTGTGTATAAATTTATTAATCATCCGTAGGTTTATCAACTCAGGTTGCAATAATTTTAACATGTTTGACATATTATTACAGGTCAAACACCACAAGGCTATGTTTTACAATGGTCATCATTTTTGCATCAAAAAGTTGGATGACACAAAAAAAAACTTGTGATTCAGGGATAACTATAGTCTTTCAAGTGACTAATATTTCATCTAAAAATGACTTACATCCTTGAGAGTCTCAAAATCAATACTATGGCATTTTGGAAGATATACTTGAGTGTCACTTTAGATCCTTCAAATCAGGTCTCTTCATTGTCAAATTATATAGGCTACGAATTAATCAAAATGATCCCGATAGAATTGTTGTTGAACATGATAATGGATTTATAATGGTTAGTACAAGGTTGTTTGAACCAGTTGGGGATGAGCCCTATGTTCTTCCAAGCCAATGTGAGCAGGTATTTTACATAGAGGTTCCACATAAACATGGTTGGTCATTTTTTTTAGACATGGTCTAAGAGGAAGGCCAATAAAGTATAATGCAATGGAAGAAGAAGATACCGAAGAAGTAGAAGATGATGTAGATGATGATCATGATCAACAATTACTCAATGAAGTTCTTGATGCAAATTTCCATGAAGAAGAATAAGAATATGATGATGATGATGCTGCTAGTGATGATGATGATGATGATGATGTTGTTGTTGATGAGGAGGAGGAGGAGGAGGAGGAGGAGGAGGAGGAGGAGGATGATGATGATGATGATGATGATGATGAATAATTTTAGAGTTATGTGATCATTCCTTTATCTATTTAATATTGATTTCTTGATAGAAATATATTTAACTTATAAGGTTACATAGTTTATTCATTATGTAAGTGATGTACCTTTTAATGTTTTTAATTAATAAGTGATGCTTATGATGAATGTGATTATGATGAATATTATTATGTGGTAATGAATGAATGAATTATTAGATGTTGACGGGGAATTTAGAGTGATGTTAGGGGGGTGGGTGGGGCCAATGAGCTTCCACCTTCACGTGGTTGGCCCTTTTTAGTAGAGAATATTAAACTATTCTCGAAACAAAGTGAAGCTCAATTAGGTTGTTTCTTATCTAGGGTCCCAAATGTACCTGATAGGTTATCCAATAAATATCAATCACTCTCTCTTAGATACAAAAATAATCATAACAGTCACTGGCACCAAAACAGTAGCAAACCCTCTGTTATGACAATCAAGCCTAATAGCCCTCATGACTTCATGAATTCACTATTTAGCCCTCATAGGAAATTTTTCCATCATTGGAATTACAATATATATTTATCTTTGTTGTGCATTTCATTACATTCAATAGGGCACACTAATGGCCCAATGGCACTATTGGTCTGTGATACTCCCATACCACTTTTACAAAAAAAAGAACTCGATCCCTAACTGCAGCTTCCACGAGAATGATGCCATTGTTTTGGAGATGTTTCTAATTTTCTGAGAAGGATCTAGATTTGTTGGAGCTTGAAATGGAAAGTATTGAGTTTAAGAGGTAGGCATTCTATTCTTCTTGATATACTCCTGCATTTACTTCTTCATAAGTGTTTTTGCTCAGACAATAATTTCCCTTCAAGGGTGGCTTTGTGATGTCTACCCTTGAAGGCTTCCTATTGTCTAAGAAAGGACATTTATTGAAGATCAACACAATGTCACAACTTCTTCTGCACCTACACATGGAACAAACAAGTTAAGTGAAAACATGGTAGTTTTCCTCCTTGCATTGATTCAAGTTTACATATATCTTGAGCATGGTTTACTTTGATAGCTTATGGCTATGCATATACATGAATAACTGTAGATAGAGATAGGTTATTGGATATCAATTATTTCTTAGATCTTCTATATCTAACTTATCTTCATTATGTAGGCTCTAGGGCGGGTCAGGAGTTGGAGTGGACTAGAGCCAGAAACAAGGAGCATGCGTGCACAACTTATGTATATAGTTTTTAGTGTTGGTTAATCAAAGATGAGTACAAGTACAAATATGATTATCTTGCCTCCTATTTATGTTGTAAAAAATAATAGTATGTAATGTTGTTTAAAATTAAAGTAGTATATTTTAATCTTTGAAATTTTTTTTTTGTATGTTTTGTTGAATAATTATGTTTTAGACATTGAATCTTGTTAGGAAAGTTTATCCTTGATGTTTTATTGAATAATTATGTTTTAGACATTGAATCTTGAAGGTGTCTTTACAATTTGATTCTTGTTCTAACATAAGGAATAATACCTTTAGCATTCAGTTGGGATGCCTATAGCACTAAAATTGTAAACATGTCCCTATGAACCCAATAAAAGTTTCTACAAGGTGTAAAGGTATTGTTCCTTATGTTAGAACAAGAATAGTGAGTGGATAATAATATATGGACATAGTTCAATATTATATTATTTTCCCTATATTACTCTCCACTCACTATCCACTTTCAAACTAACCAAGATTGGTTGCAGGGGTTGTTACAACACTACAAATTTGACAATTTATTGGAGACAATACATTTACACCTTGTAGGAACTCACTATTATTGCTCATGTTTGAAAGTGGATAGTGGGTGGATAGTAATATATGGACATAGTTTAGTATTATATTACTATCCATATATTACTGTCCACTCATTGTTACAAAATTTTTAATCTGTTCCTAAGAATGGAACACACATATAAATGATTGAAAAGCCCAAAAGGAAACATGATGAGTGATGCATTTTCTCAATCCTATGTTGATGTAGATTTAAGTACCTAAACATTGATAACCTAAAATAATGAAATATAACATTACTTTCTAATTCTAGCTGAGCTATGAATGAGATCATATGTATGAGTGTCTAGTGTAGGGCACCTTTACAATCTAAGATACACTTCCTATAGTGCACTCTACATCAGTGTCCCATATGTTTGAAAGTGGATAGTGAGTGGACATTGATATATGGACATAGCTCAGTATTATATTACTACCCATATATTACTGTCCACTCACTATCCACTTTCAATATATTGATATGTTTGAAAGTGGATAATGAGTGGACAATAATATATGGACACATTTCACTATTATATTACTGTCCATATATTACTTTCTCAATGAGATCATATGTATGAGTGTCCCATATGTTTGAAAGTGGATAGTGAGTGGAAAGTAATATATGACCATAGTTCAGTATTATATTACTATCCCTATATTATTGTCCACTCACTATCCACTTTCAAACATACAAACATGTTTGAAAGTGGATAGTGAGTGGACAATAATATATGGACATAGTTCACTATTATATTACTATCCACTCACTATTCACTTTCAAACATATGGACATGTTTGAAAGTGGATAGTGAGTGGACAATAATATATGCACATAGTTCACTATTATATTATTTCCCATATATTTCTGTCCACTCACTATCCACTTTCAAACTGACCAAGATTGGTTGTAGGGGATGTTACAGAAGTTTTAATTAGTTCCTAGGACAAATTAAAATACATGTGGGGAAGAATATCTCTACACAAAGGAACCAATAACCATACTGAGTTAAATTTTGAAACTAATTCAAAAAAGAACAAGAAATCAAACATGACATTTGGTTAAAGTTGGAATTAAGTGACTTTTGCACTGAGTTTCCAATGTTGAGGTCCCCAAGTGTCTAATTTGTTGGGTTGAAATCCATTTATGCACTCTCTTCATGAAGGATTAGGATGGAGAAGATGTACAAGATGACATGGATAGGAGGTTAAATGAAGCCATTCGTTAATTTTCTAACCCTCCTCAAAGAAAGAATGTTGAACAACAAAGTACAATCCTCCTCATAGAAACAATGTTGAACATGTCCTAAATAATGGATATTCTAACCCACTATTCAAATATAATAATGAAACATGAAAATCCCAAAAGAAAACATAATGAGTGATGCAGAGGATTAATGAGTTCACAATCTTTCCTAAGGATCAACTGATCCAACACTACAAATTTGACAATTTATCATATCACATAATGCACATAAGAAAGAAAACTTTGGAATCTCAAAATATATGATGGGTTCTTCATTCCTATCAAATTTGAGGTAATTCACATTCAAACTTACTCCAAAATCCTTAGTTATATTTTGAAGGTGTCTTCACAATTTTATTCTTGTTCTAACATAAGGAACAATACCTTTACACCTTGCCGGAACTCACTATTATTTCTCATGTTTAAAAGTGGATAGTGAGTGGACTATAATATATAGTATTATATTACTGTCCACTCACTATCCACTTTCAAACTGACCAAGATTGGTTGTAGGGGTTGTTCCAACCCTACAAATTTGACAATTTAATGAAGACAATTTGTCATATCACATAATGCACATAAGAAAGAAAGATTTGGAATCTCAAAATATATGGTGGGTTCTTCATTCCTATCAAATTCAAGGTAACTCACATTTAAAATTACTCCAAAATCCTTAGTTCTATTTTGAAGGTGTCTTCACAATTTGATTCTTGTTCTAACATAAGGAACAATACCTTTAGCATTCAGTTGGGATGCCTATAGCACTAAAATTGCAAACATGTCCCTATAAACCCAATACAAGTTCCTAAAAGGTGTAAAGGTATTGTTCCTTATGTTAGAACAAGAATAGTGAGTGGACAATAATATATGGACACAGTTCACTATTATATTACTCTCCACATATTACTGTCCACCCACTATCCACTTTCAAATTGACCAAGATTGGTTGTAGGGGCTGTTACAACACTACCAAATTTGACAATTTATTAGAGACAATTTGTCATATCACATAATGCACATAAGCAAGAAAGTTTGAAGGAATTTAATATAATAACTACTACATTCGTGCATTGATGAGAATCAATGATCAAATTTTTTAGATTTTGAGAAGACGTATATTTAGTGGAGGCTAGAAGGGATATTTGTGGAGATTTGCCAAATCTCTAAAATTCTAGAGAATATCTAACCTAGGTCTATGAAACCTTCACAAATATCCCTTCTTTACCCTCAACTCATACCTCTTCTTAGAATCTAGAAACTTTGGATACTATTTCTCATCCATGCACGAAATGTGCTAGTGATTGTATAAAATTCCTTCAGGCCTCCAGTATTGATGAGCTTCACAAGTGTAAAAGGTTTTTGCAAGACTCAGATCAATTATTTGGTCAATTATGATAAGGTAAACAATAAGATAATATTATTGTATCTTTCTTTTCTTTTATCCATTCATATTTTCTACCTTCTCTTCATCTTTAGTAATATATTAGATATTATGTAGTGTACATAAAGGCAAGGTGGTGATTATTCTCGACGATTGACAGGTATAAGTGTTCTAGGCCTTACCCAGTAGCTAGGACTAAATATAGAAGAGCTCAAGAGACCATAATATTTGGTCTCTATCTTTGGTCCATACAATTCAGGAAATGTTTCACCTTTCGTTAGCTCATCAAATGCGGTGATCTAAAATAATTTAATAGATAATATTTTCATGTATAATGTACATTATTTTAGTTTTACGCTACATGAATTTATCTATTTCCCACACTTTTTACTGTGGAGATAGCGATAAATAATCATCCTCACACATGGCTTGTGTAATGCAGGCCACAGGAGGAGATGCATCATTATCGGTGTCCTCGTAGTTGATAAGTGCGCGAAGTAGACAAATTCGTGTAAGGTCAACTTAAATAATATATGTTATCATGAAAATGTTATATTAAATTCAGATCCCTGCATTTGAGGAGCTAATGAAAGCTAAAACATTTTGTTAGTAATATGGACCAAAGATAGAGACCAACTATGATGGTCTCTTGAGATCTATTATCTTTAGTGTGCCAAATCATCGTAATTACGATGACTATTCCATCAAAAAATGAAAAACCATCAAAATGTCTGTCGGGATACGATGATAATACCATCAGAAAATCTGTCAGATTGTGATAGATTTTATGACGACATGTCGAACCTCTAACAGGATACGCTGTTGGCTAACGATGGGCATATCTGTCAAAAATTCCATCGGAAGGCGATGAGGACACTGTCGGAAGGAGACAAGGACACCATTGGAACCTCTTCCAGTTTATGATGATATTTATGATGGTATGATGTAACTCTGATGGGACATGCCATTAGACTCTGATGACATGTGCCATTGGTATACACTGGCTATTCCGACGGTTTTGATTCTCTTTTCCTGAAGATTTTCATGATTTTTGACGTCATGTGGCATCGAAAACCACCCCCTTGTGTATGGTGCATTATGATGTGGAGGCCATCATAAGTGGTGTTGTAATGGTAATGGTTTTTTTTGGTGACAGATTTTTTGACAAAATTATACCAGCGACCTTTCCTGTCAAAATTATGACGAAGAGCGTTGGAATGGCCATCAAAAAATGGCTTCAAATGTACTAGTGAGAGATCTACTTTGTGCTACATTGGAGATGTATTAGACATAAGGTATATGTAACTTACATAGTTCACACAAAGTCTTTTGATCATTATAGTGATCATATTGTAAGGTGGTTAGCCTTCCTCAGGGTTGGAGCCTGAGGCTTTTATTTTGAGTAGTGAGCTCTAGGAAGTGATCTTGAATGCATGTGCATTCCCCATATATTGGAATAAGTTTATAATTCTAAAAAAGTATTCTCTTATTGTTGGTAATCAACCCCACAGTGGTTTTTTCCCTAACAAGATTTCCATGATAAAATCTTGTGTCAACTTATGTAGATCTGTTTCTATTTTGCATAAGCTTGCATGTTTTTAATAATCTATTTATTCACATCAGATTTAAGGGTACATAAGTTTGAGGTTTTTGAGGTTTAAGGATTGTAGGTTTAAAGTTTGGTAATAACTAATTCACCCCCCTCTTAGTTGTTCTTTTCCATATTATCAATAGGGAGATGGGACATCCTTAGGAATGCTCAATTCAAAAATGTTTTGAGCTTTGAAATTTTGGTAGGATAAGAAGAATTGATCCCGGTGAGGTTGTAATGGTTGAGAAATGGTAGGATAAAAGAAGTCAAGGTAAAAATCCCCACAACTTACTAAAGGATAATAGAGACTATGGTTGATTATGATGATTTATTCATTATGGATAAATTTCAAACACTTATGGATAAGAGAGACAATAGCTTTCATATAAATGAGCCAAGGAAGGCCAAGTTTTTCTTGGAATTGATTAGAATTTTGGATGACAACAAAGGTCACATCTAAACATTTCTTACAAAATTAAACATGAAAAGTAATGAAACCATGGGTAGGATAAGTAAAACCATTAAAATTATTTATCATCACGTTTGATTCATCATAAGAGTCTTGATGAAATTTTATTGTGTAAAGATGTTCCTCAGTTATAACATTCACCATACAAGTAGGATCAATAAGCACTCGTTGAGAGAACTTATCATTAATTTTTGTAGAAATATAAAGAGGACCATTGGGTGCCTTAATAGTCTCCTTTGAATCAAATGTATAGCAAATCTCAAGTTTAGGTTTGGTTTGATCAACGAGATTAACAAAATATTTTCCACACTAAACATATTATCAAGATTCATGTTTATGGCTTCATGTAACACAATAATATTGGTTGAAGAAGGAAATGTGGTAGGTTCAATGGTGTTGGTATAATTTTAAGGCAAAGCATTGGTTTAGATTTGTAAATTTTGGTTAGGGGGTTCAACAGATTTGTCTCCTTTATTATTCACACCCTCAACATTGATGGAATTTTTATCGATAAGGTCTTGGATAATAGTCTTCAAACATAAACACTTCTCAGTGTCATGGCCAAGCTGACAATAGTACTGATAAAAGGCTTTGGGATCATGGGAACATGGAAACTATTTATGAAAGGTCAATAATTTTTATGGGGGGAAATTTCAAAATATTATCATTAATCAACTTAAACATAACATTATATACATATTTAGAAAAATATGTAAAAGTATGAGATTGTTTGAACATGGATGATGAAGGAGACACACCTAACATGCAACTGCCACTTTTGCATCAATATTTTTGGAATGATTTTTGATCTTGATGAAACCTTTGTTGGGTTTTTGGAACTTTTGGGATGATTGTTGAGAGGCATCAATATTATCAACCAAAGCCATTAGAGTGGATGACTCAAACTATCTCAATTTAAGATGATAATTATGAAGCACTTCACACAATTGGGTAAAAGAAGAAAAACTCTAAAACAAATATCTTATCTCTAGTGTATTTTTGCAAATTAGAAATGAAAATATGTTGAACATAAATATTAGGCACAAGATAAGAAACTTGAGCATGCAAGTGTTTAAATGTACCAATAAAATTAGTCACTTTTACTTTACACCTTGCTTATAATGAATCAAATCAGTTAAAGAAATTTGAGGACCAATATTATTTTAAAATTCTTGAATGAAATAATTATAAAGCTTTTAAATTGAGTCAATAGAATAAGGAGGAAAAGACAAAAAACATTGTAAGGCTTTATCTTTAAATTTCCTTGTAAATTTTTTAGCCAAAAGTCTATATGATCATTAGAGAAGTTACTACATGAGGTTTGAAATGTTTTCACATGGGTCAAGGGATTGCCTTTTCTATTATATGTCTCCAATTGAGGTATTTCCATTTATTAAGGGATAAAGACATGAATGATATCTTGGGACAAAGGGAAAGAAATGTCACAAGTAGGAAGATTGGATTTAGATTGGTACATGGAGGCAAGTTCTTGTTTTAAGAATGAAACAATTCATGCAAAATTATTAATGTTGGCTTCAATGAAGATGTTGGTGTTGTACATGTCTGAAATTAAAGGATTTGGAACATTATGGGAAATGGAGGGATAATTGGAATACGAAGGTGGGACATTATGGTAGGTAGGTATATATGATAGTTAGAAAATGCATGGAACTCAAAGGAGGGACGGTAGGATTAGGAATACTTCAAAGACTAACATGTGTGGGATTGAAATTTTGGATAGATGTAGCCATATGATAGATGGATTATATGTAAGCACATTAGGTAGGTTGTTGTAATAGGAATGGATTCTCAATATTGGTATTATGATTAGAAATATTAAGATCTTGAGAACAAATTTTCATAGCCTTGATATTGACATCAATAAGATGAGAAATACCACACAAAAATCAATTCCACATTCATCATTGTGAATCAAACTACTCAATCCTTCTAACAAAGGGATTTCATCACTATTATAATGTTCTTGTCCTAACCATTTCTAAAGGTTTACAAAATCATGAGAAAGTTTTTGTACTTGTTTAGGAGACACTCTCAAGGATTCATCCCCATCACGAGAAGAATGTGAAGAGGGATTGCCAACCATAGTAGGTCTGTCATTAGTAGACATATAGTTATCATATATATTCTTATGAAAGACATTAGAGGACTCGGGATAAAGACCATTAAAGGAACCTAAAAGTATACAACTTCTTCTCACAACTATGTTATATATATAGGGCTAAAGGTTAAAACCCTCATACATAAAGAAAGAAAAGAAAGATATGTCTAAACAATGCCAACTAGTAACCAATAGATCCTTGAAGAATATCATGAAGTAAATGTAAATCATATCTAAAATAGAAAGATAAAGATCATTCAAAACAAGACCTAATGCATCATGATGAAATTACACATACAAGCTAATGAAATGGATGAAGTAAAATCTAATCATTCTAAATATAATGCAAATATGAACCAAACACCAAATAAGAATGTAAATGTAAGGATGTCGTGTTCATAAAAATGTGATGAAAGAAAAATGAAAATGGTGATGATGAATAAGATAGGAATGAATGTTCACCAGGATAGTCAAACAAGATAGGAAGCATCACATCCCAAATTCAATCTCTCTTTCATTACATTAGGAAGGGGAGAATACCTGATGGGATTAAGGGAAATCTAGTGTTAAATGGGTGTATGCGTTTTTTACCTCCACTAAGAATGTGGATGATTAATGCAATTTATAATGAAGAAATGAAGGAATTATGATAAGATAAGATGAAATAAAGACAAATCTACAAATGCAGACAAATAATAGATTGATATGCAAATTTTGAGTCTATATATAGGAAGTAGACACTAAATAACTTGCATTGGAATTTTCAACCCAAAATCTCTGTTAGGGTCAACCTATAGTGTAGGGGGTCACTAGACTCACCCTTGATGGTAGGATGTATCCTTGATCAGCTAAAAAGGGATGAAAAGGGTAAGGATCTGTATCAGATTGTTAGATCTTCCTCAATATAGATCCAAAACTCCACCACATGTCACTTGCACACAAAAGATAGGAAAAATACTGGGAGAAAGGGGTCTTCCACAGTCAAACCCTTGTATAGGAATTAATATTGAAATCAAATTGAAATTGTATGAAGGAAAAAAGTGTGCTATCAGTAGAAAAGGCTTGACAAGATGTTATACCTTCGCAAGTGCTGATTTTCTCATGCAGATGTTTGAAAGTTATTTTTATGTTGTCTTGAACTTGGATATAGGATAGGAAGAACATGAATTCCTTCACACATGCTAGGATCTTAGACATTAATCCATATATTTCATGATTAATGCTTGAATGAAGTTGATTACTCATTGAATGCTTGAGTGCATGAATTGAATTGCTATGTCTTGTGTATGATCTTAGATTAATGGTTGGATTCCAAGATGAGAGAGGTATCTTTGTACTTATAAAACTCCTAGCCATTTTGGGTCTCAAATCTTGAAGAAGGCCGACACTAAATTTAAAAGACCAATCTCCAATTCAAATTTGGTGCCAATTTTTTGTGTAAGGGGTGCCTCCCAATGTAGGGGACAAATTAGACCATTCCAAATTCTTTGAGATACCATTTATGAGACAAATGGGGCTAAAATGTAAATTGAGAGCCCATATGAACATGAAGATATAAAAAATGTGCATGAAATCAAGGTATGATAAAATATAACAAGCATAAAATCCTTAGACACTAAAATAGGGCCTAACTAAGGACTAAAATTATAAGTGACTACAACTTATGATGCTAAAAGAACATATGAGGGAATCACCCCTCAGATTGAGATATGTAAGATCCTCCACATATCCTTTATTGTAATTGAGGCCTCTACTATCGACATATGAAAAGTGGAGGTCTCACTATGCCACCAATCAAGTAGTGTTGTGATCAATCCATTGTGAGATCATATGCATGACCTCTCACTCTACCACTCCATTTTTATCACTCCCAATAGTTTCACATCCTCCTCCTCTATCTTCTTCCATAGCACCATTGTGTTGGGGTAGTGCTCCCTCTAATTGTAAGGTGATAATTGTGCTCGCAACCACCCATACTAGTTAGTCACTGTTCATCATATCCTGTTTTTCATTATTCACCCAACACTGTCATGTTCACATTTATTATGGACAATTCCCTTCCTAGCATATTCCATCCCACACCTAAAAGAGCTTATCACCATGTTAACCCTTCCCATAGCTACATTTTCCTTCCTGACATGTACACCATGGAGATGAAAATACCTATACCAATGTGTCGAATGGAATAGACATCCAATGGAAGTGATGTTACTATACCTACCTCCCCTTCACCCTAATCATTCACTATGGAGATGTTGCTCACATGATTAGCATCTATGCTTGTACTAATCCCCACATCAATGTCTTCAAATATGTTTCTTCCTAGATGGATACATTAGATATCTAATCATTGTCCCTTCCATAAAAAATTTCCCCCTCATTAATAACCCATAAATTCATCTAAAATAAAAATAAATTTGGTTAGGCCACTTACTGACTACATGTGCTAGAGTGGTCACTAGAACTACCACACTTACTCACTATGTTGATCCTGGTATGGGAAATTCACCATCTTCTCCTTCTTTTCTCTGGGATTCATTAAGCTACATTATGAGTAAACAAATGATCCCTAATAGGCCCCACATAGCCTATTCATTCTCCTTTACCCCCTTCTCTTGGTCCCCGTAACTTTCTTCTCGCTCGCATTCATACCTTGTTGATTATGTTTTTTCCCTTCTTTTACTAGCCCAATTATTTCTTCTACATATCCCTCCCCTCCTTATTTTGAGAAACTACCCCAACCTTTTGATTTTTGCTCCAATTTCTTGATGGGGAAATACCCCTTTTATTGTCACTGCTTTGCGGTGACATTTTTGACTCTCATTCCCTCTATGTTGGGGCATATTTTCTCTTCTTTGACATGATGTCATTTCAAACATCACATCAAAGAGGAGCAAAACATAAACACCCTAACTATTTCTTCACAAATTTATTA
Organism: Thuja plicata; assembly: GCA_018584345.1. Lineage (NCBI taxonomy): Eukaryota > Viridiplantae > Streptophyta > Pinopsida > Cupressales > Cupressaceae > Thuja > Thuja plicata. Next base: position 1,732,291 of record MU227611.1, on the reverse strand, counting down.
ATTTGTGCCTACTAAATATTCTTCTAAACCTTATAATTAATTAAATTAAGTTAAATTATTTATTTCTCCCCTTTGATATAATTAATTTAAATAATATCCCCCTTTCTTATAACATTTACTTAATAAATGTATCATATCCCATTATCATAATGTTTAATTAATCTTAACTAGTTAAATCTAACCCATGACTTAATACCCTTATTTCCTCCAAAACCCTACCAACTAATTAATCCCTAATTAATTAGTCAATCTTCATCATTTCTAACCTCATTAGCCATTTCCTCTAATTTAAAATTACCTCACTTATGGGATCCATTTTTCTTCTAAATTAAAACTATCCACTCCCTCCAAAAGGTTTCATACCTTTTGTGCCTACACATGTCACCATCCTACTCTTCCATTTGTCCCCCTACATTCTTCACACCTCTTTCATGACTATTAAGCATGACCCCACTTGTCACCATCACCCTTTCCCAAGGTTTCTCACACATGTGAGCACACCTCATTCCTATTGCATGATCATCTTGTATCTCTCACGCCTTGCCACTTGTCACAAGACTATGAGTCCAATCCACCACACCTATTAACATTCAATCTCAACCCTCCATTGATCTTGAATCTCAATTATTCATTCCTTCTTCAAATCCTATAACTTGGAGCCTTTTCCTCCCACAAATGAATTCACTTTTTCTATAAGTTTATTATGCCAAAATTTTCTCAATCCATATCCAAGCTAGTATTATAATTTTCCTTTATAATCCATTGTTGTTGAAATTTGAGATCATTCCACATTCCACAATATCAAAAGAGAAAATAAAATGGAGTAGGGTGCCTCCATTTTATCTCAATTAAATGTATGATATATATATATATATATATTTGTGAGTTTTGATAGTCATTGCATTACTTGATATCACATTTCCCCATATACACTCAACACCCCTTGTAACCCTACTTGTGAATATCGCCACATATAACTTGCATAAACTTTAGAACTTATCAATTAAGGCATAAATTCTCATCTTCCTTGACCTCTTTTTATTATTGGATAGATGAGAGGAGAATAGAAACATGATAATGTATTAGGGGGTAGATCACCATCAAATTAGAATATACTATTTGAACAAAAATATATAGTTCTTGAGACAATGAGATCTATTAGTATGGGATACGGGTATCGTATATTTAGAAGGTATTGCATATTTTTTAGATTCCCAATTTGTATTTAGTACCTATTGCTAATTAATTTGATTATTTGTGAATGGAAATAAAGACTTGTTTATTCATACTTTTGGCATTATATCATTAAAAGGATTACTTTTCTAAAGAGAACATGATTAGGCATAATAAAATTTTGGTTTATCTATGTATTATAAATGCGAATATTAAGTTCATCATAATAGTGACGATGTTTGTTTATATGTTAAGAAAGATATTGTGTGATCTTGAATATAATAATTAATTTTTGAATATAAAAAATGTGTGTGGTAATTGATATGGAAATGTGAGATACACTAAATGTCTCATAAGTTACAAGAAAATTTACTATATAATTATGGTAAATTGAGGGTGGGTTAGTGATCTTGTGTTTGGACACCATAAAACCCTAACAACGATCCTTGATTCAAAGGAGTTGTCAGGAAAAAAAAATCTATGGTTAAGTATCCACCTCTTTTATATCATCATATGCTCCCTTATTAGACACAATTTCTATCATCACTAGTTACCCTATGTATTGCCTCAAAAAGTTGTGCTAACTTTATATGCAAAACATTCTTAGCCTTGAGGAATTAATGATGGTGCATTTGTGTGTGGGTTTAGGTATTTGACATTTTGTGTTTGATTTTGGGTTCAAAAATACACACACACACACACACACACACACACACACACACACACACACACGTGTGTGTGTGTGTGTGTGTGTGTGTGTGTGTGGCTATAGGTGTGTACATGTATATGTGCTTGCTTCTCTATGTGTGTATGTGCACATGAATGTATTTTGTGTGTGCATATTTACCTATTAGTATTCCTATATCTATGCATTTTAGTATTGTACTTTTTGTGTATGTGTGGTTGTGCATGTTTACCTATTAGTATGCTTATGTATGTGAATTTATGAGAATGTTTATGTTTAATTATTTATGCTTGTTCATTTATTTTGTGTGTGTGTGGATGAGTATATGTATAGATGTATGTATGTGTGTACATGTGGGTATAGGTGTGTGTAGAATAGATAGAGAAATAGAGAGTGGGAACACACATTAAGAAAGATAACATGCATTTTTACATGATGATGTGAGTTCTTATGTATGTGTGCTTGTGTGTACGTGAATGTGCATGTGTAGGCATGAATGTACGCACACACATACATGTGTGTGAATGTGTGGTTTAGATGTATACATATAGACATATATGTATGTGTGCACATATGGGCATGGGTGTGTGCATACATGATAGGTTCTTTGAGTGAGAGAGAGTGTGAAAAAACACATTAAGAAAGAGACCATGTGTTTTTATATGACAATGCACGTTCCTATGTGTGATGTGTGGTTTTGAATGAGTTTTATGTATGTATATTTTTTTGCATGTCTACCTATTATTATTCATATGTATGAATGTGTGTATATACTTATGTATATATTTGTGTATGTGAGTGTTTGTGCATATTTACCTATCTATATTCTTGTGTGTGTATATGAGTATGTATATGTGTGTTCATCTATATTTTTTCATGAAAATGATAGATATAGGTGTGTGTGTGTGTGTGAGAGAGAGAGAGATTCCTTGTTCGAGTGAAAGAGAGCACATGGAAATACACATTAAGAAAGATAAAACATGTCGTTAAGTATGGATGTGAGTTCTTATGTATAATATTATGTGGTTGTGCATATATATGTGTGTGTTTGTGCACAATTATGTATTAAGAGAGAAGAGAAGGTAAGGTGTGTGTATGAGCATGTATTTTTACATTTGCATGTATGTGTCTCTAGGAGAGGCATGTAAACACATTGGTGAGTGTTGGTGTATTTGTACATTTGTATGTATGTGTGTCTAGGGGAGACATGTACACACATTGGTGTATTGGTGTACGTGTGCATATGTATTTGTGGGTGTGTGTGTGTGTGTGTGTGTTTATTTGATTCACTTATGTGCATTTTTTTTGTGTAGCTTTGCATGTGCATGTGCTCTTGGATTTTTTATGTTCCTATAGAGAAATATTATTTCTCTTTGTCATTAAATTTTTTACTTTTATTGATCACTCTTGATTTCTTTACATTGTTCATTATTTTGTGTTACATTATTAATTTGTATACATATATGAACATTCATTGTCTACATATTGTCCTTTAAGAGTACACAAGTGAATTCCATCTATATGTACCTATTTAAGTCTTTCAAAATAAATGTCTATTTTCTAGTGTGTATAAATTCATATATATTTAAGGAATATTTTCAAGAAAAAACCCCAAATATATGAAATATATTCACTCGGTGGTTTGAAACCAATTGTGCCTCCACAAATCACACCCCATTTTGGTCACTTGGCCTAATGGGGATTTTCACTTTCTCTTTTTGTTCCTCTTTCATTTGATCTTAGTCAGTTGGGTGCCTGGTAGGTCAGATTATGGGATTTGGTGCTCCTGATTGTTTTTCATTCAAATGATTAGGATCAGGATCTGTTGGTTTTTCCTTTTTACTTCTTTCTCCTTTTGTTGTTTTTTTCTTTTTTTCTTTTGTGTTTTTTTTCTTAGCTAGGTTAGAAAGATACTTTTGGGCTTTCAGGGTGAAAGGGGGGTTCCTTATTCCTTGAATGTCAAAAATCCCAAATACCTGAATGTTTGAAAGTCTACAAAATTGAGCACATGTACGAACCCCAATTGGGGGTTAGGTATGTAGGGATGCATGGATTGTTGGGGATCTTGAGACCCTGATACCCCATAACCTGAAATCATGACCACCAATCCAATTAAGGTGATGTCATCCTGACAGTTTGTATGGACTATAAAAGGGGTTATAATCGTTCATTTTACTCACCACACACTCAGAGAGCTTCTGTATTTTTTTCGAGCCCCAGATTATTGCGACCTTATCTATGACCTTGATACCCTCTTTTACCAGTGACATTGCAAATTTTTGGGCTTCGAGGCTTTTTATTTTCCGCTTGGTGTTCGGTCACCTTGTCTCCTTTCTATTTGGCATGGATTTGTGATTTGACTAGTTCCAATTATTTTAATTCCTTTGAAGATTACATCTAGGTAATGTGAGTTGTGGGTTTTCTAATTCATGTTATTATGAGTTTCTTATGATCACATTCACTTCTTTGAATGCAAGTTAAAGATATTGTAGTTGATGTCTGTTAGATTTCATTTCAGTAAATTTGCTTTAAATCTCTTGTTGCCTTAATCTTTTGCAATTTTTGATAAAATCATGTTTAGAATTAGAAGTATACATAGAAATAGTCATATTTATAACTTTTATTACATGCAATTTTGTTTTCTCATATATTCGAAACCCCCCCAAAAATAGGTTGTGAAATATTCAATTTTTAGAATTTCAAGATTAGAACCAAAAAAGGCCTTGTGAAGTCATATACTCTTCAACTAATCTTCAGTGTGATCATGACTCGATCACTGAGAGCCTTGAGAGTAATTTTCATCACTCTTTCAAGAGATGAATTTGATTTTCCTATCTCTGTCATTGCATCGTGAAAAAACAATGGTCAACAAAAGTGGCACTAGAAGGAGGGCCACCAACTAAAAGGTTGGTAAATATCATTTCTTTCTTTCCTGAGAGGTATGAAAGGGTCCTTATATCATCTCCTAAAAAAGGCAAGTTCCTAGAAATTGCCTTTCATTAAAAAGCACAAAAAGACAAGGGAAAAACTAAGGCTAATACCCTTGATCTCTAAGCCAGGCCCCAAGTATCAAAAGCTCAATGATTATAGCTTGATGCCTCGATTGATACTATTGTGTTTCCCATAAATAAAAATATACCTTCGCTCATTCAAATGGATTTTTTTTCTTACACTCAAAATTTGCCTTTGAATTTGGAACCACCAATGCATGACTTGCCCAAAATTCCTCAGAATTTTGGTTCTAAATTTATATATATGGTGAGTCTAAGATAGAGGTGTTGGGATAATGGAAAGGATATGTACTTAGAGGGGAGGGGTGAATCAGTACCCTTAAATTTTTTTATTTAAATCCTTGTAATCAGTGTACTATATTAACTGACTGAGTAGATTGCATACACCAAACATATACTATCAATATTGAAATGTAAATGCATGTAAAATAAACATTACAGATACATTAAATGAAGTACACATGACACTAGTATTTTGGTATCACAGAAAACCCCTGTTAGAAGGTAAAAAATGCGGTGGGGATGAGACCCACAAAACTTCACTACTATTGTAATAAAGAAAGCCTGTTAAAGCTTACAAACAATGATCACTTTTGATGATCTTTCCCTGTAAGGAGCAACAAAAAGATTGACTAGATCTACCTCATGGGAGGATTTAGCAACACAATCTATGTGTGCACTCAGTTAAGATATTTACAAAAGACTGTTAAGTCTACTCCGTTAAGAGATTTATGTGTCTATTACAATTGTTAGAGAGTAACATAAAGTTTGATCTGAAACATATTAAATCTCAAAATTTCTGATATAGATCCATTAAGTTCATACATAACATATCACCTTAATGTGAATGATAATACCTTCTGCTCTGTTCTTCTCGGTAGCCTTGCCTTAGTTCTAAAAACTGAATTTTGTTGTGCAGTCTCTGTCCTTAAAACCCTTATCTGATCTTTGATGTCCGTAGTATGGAGGCTACTTGATCATTTCTTGATCAACATAAATTACACAATGAAATCTATACAATTATATTATGTGACCTAATTAGGGCTTAACAATTGCATGCTTACCCTAAGATCAATAGTTATAAAATTTACATTGATCAAATAAACATAGGAGACATAAATAATTAATGCTCAAAATCTATAATTAATGTCCTCCTTGATCGTGTAAACCATTATCTAGGTCGGCTCAAAAGTTGTTACATAGAGTAATGTTCCATAACAAACTTTTAGGTGGCCTCTGGTCCACTCAGTAAAAGATGTGTCTCGGTGCTCGGTGTAGTCTGTGTATCTCAATTATACTGGTGTTCGGTTATGCTTGTGTAGATCAAAGTTGTATACTGCTCGGTATATTCTGTGTACTCGGGTATCACTACACTCGGTTAACTCTGGGCATGATCAGTGCTCTCGGTTAACTCTACACTTCGGTGATATATACCGACTATCATGTTTGACTTTGTTACCGACTGACCATTTTGTGTACATGCATACTAATGACAACTTCAATGTGCAATTGGAGTAACATTATCCTCCTTTGGCATTAGTATCAAAAACTTATTACTGTACAAAATGATATACATAATGACTCCCCCTTAGTTCATGCTTCCCCTTTTTACATACTTAGTATATGTATATGAACTACTCTAGATTATAGTATCCCCACTATACTATACATATATACACATGTTTCCCCCTTTTTTGAAAATAATGACAAAAGTAGCATAGCTTACAGTTTGTCAAAAATGTTAGGATGGGATTGGTTGAGAGTTTTCAATAACTTCTCCCATTCCTCCTTTAAGTGCTCAAGGGTCAGTAGCTCTAAATTCAGCTAAGCATGTATATCATATATTCTCTCTGTCACTGATAGTTCTGAGGTGGCAATCAGATTATTTGCCAATGTCACAAGTTTTTGCATCATGACGAAATGCAGTAGTAATGTCACCTAGAGATTGATTACTTATTCTCTGATATGTTCCTCATCTTTCTTTAAGTCCAATCTCAACCACTGGTTTTGAAGTATCTTGGTGTAATGCTTCTGTAAAGCATGTTGCTTAGTTGATAGACTCTTTGCACTATCCTTTAGATCTTGATCTATCTTCTTTATCTTTTCACTAATCTAGGTAGTGAAGTGATCTAATGTGCATAACTACTGTAGAATAGTAATGAATTCATATATGATAGTTTATATACCATTTAAAAATTCTAATAGACTTACCTTATGTACTACCACTTCCTGGTTGATCCTCTCAGTTACCTTGTATTGGATCTTCTTCTTTGCTCATTCCTCTAATTTATGCTCAGAGTCTACTTCAAGTTTTTCAATGGCCTCGGTGAGCAGTTCAAATTGTTTGAGTATGGGGGCTCATTCATCAATATTCACATTAGGTACAAATTGCATTAGAATCTCCTTGGATTTCTCTAGCACTTGTGCACTCCTTTCTTCTTGTCTCATCTTGTACTGTGTTTCTTTCTGGGTGCAAATTTCACCATACTTCTTTAGTGTTTCCGGATCAAGCTTCTTAGGATCCCAGTCAGGAATATTTATGATTTCATCAAGTGTAATTGCTTCATTGTTTCCTTTCTTCTTCTTCCTTTTCTTTCCTATGGTGCTAGATGAAGGAGAGAGAGCCAATTGTAACTGAGCCTTTTTCTTGGTTTCTGACTTTACTTGCTTGGTAATTGGTGTGAGTACTTGGTGGGGTGTCTCGGAAACTGACCTTGTGTTTTTAGTAGAGGTATCTACTAGTTTGTCATCTCTCTCGGTGTTACCTTCACCTTTCTCTTCTGCAACATCAATGGTATCCTTGGGTGCATCACCTTGAGTTGTTCCACCACTGTGCTCGGTCTCTTTACTATGATCTTCACCCTTGTCTTCATTTGTATTTGTGACTTTCTTAGGTGACTTTTGTTGTGCTTCAATTTCTATCTCTATTGCCTTAACCAACATAGGCAACTATCTTGGCATGTTTTCTCGGGTGACCTTTCATGTATCATGTTCATCCATGGTCTTGGTTGCACCGATCAGCTCATCTTCTTTGGCCTTATCATCCAGATATCCTTCTGTTACATCAGTGATTGTGATATCTAGGTGACCTAAATTGGTTAAGAGTTCAGGAATACCATCTAAAACATCATCAATTGCTGCATCATCAGCTTGTATTGGATCTACACTTGGTCCAGTGGAAGCAACATTAGTTACATCCTTGGTATCCTAGTTATCCTCAGATGGATTCAACAGTGTCTTCCATATTTTGGTGCTATCAAAATCCACTTCATATTTCTTTGCAAAATACTTAAAGTTCTTGCCTTCTTAGGAAATTTCTTTGCATAATTCTTCATGATATCATGTATCTCATCAACTGTGCAATCTTCCATAATAAGTGTGAGAGCTGATTCTCTCATCTATTTCTCAGTTTTTAGTGCATATGTCCATCTTGTATATATCCTATCATATAAATCAGTTGGTATAGAAGTAGAAAACTCAACTGTAACTTGTTTCAAGTTTATCATCATACCTAGTATTGTTTCTTCAAGTTTGTTCTTGTTCTTGGTAGTCAAATCAACAAATTCTTGTATCTTAGGATGTCCTAATTGTCCAGTTGTCTTGATTGATTTTGCAATCTCACCAATAGATTGTGTTGGCTTACTCTATAAAAACTTGAATTGATCTTGATTATCATCAGAATCATCCTTGTCATCTTTGTTCCTCAAATATCTCCTCTTTGGTCTTGGACCTGTATTCTTCATTTTCTTTGATTGGTAAGTGCACTTTGGTGATGGGGTTATTTTAGCTACACCTTTATTCAAAGGTGGTGAATCTTCTTTCCTAGTATGTGATCTGGTCTTTGGTGAAGAATCAGTCTTTATCCCTTTTCCTTTTTTGGCCTTTGGTGCCTTGACTGGTGTGTCATCTGATTCGGTGACTTCATCATGTTCAGATTCGGTATCTTGTTGACCAACTGAGGTCTACTCCTCAGTTTCATCTTCTGATTTTTTAAATTCCTAATCTTTAATATCAAGTTTCCTCTTCATTGTTTTTACTATTCTAGTTTTTTCCTTCCCAATTATTGTACTTGTAAATTGATTAAAATTCTGGTCTTTGCCTCTTCATAGGTTCCAAATCTTATCAGAGTTTTGTCAACAAGATCATTCAATAATTTATCAATTACATTGGAGGAAACATCAATATCTAAATCATAATCTAGTGGGGGTATCCAAGCAGCCCTTGGATCTACTTCTTTTATCAATGTTGCATCCATGTCTACCAAAAAACATTTTTCATCTTTATATTGTTCTACCAATTGAGTAGGAATTCAGGATCTCTTTTCCATTCTGGTTTTAAACTTGGTAAAATAATCATTCATTATTGGTTCAGAATTATGACCTAGAATTTTGATAATTTTATCTATTTGAATTGTAACTAATCTATCTATTTTCCATTTGACTTAGCCAATAGATGGAAAGAAATTTGAGTTTGTCTATCAGTAGCTTGGAAAGATCCAATTTCTTTCCCTTCTTCACAATCTTGTAGGCTAAGTCCATAGCTCCACAAGGTACCTTGTTTAATCTTCTAGATTAGAATATCTTGTATCCAATTTCGTATGCTCCAAATCTTAGTTCAGGATCACTGATATAGTTAACCTTCAAACCTCTACCATCCCACTCAGCTAATGTAAGCTTTTCCAACTCGGTTCTTGATAGGTGCTTGAGTGCTTTGGTTTTAACTTAGATTGGATAACCTATGACAACATGGATAATGTCTCTCATTATCTTCTTATGTTCATCCAGCCATAGTTTACCTTCCTATACCCTACTAAGTACAATACAGATCCATTCATTCTGAAAACCTTCAAAAGTTTAGGGAATTGGTTAACCCCTTAACTTCCAAATGTTTATGCCCATCCTTTAGTTTTCCATCTGTGCACAATGCTTGGAAAGTAGAAATAAGTTCAAAGTCTCTAATTTCACCTATCTTGCAGTGTATATAGGCACACACATATTGTAGGAGAAAAACCTTAGGATGGATCAATGAAAATACGCCTTTGTCATCTGGTTGTGCTGCAACTTGTGGGTGAATCTTATAGTTAGGTTTCATGCAGGTAGAGTTCTTGATCAAAACAACCTTCTTGTCCTTGACCAGCTTAGCTTTCTTTGAGCAAGATGAAGATGCCATGGTTTTTCAATTTAGGGCTTCCTTAAAATGATGATCAAATGATTTGGTGAGTTTAGAATTCACAATAACTGACCTCTGTATGCTCAAAATGCGCTGAAATCTCTGTTGAATGCTCGAATAATTTTTTTTGCAACTTTTCTCTCTGTCCGCTGTTATGCTCTGTGATCGCATTGTGAGAAAATGAGCTCATGTCGACCAAATTTATAGAAAATAACTTAGGGTGGTGCAATAAATTCTCTTCATCGACCACTCAGTGAGCAAACATTTAGCTCAGTTAACACAAAATATTTCATCTCGGTAAATGGTACAAATGCTCAGTTGTCTCATCACATTTTCACTGACTGACAGTTCTAACTCTGAACATATTAAACAACTTGACTAGATCAAAGTAATCAAACATGTAATTCCACAGTGCATCTTTATTCATGCTAATTTTTCATATGTAAAATGAATATAGGAACTGATGTAAAATATAACATTGCAAAACATAGTTCCATACTTGCTTGTATTGCTCAGTTGGAGATGGTGGAGCCACCTAACCCATTGGATGAGGTGTCACCAACTGTTGTGCTTGGTCTTGCATTATCATTTGATACTCTTCTCCACATTTGATTCCTGATCCTCACAATTTCATCAATTGTATTTCCATTCCCATAAGTATTTATTTGGTTTGCACAATCTCTGCTTAGGTGACCGACTTTCTAACAGTGAGAACATGCCATTCAAGAGCTTGACCAATTCCTAGACTTGACTCACCATAGTTTCATATAGCTTTCTATAATGTGCCCATATTTACCACATGATTCACAACTACTCCAAATGTTATAATCCTATGCATAATTATTTCCTTGTCTTCTCGGTTGATTTACCGTTTCTTGTCCTTTAGGCGTCCAGATTTGTTTTGTGTTTTTATTGCATGCTTGTTTTGTATGACCATTAATGTTGCAATTCTTACAATATTTATCCATGTATGGTTTCTTCTTTGGTTTTTTCAACTTGGATCTACACTTATGTGTCTGATGCCCATGCTTATTACAACTATAAAAATACCATTGAATTTAGGAGGGTTTCTAGGAATACCTTTTGCTTTTCTCCAACAAATATTTGATGTGTGGCCTGGTTTTCTACAATGATGGCAAGAGGGCTTTTTCAGCTTAGGACTTGAGTATACATTCCTTTTTTCAACTTGATTTGACGATTCTCCTTGCTCGGTATACCCTAATCCGATATTGTTGTTCCGTCTTCTTTGATAGTTCATAAATTCATCCATTCTTTTGGTACTATCTTCAAATCTCTTTATCACTTCATTATGTTTCTGTAAATATTCAATTCATTTCTCAGTTTTTCATTTTCTTCTCTCACTACACAAATGTATTCTATTCTTCTTGCAAGTTTAGTAGACACTTGGTTTTTGTCATGACTCATAGCAACCATTTGATTTATGATCTCAAAGTATTGTTCAGTAAGTCTCAATATCTTAGTTTCTTTCACTTTTAAAGTTTTAGTCATCTGTCTTCTTTCATCAAAAACCAAGTTTCTATCTTGTTCAACTTTCTTTGCATCATTCAAGGATTCAACCATTCTGACTATTTGTGTATCTTGACCGATATGTAGTGCTTTCACTTGTTCAGTAAGTTGTTGATTTCTTTCAGATAGTTTTGATATGATTCCTTCAGATGCATCATATATGCTACTAGATTAAGATCTAGATGTATCAAATAGGTCATGAATATATTCTTCATGATAATCAGTCTCACAATAGCAAAGTTCCATTTCCTTTCTCTTAATCAACATCTCCCTGAGTTTTTCTTTAGCTTCTTTGTACTTTTAAACATAGATCTGCAACTATAATTTATGATTTTCAATAGTTTTATCAAGTTTATACCTTTCCATTGTAAGATCTTTTATCTTCAGTGATTAAAAATTCTAAACAAGAGAACTAGCTCTGATACCAATTTTTGGGATAATGGAAAGGATATGTTCTGAGAGGGGAGGGGTGAATCAGTACCCTTAAAATTTTTTAATCAAATCCTTGTAATCACTGTACTATATTAACCGACGTAGTAGACTGTATACACCAAACATATAGTATCAATACTGAAATGTAAATGCATATAAAATAAAAATTAAACATACATGAAATGAAGTACACATGACACTAGTATTTTGGTATTGCAGAAAACCCCTGTTAGAAGGTAAAAACCGCGGTGAGGATGAGACCCACAAAACTTCACTAATACAGTACTAAAGAAAGCCTATTAAAGCTTACAAACAATGATCACTTCTGATGATCTTACCCTATTAGGAGTAACAAAAATATCGGCTAGATCTACCTCGTGGGAGGATTCAAAAACAAAATCTATGTGTGCACTCAGTTAAGAGATTTACAAAAGACTGTTAAGTCTACTCTGTTAAGAGATTTAGGTGTCTATTACAATTGTTAGAGAGTACCAAAAAGTTTGATCTGAAACATATACAATCTCAAAATTTCTGATACAAATCCATTAAGTTCATACATAACATATCACCTAAATGTGAATGATAATACCTTCTGCTCTGTTCTTCTCAGTAGCCTTGCCTTAGTTCTGAAAACTGAATTATGTTGTCTAGTCTCTGTCCTTAAAATCCTTGTCTGATCTTTGACGTCCATATTATGGTAGCTACTTGATCATTTCTTGATCAACATACATTACAGAATGACATCTATACAATTATATATAATGTGACCTAATTAGGGCTTAACAATTACATCCTTACCCTAAGATCAACGATTAAAAATTTTACGTTGATCAAATAAACATAGAAGACATAAACAATTAATGCTGGAAATCCATAATTAATGTCCTCCTCAATCATGTAAACTATTATCTAGGTTGGCTCAAAATTTGTTACATAGATTAATGTGCCATAACAAACTTTTAGGTGGCCACTGGTCCACTTGGTAAAAGTTGTCTCTTGGTGCTCGGTGTAGTTTGTGTATCTTGGTTATACTGGTGTTCAGTTATTATTGTGTAGCTTAGTGTTGTCTACTTCTTGGTATAGTCTATGTACTTGGGTATCACTGCAGTTGGTTAACTATGGGTGCGATCAGTGCTCTCGGTTAACTCTGCACTTTGGTGATATATACTGACTGTCCTGTTTGACTCTGTTACCAACTATCCATTTTGTGTACATGCATACTAATGAAAACTTCAATGTGAAATTGGAGTAACAAGCAGAATATCATATCTGTGCCTTTAAAGAAATTTGTAACCAAAAGGACATTGCTCATCAAAACGTCACTTTTCGTTTATTACCCTAGACACTTTGGGAATTTGCATACAAATAGTATCTCAATTTAACATCAAGATCCACTAACCACATGGATAGAGTTTGAGACCAAATTATTTAATCACTTTAAATTTTATGTGGATCCCACTAGTTTACACCACTAGTTTATCTCATGTAGGAAAGAGCCAAGCAAGCGTTTAGCGATGTTCAACCATTATTTTAACAAAATACATCAAAATTTATAGGCTCCCTACCTCATGAACATTGATGTGATAATTAAGGTGTATCTTTGAGGCTTGGACCTATTGAATTAATTTTCCTAAGAAGGATCCCACCTTAGTACATCAACACACTTGAAAAGGTGTCTAACAAATCAATTATTCTTACTAATAAAATAGATCCTCAAGCTCGAGGAAAGTTTGGGACTTTACCATCATTTGGTAACCCACTGTAATAAATCCATTCTTAGTGATAAATCACACTTTGAAAAATCACACACTATTTTTGAATCCAATCCCAGTTGATCCCATTATGCCCCCGCTTCTAGAAATATCCTATATAGAGAATGAGGTCCATCAAACGACGTTCTTTTAACAAAAAACATTACCTCCTAGTGGATTCAATGGTCCCCTTTCATCTGAACTAGAAGCTATGAAGAAAAATCTTTCATAGGTGGCTAGTGACCTTACTAAGCTGAAGTTGAACCCCCCTCAGGCCCAAAATACATATCCCCATCAACCCACTGCTCTGCACTCTTACCCATAAAATTCCAACCATAACTATAGAAATTACAAAAAAAATAATTTTTTGGAAAAGGGATTTGGGAAGAAGAGGCCAAACCATCATTGGAATACTCTCCCAAATAATAGTAGCATGCCTTCAAATAATGAAAATGTTTATGAATGTGTTGACGCTAATTTTGCAGGGTTTGTAGGTGAATTCTTGAATAATAGTACTTACAATGATGAAATGAACAATGATACATCACATGTTCTAGGGAGTATGACCAATCAGTTCAATGGAATGATTTTTGATTACTATGTACCTGAGTCTATGGGATAGATGAAGTAAATTATCAAGAAGATGAATTTGTGATCCCATTTCAAAGGGAGAATGAGCTTGAATATTCAGAAGCCCATGCTTTCCAAAACAATAATTGTAGTAATTAAAATATGAGAAGTAAAATGGAACTTCTTACAGATAAAATCCCTCCTACGATGCAATTGACTCTGCCCAACCCTAGGACCAGTAATAGTGTGGCACCACCTAAAGGGTCGAATATTTCTCTATCACCCTCAGTGCACACACCAATGGAAACTAGAAGTTTCACATCCTTCTCAGAAAATTACAGTACAATGGTGGAATTAAAAAATAATAAAGAAAACATATCTATGTATGACATGCTGCAAAGTTGTCACTCATAGAGGTAATCCTTGTTAAAATCTCTCATTCATGATAGAATCCTTTGTTTAGTGCATCCCGTGCTCACTCATCAAGTATAAATTTAGCTGAAATGTTGCCCACTATGTTTAAGGATAAAACAAAGGTGCCCCTGTTTTTGTTGAGTTTACAATTTTTTGGTAAGAACTTGCACAATTTCTTGATAGATTCATGGGCATCCTATAATGTCGTGTCTCTCTCCATATGTCAGAAACTTGGAATGGTGCCTCAACTGACTAACATGGTTTTCATACAATTAGAAAAAATGAGGTGAAGGTGTAGCACAGGAAAATGATGAAAACATGCACACAAGAGGAACCATCAAACTCTAAAGCATGCACAATCAACCTATCCAAGCACAAAATAAATTAAGATAAAGAAATGCAAATTATGAACAAAACTCCCACAATTTGACAATTGTACTCTTTCTTTCTTCTCCAAATGTTGATGTAGCTCTCATATGGACATGATGCAATTAAAACATGAAAGAGAAAGATTATATTATGGTGAGAAAATTCAAAATGCGATGGTTAACTTGATTGAGAAAATGGATCTCAATTTATAGGAAGAGAGACCAAGTTGCAGAATTAGCAATTAGGCGCACAAATTGGAAGATTGTCATAATTGAGAAGTGAAATAGGAAAAGTATAATATTATGAAACATTATCACAAATTGTAAGAGATCAAATTGGGAAAATTAGTGTGGAGAAGGAAAGGGAAATTTTTCATAAAGTATGACAAATTATGAAGAAGGAAAAGAAGAAAGTGTCATAAATTATGACAACTATGACAAATGGAGGGAATTTTGAATTATAAAAACTCATATTTCCCACAAAAATAGAAATTAGTAAATGAGAATTATAAAATTAACTAATTAGAATAATTAATTGAGGAGACATAGGAAAAATGGAATAAATAAATTCAATTTATTTATTCAACTAGGACATAGGGATAAACTATGGATTATTCATCCCAAGAGGACAAATTAATGGATAATTGACCAAATTGATGAAAATGATGCAAAGACAAATTGATTTTTATGACTTTGATGAGGATCATGAACAATTTTGATGGTTTCAGAATGGTTTAGGAAAATGAGGAGGCATCAATGATCTTTGACAATGCACTTGAATTTATTGCTGACAAAATAGCATCGATGATCTTTGATAATGCTATTGAAGAAGCCATATGACGATGAGGCATCGATGAAATTTGACAATGCACTCAAATAATAATGAGGAGAAGGCATTGATGAATTTTGAAAATATCTTGGAAGGATGATGATGATCCATTGATTAAGTTTGACAATGCCTTGGACAAGGCTGATGATGATACCAACAATGAACTTTGACAACAATATCAAAGGATGACAAAGATGACGATTGATAATGATGGGGAGATATCAATGAATTTGAAAATGCTCTTGGGGAGACAAAGATGATCTTTTCAATGCTCCTGAATTGATAATGGTAAGGCATCGATGAAATTTGACAATGCCTTGGACAAGATTGATGATGATAGCATCAATGAACTTTGACAACACTATCGAAGGAGGGTTGAAAAGAGATGAGGCATTGATGAACTTTGACAATGACCTAGAATGGTATAAATGAATTCAAAATGATCTTGGATTGATTTAGGAATATTACGAATGATTAGGATTGGTTTAGGAAGATGATCAATTCAGCCAAAATGAGAGAAATGTTAGTAATTGATGACATGGAATAATGACACAATATTAGTGAATGATAAAGATCAAACACACAATATAGAAGACATGTTAAAAAGGGGGCATAGGCATTGAACCATTTTTGTGTATTTACATTTTCCCCTCTTTGATACAATGAAATTATGAGTGTTGTGCCAAACAAAAATTAAAAATCATGCCCCAGTGGATTGACAGAATGCATGTAGGATGCCCCCTCAAAAAATATAGTAGAAATTGACATGAGGACAATTTTTCAAAGAGAAAAGTGATTGCAAGGTGCGAAGGATTGACAAAAGAAATATTAGTAAAAGCACAAATTAGATGAAGAATAGTTATTAAGAATGAAAAGTGCTTTCATAAGTGCACTAATATCAAGAGAACTTTATTTGATATCGAAAATCAGATTTATCACACCATAAAAAAATAAAGTCAGAGCGATAATGCGATCCCTTTGTGTAAAAACAAACACAATGTAGGAAAGGAATGTTTCCATCCATCCTGAAGCATATGGCATACATGACCCAAAAATTTATGAAAGACACCTCAAAAATAGAAGATAAAAACAAAACAAAGGACCTTGAACCATCCCGACCACTCTCATCACTTAGTGATATCCTGGAGTAGCATAGAAACATGACAAAAGATAAATCAATAAAAGATTAGACTCGCTGAACCAAGCAAGTCGACAACTAGTTTGACCTTATTCTCAAAGTTGATAGTTTGTTTGATTATGATGATGATGTCTGGTTTTAGGAATGAAGTACCATGTCTAAGACAAATACCTACTCATTTCAAGTATACCACACCCTGTATAAGACAAATAATAGGTTTGATAAAGGACAAATTGATGTTGATTGATTGATAGGACAAGTTTGATCTGATTGATTGCTGACATGATTGGATAGATTGTCTGTTAATGTGTGATTTTGTTAAGCACAAAGTTTGATAAGTCTCTAGATTGTGTCTGCTCAAATGTCTATCTTGTTGCAAAGAAACAATTTATTGATGACAGAAAGCGATTATGAACATGATGAGAAAATGAAATGAGTGTCATAAACTAACATTTATTACTGATTTTTTGATGATTTTTTTATTTTTAGGATTTTTTCAAGACTTTTTATGCTTTTTATGGTCTTTTTTCAAAATCATATTTAATTTTTTTGAAATTTTTTTAGGACATTAATATTTACATGATAAAGTTGTATTGAAATTTCCCCCAGTGTCTAGCAAAGAAAGGAAATTGTGGAAGGACAAGTGGATTGGTAGACGGATGAAGGCCAAGGGTAGCTTGCATTAGATCTGTTTAGGTGCCAAGGACTATCCAAGAAATGAGATAACATGTTTTTCACCAAGATGAGGGTTTTGACATGAAAAGATAGGGAAATGAAACAGTGCACTGGATAACATGTGATGAATAAGAATGAACATGTCAAGAGGTTTATTTCAAAACATGTTTTTAGAGTTTAATTCCTTATGTTATATCAAGATCAAGATAGGTACTTGGAAAGGAAAATGATAGGATATGGATGAGATCAGAAAGATCAAGAATGGGAAAGGGGTAAGGGATATGGATATATGGTTAGGATAGGATAGGAAATATGGACCAAAGGGATGTAGGCAATGTAAAGGTGATAGGACATGTCATGCTTCAAGGGAGATCTCTAGCCTTCTCAAGATCAAAGTTGGGAAAAAGGGAATAGGATAAGGGATATGAAAGGCATAGGATAATGGAGGAAATGCGAGGATAATAGAGGATAATGACAGGGGTATGAGATGATATAAAAATATGGATGAAACCTTCCCCCAAATATGAAATGCAAGAAGTTCATAAATTACGCATGACGCCTGTTTGCCAGGTTTTCATCATGGTACTTGCCCAAAGTGCCTATTTGCCAGGTTTTCTCTATTGGATGAAATTATTTCTCTTTATTCTTTTTTTTTGTTACCAAGATGCCTGTTTGACAGGTTTTCATCAGGGCAACTTTTCTTCTTTTTCATTTTTTTTTTCCTTTTTTCTTTTTCTTTTTTTTTAAAATTTTTTTTTTCTTTTTTTTTGACATTTTGGAAGATGGATGCATGATATGACATGGATGGAGGAATCAAGCACCTTAATATTTGGATGATTATCTTGAAGGAAATGTAAAAATGAACCATGACTATGACAGTATGGTGAAAGACATTGGCAGGATAATGCCAAAGGGATATGAAAGGGGTAATTATATGAAGTTGGATAAGGGTTTAGGAAAAGGAATGGATAGGATGGTTGAAAGGTTGGAATATGGGTGTTGGATAATGAAGGAATTTTAGGTAGGATTTATTTAGATTGGAAGGGAATGTGGGCAAGAACAACATTGGCACACACCTTGAGGGGTGATGGAGTGATGGAGGAGAATTAGATTTTGGATTTCTAAGGCTTAATGGAGAAATAGATATGGATTTTGGGACACAAGGATCCAAAATGGATTTGGAAGATGGAAGACATTTAGATGGAGGGATAATGACTATAGATGCCAATTTGGATTTTTCTTTGGGACAATATGCTTCAAGAAGCTTCTTAAGAATCCACACGCATTTTGATTTTTCATATTTTTGTGGGTCCTTGAAATGCATTGCTTCCACAAGGGATTTAGGAACCCATACAATTTTTTATTTTCTTTGGGCCTTTCTAGCCTTTTGGAAATTTCTTTTTCTTTTTGGATCAAATTTTCTTTGTTTTGAAATTTCGATTAGACTGAACATGTTGATCCTTGACTACATGTGGATTGCTTGAATTATGGAATTTATGATTGGCATCAAAATTTATTGGAGGAGGAATGAGATTCATGGATGGATAAAAATTATAGGCAGGAATTTTGAACGGATGGAAGGTTCTCCAAGATGTGTGCCTTTGTTAACTTACATTTGGGAATGTGTAAATGGATTGAGAACTAGTGGAGGGAGGAATATATGGACCTGGGATGGATGGGAGGATTGAAGGGGGAGGTATATATTTAGATTTGGATTTGGAAGGGATACCAACATATTGAGATAGAGATTTTTTATTAAGACCATGGCCATCAAAATTTTGTTTCATATGAAAGGGTTTTAATATATCTTTTGCATGGAGGTCTAACCCTTTGACATGATAATTCTTTCTTTGACTAGTAGGATACTTGCTACAAGCCGCAAGTCCATTATTATAAGGTGTGTATGATATGGAAGTAGTTATAGGACCATGAGGTGTAATAGACTCTATAGAATTAGGGGAACCCATTTGAAGTGTAAGGGGTTCATGAACAACTTGCATAGATGTGCTTGGATTTAAAGGGGGATCAGGAAGAATAATGAGATCCTGTGATGGAATAGGAGCAATGACAAGATCATTTGGCAAGATAGGATCTTGTGGGAGGTCTAGAGGATTAGGACATGGAGATGAAGGGATGGGGGTATCTTTTGGAGGATCTAGAGGGATAATGGGATCTTTTGGAGGATCCAAAGGGAAGATGGGATCTTTTTCAAGGATCCTAAGGTGAGGGGATACTTTGATTTTGACTTGTAATAGGACCATGGGAAGAAATGGAAGGGGTACCATGATATTTCTTAGAAAGTGGAAGGTCAATGAGACTTGGAAGGAAATTTTTTTATTGAAATGGAATGGGATCAGCTTAGATAGAAAGGACATGGATGGTGGGATCATTGTGAGGTTAAAAGGAAATGGGATCATCATGAGGTTGAATGGTAATGAGATATTGGTCAATAATTGGATAGGATTGGTCATTTTTGGGATCTTGGTCTTGGTTTGATTTAGGACATCTTTCTTTGTTCTTTGGACCATCCTCTTGAAATGGGGAATGACCTAGGATATGCATGGGGGATTGTGGAAAGGGATCAATTCTTTGGAATGAAGGAGATAGACTTTGCATGGGACTTTCTTGAATGAAATTACTTGAAGATGGAGGACATGGAGGCATTGGATCTAGAATTTTGAAAGAATGGAAGAGACTTGGATTAAAAATAGGAATATCTTGGATTTCTTCTATGGATAGCCCTTGGGGGGTTTCTTCATTGGATTTGCAACTCGAGGGTGATGGAATAAATTGTTATTGTGAAACTTTGGGGGATGAAGGAGTGGAGGGAAACATGGATGTTTCTTGAAGGTCAGTGTCTTGATAGGGAATGTGTATGTCATCCTTGTGATTACTTTGGAATGAGGCCTTTCTAGACATGGGTGAATTATTTTTTCTTTCTTGCTCTTCATCCATATGAAACAATTTTGTAAATAAACTCCTTAAAGATTTGGGTCTTGATTGAATCATTTGCATTATTGGCACAAATGGTTGTGAAATAAGGATTGGTTTATAGTTTGAAGGTTCCCTAGTTTAATTATGCCATGCTCTGGTTGGAAGATTTGATTTGGAACTTGAGATCTTGTCACAATCAACATGATGACTAAATGAACTTAAGTAGGAAAGGATATATGATAAATGCACTTGTTTTTGGATTTTGAAGATTTTGGAATGATATGAAACCTAAGATATGCAAGGGCTTTATGCAAATGAAAATTTTGGATTTTGGATGATTATGTAAAGCAAACTAAGGCTTATGAAACTATGATTTTGGGAATTTGGACTTTGAAAAAATCTTTGGAAAATGCAAACGTAAGAGTATAGCCTTAGGAAATTGAATAAGGACCTTGACTTAAAACGGATCAAAGGGACAATTGGATAAAAAAGGGACTAAGTCAAATTCACCATGACAAAGATGAAATTTGACTAAATGATAAAGGGAAAATTTGGATAGAGGGACAAAGGGACCAAGTCAAGATCTTGTTTTCAATAACATAAGGAAAGACTCTAAGATTTGGATTTTTGTGGGATTTTGCAAAGTTTTAAAAGGTTCTAAGTGAAAAATGAGGAAAAGATATGCAATATGAAATGTCAATGCAATATACAATTATCAAGGCAATATGAAACAATTAAAATTATTTTTACAACTAAAAGGGAGGATGATATGATATGCAAAATGGAAATGCAAGCTAAAGGAGGAAGGATAATTCAAATGCAAGAAAAAGGTCTCAATGCAAGTTCATGTTTTCTGCAAAGTTCACGAAAAGGTTTTAAATACTTTGAAGGTGTCTTGAAACCATTTTGAATGTTTAGAATAGGTCTTGAAATATTTTGAATGTTTGAAGAGGTCTTGAAATATTTTGAATGTTTGAAGAGGCCTTGAAATCTTTGGCACTCACACAAAATATGTTAGATAGAATGGTCATTGTAGAAAAATTAAACTATCACACCATAACCTAGGCTTGAAGGACAATACTTTCTGAATCCCCACTTGGATTAAATCCATTTGTGCTTATTCAAAGTAGATAGCTTATAATTTTGGTAGCATTGGCTCCCCTCCATGACACTCACTTCTCGAGCATACCAAACTTTGAATTCCAAGGGTCATCACCTCCCAAGGAATTTGGTATCTCTACTAAAAATCGTAAGAGTGTGGGGAATATTAGTTGGTCTCTGAATTTCTACGCCAGCAAGTAGAAGAATTTTGGCCACTAAAAAAAAGGGTCTAGTAAGGTCATCCATTCAGGTGGCTATACATGCGACAGATTAGCCCCATTATGGAGGCCTCCTAGCCTATAGAAGTTATGTTCCATAGGTTTTTACAAACCACGTAGGTACTGAGGGAGATCTTCTGTCAGTATAGAAAAATTGACACCTATTCATTATGACAGTAATCACAAAAAAATTTCCTATATACCGGTTCAGAAGGGCTTGGATTTATCCTGTTACCGATTGGACAATCGCTCTAACTGGCTCTGTTAAAGCTCTCGAGAGGTAGCCACACTAAAATATTTGTATGAATTTTATCTTACACCCAAGATTAGCAAAGGCAAGGGGAGAGGATACGTTCATACAATTATTTGGGAATATAATTATAGAAGTCACTTCAAACACATAAGGAAAATGGTTCCTTTTAAGCACCAAAATTGAAGTGTTTTTTTAACTGCTAAACAAGGACAAAAGTTTTGAAAGACACAAAAGGTCTTCGTCAAGCGTCTTGCATCAAAAAAATTAATATTTTGTCATGCATCCTTAATACCATGAATTAAAAGGTTCTTAAACTATCATTAGTAACACCAAAAATCTCTTATTCTAAGCCTAGAATAGAAGTATGAATGCATATTTATAAAAATGAGCAACAAAACCCTGAAAAATGCCAATTATGCATAAACAGTGACCAACTGCACAATTTTTTTAACTAAGTGCTCAAATTTATTGACCAAATGCACAAATTTGGCTACCAAGTTCCCAAAAACATCAACCAAGTGTACAGGATCATCATCCAAGTGTGTAGGACTTGAAATAAAGACCTTAACTAGATTGATTTGCAATGGATCCTAAACTAGATGAATGTTCATTTTAAGATTCCAAATCAAGTCTAAATGTTAATTTTAAGTTCATTTACCTCTTAATAAACTTTATTTGACATATTTGAATCAATTAGGACCCATAATTAAGCTATATTGTGAACTTGAACTTAATTGAAAGAAAACTGATTGACTTACCTTGTATGGAATCCTAAACTATGTAAAGTTCATTTTAGGAACACCAAACTTAAATATGAGATTCATTTTAAGTTCCCAAAATTAAATATGAGGTTAATTAACAAAATTATGATTTTTTTTCACCATTTAGGGTTCAGTATAGCCTTAGAGCTGAAAAAAGTGAAAGTAGTAAGCATAAAATGCATAAATACTTCCTAAACCCTACTGTGCTGATCCTAAACAATCAAAATTCATATTATTTGAACAAGTGCATAGAAAGGAAAACCAAGTGCATAGAAAGGTCAAAAAAGTGTGCAAAAAGGTCAACCAAGTGTGCAATAAGGTCAACCAAGTGTACAAATTTGGGCATTGAGTGCGTAAAACTTAACCAACTACACATAATTTTAGACCAACTGCACAACTTTCTTCTAGTGCCCTGTAACTGCATAAAAAAACTAAAATAAGGAAGATAATACATGTTTCACGTTGGTTTCACCAAATTTAAGACCAGAAAAAAATGTAGTAAGCATATATAGAATAACTACAAAACCCTAAACAATATGCAAACCCATCCAATCTACCATTAAAGCCATTGAAATGAGAGCTCAAAATATATGCAAATAAACATACAACCCCCTTCAATTAAAGATCCAATTTTCTCATTTATTCTCCATTGAGTTTATTGATGTAGCTCTTTGCCAATGACAAAATGCACAAATATTTGAAACCCAAAGTGATATCAAGAATACTAGGAGATAACGGTTAACCAAAGAAAGACAAAATGAGCTCAATTTATAGGTTGCATGTTCGATTCACGTCGGGTTCACCAATTTTAGGGTAGGAAAATGATGAAAAATTCACACACAAGGAACCATAAAACTCTAAATCAGCACAATCAACCTATCTAAACACAAATTAAATTGAGACAAAGAAATGCAAATTATAAACAAAACTCCCTCAATTTGACAATTGTACTCTTTCTTGCTTCTCCAAATGTTGATGTAGCTCTCACATGGACATGATGCACTTAAAACATGAAAGAAAACGAATATAATTATGGAGAGAAGATTAAAAATGCGATGGTTAACTTGATTGATAAAATGGATCTCAATTTATAGGAAGAGAGACCATATTGCAGAATTAGCAATTAGGTGCACAAATTGGAAGATTGTCATAATTGAGAAGTGAAATTGGAAAAGTGTCATATTATGTCACATTATGAAAAATTTTAAGAGATCAAATTGGGAAAATTAGTGTGGAGAAGGAAAGGGAAATTTTTCACAAAGTATGACAAATTATGACAAAGGAAAAGAAGAAAGTGTCATAGATTATGACAACTATGACAAATGGAGGCTAATTAATATGAGGGAATTTTGAATTATAAAATATAATATTTAAAACAAAAATGGAAATTAGTAAATAGGAATTAACCAATTAATTAATTGTGAAGACATAGGAAAAATGGAATAAATAAAGTCAATTTATTTATTCAATTAGGACATAGGGATAAACTATGGATTATTCATCCCAAGAGGACAAATTAATGGATCATTAACCAAATTGATGACAATGATGAAAATTTGACTTGATTTTGATGACTTTGATGAGAACTAGGAAACATTTTGATGGTTCGGAATGATTTAGGAAAATGACGAGGCATCGATGATCTTTGACAATGCACTCGAATGATTGCTGACGAAATAACATCGATGGTCTTTGATAATGCTATTAAAGAATCCGTATGATGATGAGGCATAGATGAAATTTGAAAATGCACTCAAATAATGATGAGGAGAAGGCATTGATAAATTTTTACAATACCTTGGAAGGATGATGATGAGGCATTGATGAAATTTGACAATGCCTTGGACAAGGTCGATGACAATAACATCAGTGAACTTTGACAACACTATCGAAGGATGAAAAAGAGGAGGATTGATAATGATGGGGATACATCAATGAACTTGACAATGCTCTTGGGGAGACATAGACGATATTGAAAATGCTCCTGAGCTAATGATGATAAGGCATCGATGAACTTTAACAATGCATTGGACAAAATTGATGATGATAGCATTGATGAACTTAGACAACACTATCGAAGGAGGGTTGAAAAGAGATGAGGCATTGATGACCTTTGACAATGCCCTAGAATGATATAAATGAATTCAGAATGATCTTGGATTGATTTATGAAGATTAGGAATAATTAGGAATGATTAGGATTGATTAAGATTGGTTTAGGAAGATGATCAATTAGGCTAAAATGAGAGAAATGTTAGTAATTGATGAAATGGAAGAATGATACAATATTAGTGAATGATAAAGATGAAGCACACAATATAGAAGACATGCTGAAAAGGGGACATAGGTATTGGAATATTTTTGGGTGTTTACAGAAGGTGGTGTGCGTTCTTAAAGATGTTCACATAGAACTAGTGACCGATCCTAGGAATCAAGAGCGTATTAATAGTCATGTTGTAGACATACCCAAAATAAATGGCATGATGCTTGGTGCAAAATGGACCAACTATTTGAGGGGTTGGATATCCATTGACTTCATGTAGTTGTGGCTTCCTTGGAGAGGGTTGAATAATTAGATTAAGATTGATGTAGAGCCCAATTTAAAAAATGATTATGGACTATAATTCTGAAAATGAGGCACTTTTCATGCAATCAGATTTGGGGGTATACAAATTGGATAATATTTTTGCATTTCATTTTCAAGAAAAGGAAGACAAAGATGAAAACCTGGTGCAAAGCTTATAGGAATTAA
Organism: Thuja plicata; assembly: GCA_018584345.1. Lineage (NCBI taxonomy): Eukaryota > Viridiplantae > Streptophyta > Pinopsida > Cupressales > Cupressaceae > Thuja > Thuja plicata. The sequence continues at coordinate 1,706,531 of MU227611.1, read as the reverse complement.
TTCCTAATGAAGAAGTATTTTAGGATTTTTCTCAAACATTGACCAAGAATTTGAAACAATTAGGGAGAGATGTTGATATGAATATCTTGTTTTTGCCTAATTATTATTGCCTTCATCATCAAGACCATTCAAAATTTACATGTTCTTGTTCCTAAGATGCACTTGCAAGGGCATTTCTTCAAATATCATAGGATGGTCTTGAATAGAGTTCAAACTCAGAAGATACAAGTCATGAACTAAGTGTTGAAAGTGAAATAACTTTGGATGATGGGTGTTTACCTCTATATGTGAAGCCACAAGTTCATGAGGATGTCAAGGATGAGGGAATGGAAGAAAAGGTATCTCCTCCAAGTAGTGAGGGGTTTGTAAATACTAATTTAGAAACTGTCTTTTCTACTATGGAGAAAGAAAATCATGGAAGTTCATCTGATCCAACCTCAGAAGTGGTAATTCCCAAGGTAAGATGCACCATGCAACTTAAGTCTAAATCAATAAAACAACACCAAGTATGGAAGCTCCGGTTTGCTGGTTCAAAGTGTAAGAAAGGGGCTAGAGATGGAAGTGAATTGGTTATCCTAAGAGGTAAATAATTCTATGAAACATATATATTATAATTTTGTGTACTAACAACATTGCTAAATATGAGGCATTAGTTAGAGGACTCCTCATGGAACATGAAAAGAAAGTCAAGGCCTTGGTAGTTAAGGGTGATTCTCAGCAAGTAGTCAGGTAGGTATGCATTCAATACTCATGTAATGATAAGAGATTGAGTGCATACTGGAATTGAGTATGGATCTCATTGAATATTTTGAAGTGTTCAATATCCAATCAATCTCAAGACAAAAGAACAATGTCACAAATGTTCTTTATGTATCTGCAAGCTCATTACATCCCATGGAAAAGTTGAGGTTGAAGAATTTTTTAGTTTAATTGGTTGCTACCCCTACAAATTCCAAAGAATATCACTAGTTTCCAAGTCTTCTAAGATGACCAATACATATTGGAATTCATCATGTGTAATGGTGTTCTTTGAGAAATAGATCATAGATGAAGAGAAATTCAACCCTGATGATCTAGGTGATTAGGGTATCCTAAATTTGAGAAGAAATTCTATCCCTAAGGGTATAGTGGCATTGGAAATAAATTTTGACACGGTCAAAGCTGCACTTAATAGGAAACCAGTACCATCTTTGGATGAGACTGAATATAATTTACATAGTATTGGCACTGAGGAAGACCAGAGAGATATTCATATTGGTAAAGTGGGTACTCGTGAAGAAAAATAATGAATGGTACAACTTCTCAGAGAGTATCAAGATGTCATTGTGTGGAGCTATGAAGAGTTGAAAACTTATGACACCTCAGTAATTGTTCACAAAATTCTATTGAATCTAGACGCCAAACCTTTTTTTCAGAGGTAGTGGCCTATAAATTATTTTATTGAGCCTATAATACAAAATGAAGTTCAAAGTTGTTTGATGCCAAGATCATTTTTCTGATAAGACACTCTAATTGGGTGGCTAATATAATACTGGTGAGGAAAAATAATGGTGACATTAGGCTTTGTGTTGATTTTTAGAATATCAATAAGGCATCTCAAAATGATAATTATCATCTTCCATCACTGGAAAAGGTTGTACAGGTGGTTAATGGTTTACAAATTCTATCTTTCCTGGATGTATACTCAAGATATAATAAGGTTATGGTCCATGAAGAAGATAGGATGAAAACAAAATTCACCATAAAGTGGGGGAAATTTTATTATCTATGTATACCTTTTGGGTTGATTAATGTTGGTGCCATATTTCAATGAGAAATTTATACTGCTTTCAAAGGAATTGTGGGAAAATGTATCATTACTTATATGGATGACTTGACCATTTTCTCTAAAAATTTAGCGAACCATGTGGATGATTTAAAAAAGGTGTTGAAACATTGTAGAAGGTATGGTATATGCCTCAACCCTAATAAATGTATATTTAGAGTTATGGAAGGGAAGCTATTAGGTCATATAATTTTAGATGTTGGGATATTTATTGATCTACATAGGGTTAATGTCATTCTCAATTTGAGCTGACCAAACTGTACAAAAGAGTTACAGTATTTCTTTGGGAAGATAATTTTGTTAGGAAACTCATCGATGGATTTGGAGAAATAGTGTGCCCATTATATGATATGCTGAAAAAAGGATGCAAAGATTGGGTGGGTTTCTCCTATGAATAAGTCATTTGAAGAAATGGAAACTACTATGGTTACCTCTTCAGTGCTGCTTAACCCTAAATATACTATCCCCTTTAAGGTATATTCCTTTCCATCTAAACACTCTTATGTCGGGATACTTACACAAAAGAGGGATGGTGAAGATGATAGGCCTATTGCTTTCATGAGTTGTCCTTTAAAAAATTCTGAGCTTAGATATCCAAATTTGGACAAACAATATTTTTCCTTAGTCAAAGCGGTGAAGAAATTTTAAAATTACATTTTAAGAAGTAAGGTGGTTTTCGTAGTCCCAGACCCAACAATGAAATCAATGCTGATGTAGAAGGAACTAGGAGAGAGGAGAGGAAAATGGATGGTGATTCTTAAGGAATTTAACTTAGAGATCCAGCTAATGAAGCTCATGCGGGTACAAGGATTAATTGTGATGAGTGCAAAAATTGATGAGGGTTTGGTATGTCAGTTGCATATAGACAAAGGAGTGGTCACAGATGTTGTTTACTATTTGTTACAGAATTATTGTCCTAAGGGAATGAATAGTTCTCAAAGAGGGGCACTAAAGATCAAAAGTTGTTCTTACATGCTAAAGGCTAGACAACTTTATAAATACAATTATGAAGGCGTATACTTAGATGTACTAATCATGATGAAGCCAAGAAGATCCTAGTGGGTTTTTATGATAAATATGGTATATGTCATGGTTCCGTAGAGGCTACTACCTATCACATTTTCAGATCTAGATATTATTGGCCAACATTTTTCAAAGATACTAACGAGCTTGTTAGATCCTACCATATCTGTCAAAAAAGTGCTACTCGAGAAAGACATCTTGTCATGCCCTTACAACCAATTTTTTAATTACATCATTTTTCCCAATGGGGCATGGATTTTATTGGAATAACTAATCCCCCATATTTTTTAGGACATAGATACATTTTGACAACCAAAAATTATTATACTCGGTGGAAGAAAGTGCAAACATGCAAAAATTACACCATGGAGGTCATCATATGGTTTTTGGAAGAGTTCATCACAATGAGGTTTGGAATACCTTTTTTCCTGGTATGTGATAATGACCCTTATTTTTCTTCAGCTTCTTTAATGCAATGGGCCTTTGAAAATCATGTACATATTAAATTTTCATCCAATTATTATCCGCAAGCTAATGGGGTAGTTGAGTGGACTAATAAGAACTTAATAACTATTATAAAATGCCTACTGGACCAAAACCCTAAAGATTGGCATGTCCAACTTAACTACATATTATGGACTGATAGTGTCAGGGTCAAAATTGAATTAGGGACTTCACCTTACCAGCTTGTTTAAGGGTTGGATCTTACCTTCCCAATGAACCTTAAGATACTTGTCCTAAAATTTATGACTAAACACACTGAAGGGGAAGATAGGGTTCAATGTAGACATATGAACCTCTTGGAGCTGGAAGAGAAAAGAAGGGTAGCTTTAGAACATGTAGCAAAATATCAGGATATTGTCAAGTGATAGTTTTACAAAAGATCCACTATCAAAGCTTTTAGAATCTCTAATCTTGTCCTCATGTGCGATAAGGCTAAAGAAAAACTAGGGAGTCACACTAAATTTGAGAGGTTGTGGACTAGTCTATATCATGTCACATATATTTTAGGAGAGAATACCTTTAGGATTGGTACTTTAGATGGGGAGTTGGTTTCGTTTCTTGCCAATGGCTAGTTCCTGAAACATTATTTTGGATCCTAGAGGGGAATGGTTTCATATTGTATCATAGTAGTATAGTGGTGTGTTTTCTTATCTTTTGGGTCAATTTTGTTTTTACTTTTTGTTTTAAGTATTCCTTTTGCTTTGTTTCTTCTTCTTTTGAGCCAGAAGGGTTAGTGTTTTGTTGTGGTTGTTCCCAACAAGTTGTACATCCCAATTAGTTCTTGATAGAAGGTAGGGGTATTTCTTAGTAAAAAATTCAAAGATAATGCACTCTCACTAAGAGTTGTACCTGGGAATTGGTTATGGAAGTAATTTTTCACTAGAATATCTGGATAATATTTGATGCTAACGATCCAACATCACAAATATACATAATTTTAAAACAAGTCCTAAAATGAGTGGTCTCTTGGTTGTGTGTAGGTCAGAGTCATTACAATAATTTGGGCCTAGACGATGGTATGATTTCAGAACCCTACATTCTGACTATGCCAAAAAAAGAGAAATAGAAAGAAAGACAAAGAGTTACTAAGTGATCCTAAAGCATCACAAAATATATGAAAAAATGCTTAGTTAGAATAAAATGGGTGGTTCTAACAACTTATATTGAGGCTATGGACACCTGAATGGTAGTAGAGAAAGGTTAGACTGAAACATTCAAAGAACTCTATCGGGGCTATGGATGCCTGACTGGAAATAGAGCAATCTCTGGGAAATCTTGGTTGATGTTGTAAAAAAATCTCCAATTTTATGTCCTTCTGGGTGATCCTCATAGAAGTATCTAGTTGGTATAAATACACTCAAACACACATAGGAAAGACTATGCAAAGGTGTTAATCTTGAAGCTCGTGAAATGGTGTTCCCTTTATCTGGTAACTTGGTGATATTTTTTGGTGCAAGGTTAGTTTGAAGGTTGTTTGCTAATGAATAAATAACTTGGTCATTTCTCCTTTTTTTGAGGCTATTTTTTGTGCCTCCAAAAATCACACCCTATTTCGGTCACTTAACCTAACAGCGACCCCCTTTTTGATTCCTCTTTTTGTCCCTCCTTCATTGTATCTTAGTTAGTTGGGTGTCAGGTAGGTGAGATTGTGGGCTTTGGTCCTCTTGATATTTTATCTTTCGAGTGATTAGGATCAAGATCTATTGGTTTTTTCCTTTTTTCTTATTTATCCTTCTATTGTTTGTTTGTTTCCTTTTGTGCTTTTATGTCTTATCTAGGTCTGAAAGCCACTTTTGGGGTGAAAGATGGGGTCCTTATTCCCCGAATGTCTAAAAGCCCAAATGTTTGAATGTTCAAAAGTCCAAAAACCTGGGTGCATGTAAGGACCCTGATCAGGGATCAGGTATGTAGGGATGTGGGGATGGTCAGGGGACTTGAGACTCTGATACCCCACAACCCAAAAATCCTGACCATCGATCCAATTGAGGTGACATCAGCCCAATGCTTTGCATGGACTATAAAAGGGGTTATACTCATTTATTTTACTTTACATGCACTTAGAGAGCTTTCACATTTTCTACGACCTTTCTAATCTCTTTTACCAGTGAATTTTCAAGTGTTCATGCTTCAAGGGTTTCCATTTTCCACATGGTGTTTGGTCACCTTGTCTCCTTTTTTTTGGGTGTGGCTTTGTGATTTGACGAGTTCTGATAAATATTGATTTCAATTCCTTCAAAGATTTCATCTGGGTAATTTGAGTTGTGGGTTTCCTAATTCATGTTATTACAGGTTTCTTATGATCATATTCATTTCTTTGAATGCAAGTTAAATCTATTGTAGTTGATGTTCATTAGATTTTATTTTAGTAAATTTGTTTTAAATCTCTTTTTGCCTTAATATTTTGCAATTTTTGATAAACTCATGGTTAGAATTAGTAGTTAGAATAGAAATTAGAATAGTTTTAACTTTCATTACATGCAAGTTTGTTTTCACATTTATTCAAAAATAGGAAAAAGGTTACAAAATATTTGAAATTTTCAAACTTTCAAGCTTTGAACTAGCAAAGGCCTCCTTATGAAATCACATAATCTTCAATTGATCTTCAACGCAATTGTGACCTAATCATAGAGAACCTTGGGAGTGATTTTAATCACTCTTTCAAGAGAGGTATTTAATTTTCCTATCCCTATTGTTGCATCATGAAAACATGTATAATACATATAAGGTATATGATAACCTAATTTTGAATATGGAGATAGTTGTCTGAGAGTCACTTGACATAGAAAATAGGCAGAGGCATGTAGTAAGGATTACTATGGATTTTTAGAATGTAAAGTTGATTTTTTCCAATGGTGTTGTCATTAATGGTTGTTATTGATGTCAACATACTCATATCTCAAATTTTGTTGTATCAGTTACTATGTTTTTGACATAGTGTTGTATCGGTTGTTGTATACTAACAGATTTGCATTGGTTAGAGTGTCTGGCATATCAGTTGGAGAGTTTGGTGTGTTCACCAATAGCTTGCAGTCCCTAGAATCTACATTATGGTAGGTTGTATTCTCGATCCTATATGGATGTGTTTTGGTCCTAGATTTGGTTTTGTAACATGTACCTCGGAGAAGGTGTTGTGTAGCATGGTGTGTTGGTCAAGGTGGTCCTCATTTCATTCCTTCCCACCATGAGAATATTTTAATGCGACCTATTTCAAATTGTTTAGCCAACCTTGTGAATCTTATGATGTTGTATAAATAAGGCATGAACATAAGCAAGATAGTGAACATATACAAGTGTGAAGTATATGCGAAGTGACTACAAATTCATGTGAAGGAGATCTGTGTTTGTGTAGAGAAGTTTGTATATTTTAGTGGTGAATTCTATTCCTTTTTATATCTTCCAATAGTGAGCCCTTGTATCAATAGTGAGCCCTTATGTATCGACAGTGATCCCTTTTGTATCGGTAATTAGCTCTTGTGTATTGGAAGTGAACCCTTGTGTATTGGCAGTGAGCCTTCTTACAATAAGAATTTGTGATAGTGATCCTTTGTATACAACCACCTTTTAGTGTCAACTTAACAGGTGCTTTTACATTTCACAAGAATTGGATTCTCCATGGTTTTACCCATCTTGGGGTTTCCACATAAAATATAGTGTTCTTTATTTCAGTGTTCTTGCGCATTTCATGTTTATATTTACTGTAGATATTTAATGTGCTAAAATGACAAATCTTAAGTTGTTATTGGAACTGTTTAAGTGTTAACCGATAGAGAGAAAGTTTTGTAAAGTTGTGTGGGAATAACTTATTTACCCCCCCACATTCCTAATTTTGTGATTAGGAATTCAACCCTCCCTCAAAAGGAAAAAGATGGAGCGAGAGCGAGAGCGGGGCGGTGAGCGATTAGGGAGCAAAAACGTGGGAGCGGGAAACTTGAATCTCCCAACAGATACTGAATCTGTAGGAGGTGCAGGTCATTCTACCACAGAGGGCTCTATGGACTCTATGGACAATGAGGATGGTAAACCTCATGATCTCATGGGAAGTGTGGACCCAGGTGGGGGCCCATCATGGAAAAAGAGATAGTCAAATGGGCCTCTCTTTTCAGGGTCAAACCTTTAGGTAAGTCAATCCATCCATCCACCTGTGAGAAACATATCTAATATTTATGAAGGAAGATATGCTATTGCTATTCCTAATCAAGTTATAGACCATAATATTAAAAAAATGGAAAACGCCCTTATCGGGAGGTTTATTGGGGTTAGACCTAATATTGAAGTGATCAGAGCCTTTGTTGACAAGAAATGGAAACTGAAAGGTCAAGTGGAGGTGATAGCTATGAACAAAGGCTACGTGTCTTTCTTTTTTTCTTGTGAAGAAGACAAAAAGCAAACTATTTATGGTGGATAGTGGAGTATTGGTAAAAACACTATGATTTTACAGAAATGGCACCCTAACATGGCCCTTCATGAGGAATTCATTGTCCAAGTTCCAGTATGGGCTAAGCTACCTGGGTTGCCACTTGAATACTAGAATGAAGATATTTTTGTGGGTATTGCTAGATCCTTTGGTGAACTTCTATCCATAGACCCAGTTACTACTTCAAGAAGAAGATTGACACATGCAAGAACCTACATTGGTATAGTCCCAGACGTTGATATGCCAGAACAGATAGAGTTGGAATCAAGGTTAGGAGAATGGACCCAACAAATTGAATATGAGTCAGTCCTTTTTGCATGCTTCAGATGCAAAAAATTAGTACATTGGGAAAATAAATGTCCAATGAACAGTGTCAAGAAAACCCTCCAAAAAAAGGAATGGAAACTTGTAGGAAAGATCAGAGAGGTTTCAGAAGGAGAAAATAATACGGGCCTAAAAAATAGAGAGAAAAAGGTAGAAGAGAATAAAGAAAAGGAGAATGAAGTTGAAGAGAAAAGGGAAGAACAAATTCAGTTAGAGACAACATTGCCAGTGAGATCTGAAGGTGAAGTGACTAAGAAGGACCAGATAGAGAAGAAGAATGAAAGGGGTCAATAAAATAATAATATGTTGGGTTTTGTCAAGGATAATCTATAGGACAAGCTTGATGAAAATAATGTTTCTCAAGCTGAGAAAACATAGTTACCCCAGGAGGACAACTAGTCAACAACACAAGAAGTAGGAGACTATTCCAAGATTCAGGGAGAACCAGAGCTTTTTTGTGGGAATAATGTATTTCTAGATGCACAAAAAGACATAGTGCTAGGACCTGGACTTTCAGATATGACCCAAATTTCATCACATGAAGAAAAGATGTGTTCAAAGGAAATAGCTAAACCAAAATGGGGAGACCAGGAGGATATAGACAGAGTTATAGATAAACAAGATAAGGTAAATCCAATCTCTATGGCTGAAAAATCTAAATATAAGAAGGGTATAACTACAAAATGTCAAAATAATGCTAAAAACTATCAACTAGATGTTGGAGAAAGTCAACTATAACCACCAGGGAGACCTCCAAGCTCAAGAAAAAGAAACCAGGAGGCAGCTAGAAATATAGCAGATGGAACACAGAAAACTACTACCTAGCTGGGTATAACCAAGAAGAAATGAAGATTATCTCATGGAATATTTGAGGGTTCAACAACCCTCACAAGAAGGATCTCATTAGAAATATGGTTAGAGAAAACAAACCGGATATTATACTGATTCAGGAAACCAAGATGTCTAAGGAAAAGGTAGAACTACTCAAGTTTTACAAAAATAACGCTAGTAGTGGAGGTAGCTCGGAAGGGGCCTTAGGTAGAATAGCAACTTTCTAGAATGAATATATTATTATGCAGGATAACAATAAGACTTATATTAGGTTCCATCATATCAAGGAGGGTACTTCTTGGATACCTACTAATATTTATGCCCCTAACACTAAGAGTGGTAGAAATTTTTCTTGGAATAAACTAGATCAGGTCAGGAAGTCCTTCGAGAATGAAAGCTGGATTATAATGGGAGATTTCAATACTCCTCTAAAGGAAGAGGAAAAAATTGGAGGATTTCAACCTAATCTGGACCACAGGCTTGACTTGATGAATTTTATTTCCAGACAAGCCCTTACTAACATTGACCTCCAAGGGGTCAGCTATACTTGGACTAATCAAAGGGTGGGTGATGACCTTATTCAGGTAAGATTAGATAGAGCTTTGATATCTAATGATTGGTTTCAAAATTATAAATGTTAGGAATAAGGTGTCTCAACCTTGTATATTTCCTTACATTTGATATTATTTGTTTTGTAATTAATTGTTTGCAAATAATGTATTTAAGTTTGATATCCGGTCTGTCATTTAGTTGAGTTGACATGTTGTGTTTTCACTCCACTTGGAAGATGACAAGGATGATCAAACTTGGTCTAGGTGGATCTAAGCATCCCATTCTTTGGTAGAGGTTATTTTCCAAATTTCGGCACTTTGGACAATGTGTAAGGTAATCATAACTGAAATGGTTATGACAGATTCCTATGACGGTCATTAATATTTGTAAGAGCTAATTGTGAAAGATTCGATGACGAGTGAAGAAATGCAAGACATGTGGGAACTGATCATGTTGAGTACTGTACACTCTTTTGCAATGCGTGGGGTTTGGGGTTCCTATTTTTTTGGAGAATGGTAAACCCTAATATGGTTATCTTTGGAAGTTGCCCTAAAAAGGGAAGCGCATGATATAAGCATTTTTAGGGTTGCAAATCACAGAGTGAAGTTAGTGTATTGTTGGAATATTGTTATGCTGTCGGATTTGACTTCAAGTGTTGATTATCTCCTGAAAGAACTTGCATTGCAAGTGTATTGTAAACAAATATAGTTTGGATCATTGTGTAGGTTTTGGAGTGCTGGGGCTTTTTACCGAAAGGTTTTCCCCAAGGTAAATCATTGTCATTCTCATTTTTCTATGTATGCATGTTATTGTATTATCATTCTATAATTGATAAGGGTTAAATATGAATTTGCATGGTCCTCTTCTCGGGAGTTTAGCACAGGGAATTGTTTTTCGCACACTTAGTTTCCTTTCAATAACTTCTCCCTGACTGCCTTTATTAGAGCTAGTTATGACCACTACCCGCTTTCTTTTATTGCTGATCCTATTACTAAAGTTAGGAAATTCCCTTTCAGATTTGAAAAAATGTGGACTATTCATCCAGATATGCAACTCAAAATTAGTGAATGGTGGAAGATTAAGATTGAAGGAACGGCTATGTATAGGTTGACCTATAAACTAAAACATGTCAAAAATAACATTAAAATTTGGAATAAAGATACTTTTGGAAACATTTTTTCCTCCAAGATGGATATCATGACCAAGATCAAGGATGTTCAGGACTCTATACAAAGGGAAGGTTATACTAAAATTCCCAAAGAGAAAGAAAGTGAAATATTGATAAAATACCATGATATAGTGCACAAAGAGGAAACCTTTTGAAAACAGAGATCTCGAAATACCTAGTTAAGAGAGGGGGACAGAAATACAAAGTTCTTTCACATGACTTCTACTAAGAATAAGGATACCAATAGAATATCCAAGCTCAAAGTTGAAGAAAGAGAAGTGGACAAGGAGGAGGACATTTCCAAGGAAGCTAAGAACTTTTTTTATAACTTACTCTCTCAGGAAGAGCAGCTGGACCAGAACCTTCAATTGAACCTTCTAGAAAGTATACCTAAGATTATGATAGAAAATGACAATTAGTTTCTTAGTGCTATCCCCTCTAATGATGAGATTAAGAAGGCTGTTTTCTCCTTTGAAGGAAGAAAATCTCTTGTCCCTGATGGATTCCCCATGTTCTTTTTTCAAGATTACTGGGCTGTTATCCAAAAAGATGTCACTGATGCTGTCAAAGAATTCTTTGGCTCCAAGAGAATTATTAAAGAAATGAATGGTACATTCATTGCTCTCATTCCTAAAAAAGCAGGGGCAGATACTATGGATCTTTATAGACCTATTAGTCTATGTAATTCCTCTTATAAGATTATCTCTAAAGTGATCACCTCTAGAATTTTGAATCTTCTTCCAAGGATCATAGCTCATCAACAAATTGGATTTATTCTGGGAAGACAGATTTTAGACTCAATCATTAATGTCCATGAGAATATTCATTCATTGAATTTGGCTAGAAAAGAAGGATTTATCCTAAAAATTGATCTTTCTAAAGCCTATGATAGAGTTGATTGGATTTTTTTTGCAAAAAACTTTGTTGGCCTTCAGTTTTAGCCCTAAATGTATCAAATTGCTTATGCAGTTGGTTACTTCTCCCTCATTTTCAGTCTTAGTGAATGGCTCCCCTCCCAATTCTTTAAATCCTCCAGGGATTGAGGCAGGGAGACCCTCTCTCTCTGGTCCTGTTTGTAATTATTGTTGAATGTTTGGGGAGATATATTGACAACATTGTTAGAAATGGAGACCTTAAAGGGCTAAAACCTTCTTCAAATCATGTGTGCTCCCATCAACAATTTGTGGATGATTCTATTTTTATGGGTGAAGCTACTATAAATGAAGCTCAGAATCTCAGAAAGATCCTTAAAAATTATGGTAAGGCTACAAGTCAACTCATCGATTGGAATAAAAGCTCTCTTTATTTCATTAATACTCTTGAATATAAAAATCACAAAACAAGAAAAATTATGGGATGCCAAATTGGCCTGCTCCCTGCTACCTATTTGGGTCTCCCACTTGGGCTACATCCTCTTGATTCTTTCTAGAGCTCCCTCGTGGATAAATTTTACAAGAAACTTTCTGGATGGAAAGGGGCGATGCTCAGTCAGGCTGGTAAAGTTCAGCTCCTAAAATATTATCTTCAGATTATACCTACTTATGCTCTTAGCCTTTTCAGAATTCCTAATAAATTTTTTGAGGCTATAGAAAAAATCCAAAGGCACTTTCTCTGGAATGGGGTGGAAAAAACTAAAAGATTTTCTCTTATATCTTGGGACAAAGTTTGCATGCCTAAAAACAAAGGCGGACTGGGGATAAGAAAAATTAAAAGCATGAATGAAGCTCTCCTTGCTAAACTTGGTTGGAGAAGTTTTACCTTGAAAGGGGAATGAAATGCTATTTGGCATAGAAAATATAATAGGAACTCTAATTCTATCAATGATTTCCTCATCTATGAATACTTCCTGGTGGGATCTTCTATATGGAAGAATGTTATTAAAGAAAAAAACACCATTAGGAGAGGTGTTAAATGGAAAGTGGGTAAAGGGGATAAAGTAGATTTGTGGGATGATATATGGATTGGCAATCAAGCTTTTGCTACAAACCCTTTATGGGGCCCCTTTTCTGATATCTGTAAAGATAGAATAGGAACTAAGGTCATGGACTATAGAAGTAATGAGGAGTGGTTGGACTTAACAATTGTTGATGAAACCCTTCTATCTCTGAATAATACCCTTAATGCTATTATATTAAGTCCTGAGGAAGATTCCTTAAAATGGAAACATACTTCTAATGGCTATATTACAGTGGGATTGACCTACAACCTCAATTATGATAATTATGTAAAACCTTTTTGGGCAAAGGCTTGGATCAAAGGGCTAACCCCCAAGATCAATATTTTCTTCTGGACTATGATTCAAAATAAAATCTTTACTCTTGATAATCTCAAGGGTAGAGGGATGTATTTAACTAACATGTGTTTAATGTGCAGGAAGGAGGAAGAATCGGTTAACCATCTATTTATTCACTACAATTATGCTAATGAGATATGGTCTTATGGGATGAAGGCATTTAATATGGATCAGGTTTTACCTTTTGTTATGCAGAACATGTTCAACTCTTGGGAAATCAATAGCAGGAATGTCAGTACTAGAAAGATATGGAAAATTACCCTCTCCCACATTACTTGGGTAGTCTAGAAAGAAAGAAATGACAGAATCTTCAGATAAAATTATACTCCCCCTAAAATATTATACAGGAAAATCCAGAGCATGATAATTGAGAATCTCAAAATCATGAAGATAAAAGGTGATTCTAGAGGGGGAGAGGACTGTGCTATTCTTAAAAGATGGGGTATTGAAATGATAGAAGAAGAACATAACAACAACAAAAAAAGAGAGGAGGTGGTCTGGGAATGCCCCTGATGGGATGGACTAAGATCAACTTTGATGGGGCATCAAAAGGTAATTCGGGCATAGAAGGATGTGGGTAGGTCATACAGGATGAGAAAGGCCATTGTAAAGCGATGAGGGTGATCCCAATTGGTGTTCAAAATAACCATATGGCGGAGGCTTTGGCTACTCTCAATGGTCTACTTTTGGTGAAAGAGTGCACAACTGCAATAATGTGTGGCTAGAAGGGGACTCCTTGAATATTGTCAAGGCCCTTAATAATATTTCTAACCCCTCTTGGCCGATCAACAATATTATTGAAAATGCTAAATCTATAATAAAGACCATGAGAAATTGTATTATTACACATGTGTATTGAGAAGGTAATGAAAGTGCTAACTGGGTGGCTAATTACATGTGTAAAAATAATCATATTTTTACATGGCAGAATGAAATCAGCTTACTGTACAATATCAAATCCCTTATGCACAAGGAGATGATCTATGGAATTCAGAGAAGTGAAAAGAAATTAATAAAATGACTGCAGCTAATTCAAGTTTTGTAAGGTCTAATTATGATGCATTCATTCTCTTCAATGCCACTTGCCATTGACATGCTATTTCACACAGATTCTAGGTGTCTTCAAAAATTGTGGATCATAGTATTAGAAAGGAGAAAACAAGAGAAACCGAGCAAAGAAAAAATTAGAGCGACAAGTTTACCAGAAACATAATGGGAGGAAGAAAGAAAAGATACGAGCCCTCTGATAGCAATGAGTGGAAGAAAAATGCGAAAGTCTGGGATATTCTGCAGAAGGGGGACTTTGCAACCTACATGGAGAAATTGTGAGGGTGTAACCCTGCTATCACTAGTTATTTTATGAGAAACTAGAAGAAAGGGAACATATAATTCAACAAGCAATGGATTGTCATCAATGAGGAGCTTATTGCAGAAGCCACGGGCTTACCCATGGACAGGATGAAGTTCTACCATGATCGTAGCTACTCTGACAGAGCTTATGAGATATTTCTAGAGAGCGATGAAGAGGTGGTCATATAGGAAAAGAAGGTAGGAGGTTACTTCAATCCTAATAATATCATTCATCCATGGCATTTTATTTTATATGCTGCTATCAGTTACTTAACCCTTGATGGGATATTTTCTAGGGCCTACATGCATCATTTCATTATCCTGAATCACTTTAGGCATAACAAGAATATGAGCATTCATTTTTATCTTATGAGCTCTTTGAACATTACGATGAAATATTCCCAGGATGACCCTCATGGGGACCATGCCTCTCATCAAGGTTTGATGGTTTTGATATATAATGTGTTAAAATTGAGAAAAATTGAGAAGACTATTTTTAAGGGCAAGATTCTTAATGATGTGGAAACTGAGGATGAAGACTCAGGAGATAAATTTGAAGCTGATACTGAGGAGGAGATGAAATCAACTAGTACCAAAGGGATTGGTAGTATGAAGGGAGGTTATTCTAAGAGGAACCCTAAGAAAAAGATGGATTTTGCTGAGATGGATTCTAAGGTGGAGGGTTTCAGGACTGATGATGAGGATACTAACCCTAAGTGCAACAAAAGAAGGAAAACTAGTCTTAAGGAAAATACCCCTGTTGCTAAGAGGACCAAGAAGAATAAGGGCATCCTTGTGTCCTCTGATGATGAGGAACCTGTTTATGATAGTTTGGAAACCAAGGAGAATTTGGATAAGGATTTGGACGATGAAGCTAAAACTCATAGCAAGGATGATGAAAAAGATAATAGAACTTAGGGGAAGGACAAATCTACAACCATAGCCGATAAAAAGGACAGATTTAATATTGGTACGGATCAAAAAGACAACATTCTCTCTTTTGGTAGATTTATGGCTACTATTGCTTAGGATACTATGAATATGAGGGTTGAGCTTCAGGAACAAGGGAAGATTGTGAATATGGTCAAGGTTGTGACCTTCGGTGAGGTGCCCATGGCTACCAGTTTGAAGAATTGGACTAAAGTGATCAACAAAGGGGAATCTTTTGGGGAGCTAGGAACAAAAGTGCTGACTATGGAAGAAAAGATAAACAATATGATAAAAAGGCAGAGAGTAGTAATAATGAGGATCACATTACTATTCTAGAAGGGAAAATGGAGAAGATGGAAATGATGCTCAAAAAGATAAGTGAACAAAGCTATAATATTTTGAAAGCCTTAGTTTAACAATGCAAGAACTTAATGGACAAGATTGAGGTTAATAGGGAGGAGGAGAACAAGGAGCCCAAAGAGGGAGCGAGTTCTAGTATCAAAACCCGTGCTAGTACAAAGAAGAAAGACAATGATCTTGAAGATCTTAGGATCTCTATGGGAAACATGGAGCTTCTTGCTGAGAAGGCTAAAGAACTTATGGAAACAAGCTAGCTGCTATCTTTTGTGCTCCCCGTTTGCTGTCTTTTTCTAGCACTATCTTTTACTGTTTCTATTTTTTCTGGCATCGGGCCCTAGCTTCATTTTGTTTTGTATTTTGGTTATTAGTTGATCAGTAATGCCTATCTTCTAATCTTTTGTACAAGGTTTTGGGACCTTTCAAATCCTGATTTTACTTAATCAAAACTTATTCACCTCCCTCTTAGTTATTTAACTTGTTAAACAATTGGTATCAAAGCCTGGTTCCTCGATGAAGAGCTTAACTGCTTGAGGAAGATCTGATGGCACACAAATTGACTATTCCTATGTTTGATAGATAAGAATACAATTCATGGAAAGATAAGATGAAAGGATGCTTGGTATCAGTTGGTTACATGATATGAAAGCATATAGAGTCAAAATATGTTCCTCTGCAAAATGGACTGACTACTCCTGATGAGATTGAAGAATATGTGGAAAATGAAAAAAGTGAGGTATGTTATTACTAGTTCTTTACCAAAGACTGAATTTTCTAAGGTTATTTCATTGAAGACAACTGATGAATTTTGGGAAAAATTGAAGGAAATTTATGAAGGAAATGACAGAGTCAAGTTATCTAAGAATTTGATAGCTAAGAGACATTATGAGAACTTGAAAATGGAAGATGATGAATATATTAAAAGCTATTTTCAAAGTCTTGAGAATGCAATAAATAATATCAAGAACCAAGGTGGAACTATTACCAATGAGGACTTCATGGAGAAGATTTGGATGACATTAGGGGATAGTTACAGTGACAAAATTTCAGCAATTGAAGAGGTGTATGATCCAAAGAATTTTCCAAAGAATAGTTGTTTGGTACCCTGGACACATTTGAGATGAGGAAGTTTGGAAGAGACAAGAAAAGATCAGAGACAACATTCAAAGCTACAAAACTAGAATATGATCCTGATGGTGATGATGAAGAAGAGTTTGAGGCTAACTTTGCAAGAAGAATGAAGAAAGGTACTGGCAAGTGCAAAGGTATGCTACCCCTAAAATACTTTACATGTGGTAAGATTGGTAATTTGGCTACTAGATGTCCTGACAAAGCTCCTAGAAAGAAGTTCAAAAGATTCAATAAAAAGACTTACTATGTTAATGAAGATGCTAGTATCTTAGAAGATGAATCAAAGATTGAGGATTGCTTTTTTTTATGCTAAAGAAGAAGAGAAATATGAAATTGATATCACTAACATCTGTGCTAAAGCTGATGATAATGTTGAAACTTCTTTATATGCTAGAAGGAACAAAATCGATAAACTAATTGATTGTGGTTTCTCTCATCATATGACTAGAGATAAAAGTAAATTTGTATCACTTAGAAAATATGTTGGTGGTGTTGTTAGATTTGGTGATGATAAGGAAACATATATTATTGGTAAAGGATCTATTACATTTGATGGTAAGAATAAACCTGACAATGTCTATTATGTGAAAGGTTTATATCAAAAATTTTTGAGTGTTGGAAAAATGTGTGAGAATGGTTATGATGTTGTTTTCAAGGATAAAGGATGTGAGATCAGGTAGAGATTTGGTGATATACTTACTATAGGAAAGAAAATAGGAAGGAATGTGTACCAACTAGAAGGAGCATCTGAAGGATGTTTCTTGTTATCTTAGACTGATGACAATTTTCTTTGGCATCGGAGGATGTGTCACATCAATTTTGATAAACTGATGAGAATAATCTCATCTCATGCAGTGAGAGATTTTCCTATACTGCACAAACTGAAAAACATAATTTGCAAGAGTTATCAAGAAGGGAAGAAGAGAAGAGAATAATTCAAGGGAAAATATCATTCATCTATTGGTGTGCTAGAGATTGTGCACACTAATCTCTATGGTCTGACTAGAACACAAAGTTTTCAAGGTGAAAGGTATTTTATATTATTCAAGAATGACATGGGTTTCATTTCCTAGAGATAAATGTGAAGCATTTGAGAAATTCAAGATATTCAAGGCTAGAGTTGAGATTGAATGTGGTAGAAACATTAAGTGTTTGAGATATGATAAAGGTGGATAATTTATATATGATTCATTTCAAATTTATTGTGAAAATATGACATTAAGAGATAGTTTTCAGCAACAAGAACACCATAGTAGAATGGTGTTGCCAAAAGGATGACTCAGATGATTCAAGAAGTAGCTAGATCTATGTTGAGAGAAGAAAATCTACTGGAGATGTACAGGAAAGAAGGAGTACATATTTTTGTATATATGCTCAATAGAGTTTTGTATGAAAAAAAGTATGGAAAAACTTCATATGAATTATGGCATGGAAGAGTATCGAAAGTTAAGTATTTCAAGATTTTTGGCAGCAAGTGTTACATACAAAAAGATGAAGATGATCTTGGAAAGTTTGATAGTAGGGATAATGAAGGAATATTATTGGGCTATTCTACTAGAAGAAAGGTGTATCGGTGCTACAACAAAAGACTAAACAAAATTGTGGAGAGCATGAATGTGAAGGTTGATGAATATTTTCATATGGTTCGTGAAATGCACATTGAGTATGAATGTGATGCAAAAGAATATAGGAAAGAAGACAAGAAAGAGAAAGATGACATTCAGCCAACACCGACACTGAGACATCCACTACTAAGAAACCAAGGTATGCACAAAAGCATCATTCAGAAAATTAGATTATTGGAGATAAGAATAGAGGATTTGTTACCAAAAGTAAAGAAATACAAGATCTTTCTTTGTTATGTTTACTTTTTGAAGTTGAACCTAAGTTTGTAGCAGAGGCTTGTAATGATCAGAGTTGGATTAATGCTATGAAGGAAGAACTAAATTAGATAGAAAAGAATCAGACCTGGGAACTTGTACCCAGACTGAAAGACAAAAATGTGATAGGTAACAAATGGGTGTACCAGAACAAGCTAGATGAGAATGGAAAATTTGTAAGAAATGAGGAAAGATTGGTTTGCAACGGTTACTCACAGATTGAAGGAATTGATTTTGAGGAGACTTATAATCCTATTTCTCAGATGGAATCTATTAGGATGTTCTTGGCATTTGCAACATTCAAGAGATTCAAATTTTATCAGATGGACACCTGGTTTGCATTCCTAAATGGAGAACTGAAGGAAGAAGTATACATTGAACAACCAAAAGGTTTCATATCAGAAAAGGTTCCTAATGTTGTTTGTAGATTAAATAAGGCATTATATGGGATAAACCAGGCACCTATGGCCTAGTATGGTAAAATGGAAAAATATTTAATCAAACAAGGATTCAAGAAAGGATTGGCTGACAACAATCTGTACTTCAAGGTAAATTTAGAAAAGATTTTGATTGTTGTTGTGTACATTGATGACATCATCTTTGATGATAAAGATGACTTGTGCAAGAAGTTTGCAGAAGAAATGTTGAAGGAATTTGAAATATCAATGATAGGAGAATTACATTTCTTTCTTGGATTGCAAGTCAGTCAGAACAACAAAGGCATTTTTATCTCTCAATCTAAGTATGTGAAGGAGTTACTAAAGAAGTTTGGTTTAGAAAATTCAAAGCCTATTTGCACTCCTATAGTTACTGATAGATAGATTACTAAGGAAGATGAATCATCAAAAGTAGATGCAAGATTGTATAGGTCAATGATCGGAGGCTTGTTAATATGACTGCTACCAGACTAGATATTATGTATGCAATATGTTTGGCAATCAGATTTTAGAAAGAACCAAAAGAGTCACAAATTATGGCACTAAAAAGGATTTTTAGATACCTGAAAGGGACAAAAGATATGGGGTTATGGTACCCTAAAAAAAAATATTTTTCATTGAAAACATATATAGATGTAGATTGGGTGGGTTGTTTGGACAATAGAAGAAGTACCAGTGGTGGATCACTCTTTCTTGGCTCCTAGTTAGTTACTTGGTCAAGAAAGAAGAATGATTATGTAACATTATCAACTACTAAATTAGAGTATATTGCAATGTCCTCATGTTGCACTCAAGTGTTATGGATAAAACAAACATTGCAGGATATAAGAATCAATTTCGATGGACCAATTCCTATCATGTGTGATAATACCAGTGCGATAAGTATGTCAAAGAATCCAGTAATGCATTGCCGAACAAAACACATTGACATTAGATATAAATTCATTAGATAAAAGGTCAAAGAAGGTGAAATAAAGTTGGATTATGTAAGGAAAAAATTGAAAACCTATTCACCAAACCTTTGTGCAAAGATACTTTGGAGTATCTCAGAGGGAAGTTGGGGGTTCTGCCCTTCCTGGTATTCACTAGATGCACTAGTGCGTGCATTGATCCAATATTTTCCATAGCTATATCTTTCTGGATCGGTGCTTGGAGGCTTCCTCTTAGGAGGAGAAAAACATTTCAGTGAGGGGGAGTTTTTCTTGGTCCTTTGTCATTGTTGTCAAAGGGGGAGAAGTTTCATGGTTGTTTCTGTGCTTTGTTATTGATGAATGCTACCATCAATGATAAAGGGGGAGAGTGTTAGAATGTCAAGTTGATGATTTTCATTGGTGTTTTCATTGATGTCAACATACTTATATATCAGCTTTTTCTTGTATCGGTTACTATGTTTTTGGCATAGTGTTGTATCAGTTGTTGTGTATTGATAGATTGTTGTATAGGTTGGAGTGTCTGGCGTATCGCTTGGAGTGTTTGGAATATTCAACGATAGCTTGTGGTCCCTGGAATCTAAATTGTGGTAGATTGTATGATCAATCCTATATGGATATGTTTTGGTCCCATCTTTTGTTTATTAACATGTACCTTGGAGAAGGTGTTGTGTAGCATGATGTGTTGGTCAAGGTGATGCTCATTTCATTCCTTCCCATCGTGGGAATGTTTTGGCGTGGCCTATTTCAGATTGTGTAGCCAACCTTGTGGATCTCATGGTTTTTTATAAACAAGGCATGAACATAAGAAATACAATGAATATATACAAGTAATATAGAAGTGTGAAGTATATGCGAAGTGTCTACAAATTCATGCGAAGGAGATTTGTGTTCATGCAGAGAAATTTGTAGATCTTAGAGGTATATTTGATTCCTTTTCATATATTTCAATAGTGAGCCCTTGTATCTCCAGTGATCTCTTGTGTATCGATAGCGAGCTGTGTGGCAATGATCCCTTGTGTATTGGTAGCGAGCCTTCCTGCAGTGAGCATTTTTGGCAGTGAGCCTTCTTGCAGTGAGAACTTATGGTAGTGAGCCTTTGTAGAAAATCACCTTTCAGTGTCACCTTAACAAGTTCTTTTAAATTAAATGAGAATTAGCTTCTCCATGGTTTTACCCATCTTGGGGTTTCCACATAAAATATGGTTTTCTCTATTTTGGTGTTCTTGTGCATTTCATGTTTATATTTACTGTGGATTTTTAATGTGCTAAACTGACAAATCTTAAGTTTTTATTGGAAATTTTTAAGTGTTAACCGACAAAGAGAAAGTTTTATAAAGTTGTGTGGGAATAAATGATTCACCCCTGTCTCATTTATTCGGCCTGTTCAACATGGATTGGGTACACAAACCTTTCCAATTTGAACCAGTCCCGATGAAGCCCAAGGTACCCACTGCCTCAAGTAGAGAAGGGAAAGGGAAGAAGGTGAGTGTCCCCATTTTTAAGAAGATATATTCTCCTTTTACCAAGGAAGTGATGGGCCATGCTATGGAGGTAGCCACATAGTATCCTCTAGAGGTTTTGAAATAGTGGAAGAGGCAGTATAAGAAGAAAGCACAAGCTCAAACTTCCGCTTCTGCTACTCTACCTATTACCCCAACTCACACTAAGGAGCCTGTGGTTACATCACCTCTAGAAATTTATCAATCACATAATCCATAATAGGAGGACCTTTCCTTATTCTCTTGTGCACCCTCTATGAGGGGTCAAAAGTAGAAGGTGATTTGGGTCTGTTCACCTTGATATGGAAAGGTTTATCTTTCTTCTCTAAGGAGGATGGAGCATCCACTACTTGACCCATAGCCTCTGATGTTGAAACACTTGTAGCTTCTACTATCAGAGATGATGTAACCACAAGCTCCTTAGTGTGAGTTGGGACAATAGGTGGAGTAGCAGAAGTAGAGCATGAAGCTTTTCAGCTAGAGACATACCAACCTCTCACTACTAGCTCTAAACCCACATGGATAGAAATAGCCATACAACCCAGGAAGAAGACTTATACAGAGTTGGTTGACCCATACTTTTGACATGCTGGTTGGGCATTCCATAAAAGAGAATCTAGCTCCAAGAAGTCCTAAATAATATCTTATGTTATAGAAGACACAAGGGGGCATTGCAAGGCACAAGTAGTAGTACCACCTATAGAAAAAGCATTGGAAGATATCACTCCAGATGAATTTTTTATGGAAGAGGTATATATGGGAGTGCTTACCTGAGAAGGAGGAAAGGCCTTGGTGGAATTGGGTGTTACTTCATTGTTCAAACACATGTACCAAGATGAGAATAAAATAAGGGATTTGGTGGCCCAAAATAAAGTCTTGAAAGACTACATAGCACAACTTGTGGGTCCTATTGATCCAACCAACCCATAAGTGGCATTGCAAGAAACATTGGAGAAGCGAACAATGCCCTAAAAAATAAGCAAATTTCACAAATCTTGTGAAAATTGGAAGGAGTTAGACGAATTTGGAGAGGAAAAAATAAAGGTAGTTATGAATCACTTCTAAGTGATTTCCAAAGAGATTACCACCCTCATTTATATGCTCTCTGAAGGAGAAGGAAGCATACTGAGGACTATAGAAATTTGGAGTAACTTTTTGGCATATTGGAAGAAAATGTGGAACCAATAAGTTGGTTGAGTTAGTGACATTTCAAGAAGGAGAAATAGATAAATTAGACACTTAGATCTGGGGAATAAAGCTCGTGATGAAATATTATAATAAAAGGAGAGATTTTATTAAGAATAAGAGAGAAATAGTGATTCCCTAGGTCTAGAAGGTGGAATAATTTATTGATGCCCTCAATTGTGAGTTATACCAAGATGAAAAAAGGAAAATACACATTCCTTCAGCAACATCATTCAACAATTCAAAGGGACATTGCCCAATATTTATATGAAGGAGGATATTGAATTGATGTACATGGCCAAGGAGAGCATGAGAGAGATCATAGAAGACATAGAACCGCTTCAAAAGATAGGTATTCAACCGAGGAGTTTTTGGAAAAATCAATAGACAATGTTAAAATTCATGAAGCTGCCAGATTTTAATGAAGTCAATGTTGTCATCTTCAACTTTTGTAAATCCTTTCTGGATGAGTCTCCATAGAAACAATATTCTTTATTTATTAAAATTCTTTGATTAGTTTCATTCTTTACAGCCTCAGTTAGAGAATTTTTTTTAAAAAAAAAAGAGAAAGAGAATGAGAATCCCGTTTTTGTGCAAAAAGCTAAATTTTTGGGGGTTGAATCTCATTGGGATGTTTTTTTTTTGTGTGTTTCCAAGGCTTTCCATGGTCAAACTATACAAGGGGCATTTGTTTCATGAAGTTACATGTATTAATTTTGTAGGAAGAAATTGATTGGGCCATTCAAAGCTTTTAACAGTTAAACTCTAGTTTGTTCCTACATTTTAGGGCACTTTTGAGGCTCACATTTGTCCCTTTTTTGAGTTTTAATCAATTGAAATCAAATTTAGAATGTAATAGCATAATTTAGGAGTAGTTTAGAGCTGCTAAACTAGAGTTTTATTTTTTTCTCCCAAAAACCCTAGTTATGAGCTTGGCATTTTGGAGTTGTAAATTAAATGTGAAATCTTATTTTTATTGTATTGGGGTTAGAATTATTAAAATAAAATACAATTAAATTTTGGTGTTGCAATCATGGTGTGATTTTCTTCCATCTTTGTGAATTTGAGATTTTATTTAGGATTCAAGAGCCAAGTGTGTGTTGAATTGTAAATTTTCTTGCCAATTGTGATAATTGGTATTAGTTGTAAGTCTGTCTACTTGTCATGGTGAGTTAATGTAGATGATCAAACCACTTTGTGCTTGAAGAATAATTTTTCTCACTTGTGCACATTTCTAATATGGCTTTTTGATTTGATGAGTTGCGATAAATCTTGATTTCAATTCCTTTGAAGATTTCATTTAGGTAATGTGAGTTATGGGTTTCCTAATTCATGTTATTACACATCTCATATGATCATATTCATTTCTTTGAATGCAAGTTAAATCTATTGTAGTTGTTTTTCATTAGATTTCATTTTAGTAAATTTTCTTTAAATCTCTTGATGCCTTAATCTTTTGCAATTTTTGATAAACTCGTGGTTAGAATTTGCATTTTAGCAAAAAGGTTGTGAAATCTTCAATTTTTAGACTTCAAGCTTCAAACCAGCAAAGGCCTCCTTGTGAAATCACATAATCTTCAACGCGATCCTGACCCAATCACAAATAACCTTGGAAGTTATTTTCATCACTCTTTCAAGAGAGGGATTTGATTTTCCTATCCCTGTCATTGCATTGTGCAAACATGACGGTCAAAAAAACCACCACCCCAAATACAAGGCACACATTTTTCAATATTTGAGCATTGAATTTTTTATTTTTTAATTAATTTCATTAATGTTATCATTCTCTAAAACTATTGATTTCTTTATTAATTTCTTTAAGATTATTGTTCCCTAGAAAATATTGGGTCGTGCAAAGATGTAATTGACTTTTAATTTGTGTGTTTAGAGTCAAATTTCTCTTGTCTATTGCACATGTAAAGTAAAATATTCAAACCCACATTCAACTACTTGTAAAGTGAACAATTATATTTTATGGCTTTCATCATATTACACTTTATTGAGAACTAGGTTTCTAATAGATCTGTTGGGTGAATATTTTTCAACTGACTTGATTCAACCCATTGCAAAATGGTCATTTTATCCATAGTGTGTGAGACTAAATCTCTTCTCTTAGAAATGGGAGGCTCCTTGTTTATTTCTACTCAAATCAACTAACACTTAACTAAGATTATTTACACTAAACTTACAATAGGGTGTTACCTTCACCATATTCTCTTCTTTCAAAATAGACGATCCTTCCTTACAAAAATCTTCCAAATAGATTATAGTATAGTTAGTAACTAAGAACCTCACAAAAAATCAAAGGATTTTTGTTACTTATACAGATTCATGAACAACGATGAAGTATATGTGCAACTCAAAGACTTAAACATACACTACACCCCAATCACATAAACATATAGGATAAAAGCAACTCAAAGACTACAAGTTATCTCTAGTTTAAACACATAATGTTGGCTCCAAACACAATAATGCAACTCAAAGACTTAAACATACACTACACCCCAATCACATAAACATATAGGATAAAAGCAACTCAAAGACTACAAGTTATCTCTAGTTTAAACACATAATGTTGGCTCCAAACACAATAATGCAACTCAAAGAATAAAAAATCAGGTTTGAATCTCTCTTATTAATAATAAAATACTCACAATCAACTCATGATTATGTGATAGTAAAGACATAAGAAAATTACCAACACATACAATTCGTTCCAACTCAAAGATTGAAAATAGCTTGTCCTTTTTATTGATTGCAATATGATTTACACCTTAAAATAAATGTTTTAAAATGATTTTCAAACTAGCAGAGCTTTGTTGCATTGCCAAAATATAATTATTTACAAATGATCCCTCTCATATTTATGGAGGAGAGGCTATGAGAAAAATGAGGAAAGAGAACAACAATTTTTGACTTATTTAACATTACACTCCTCCTTGACTTTAACTCATGTTGTTGTTACATGTAATTTTTGGAAAGAGAAACTACTAAGGTGCTTCAGATGTTATCATTGATGACAACTAATATCATTCATACCATCTGCACAACACTATGTGATCAAACCGGGAGTTGTTTTGAAGATTTGGCTAAGTCTAGTGAATAACAAAGTATTTGATTGTGTTCAGTATTTGGTCTGGTACAAATTCACAGATCAATATTTTATGGTGAAAACCTAGAGGTAGATTCATGAATGTATATTATATCATATTCCAAATTGGTAAGGTCCAAAGTTAATTGGTATGCGAGTTATGAAGATTTGTATATCAGTTTTTGGTAATCAACGAAGAACAACATAAGGATGTAGTAGATCCTTATGTGGATCTATCAGGTCAATTTTTGTGTGTGTAAGGTGTGGATATATTGATGATGCATAGTTGAACATGCACAATATAGTGATTTGAGGACCAAATTAAAGCATATCAGTGAGACAGGGTAGTGAGTGTAATGTACCTACCTAGAACTATATGTTGGCATATATAGATGTTGTTTCTCAGTTCAATCTTTCTTGTGACATTATTTTTGTCATATATGCAATAAGACTTTTTGCATTTGAGAAGTGAGCTCTAGGTAGTGTGCCTAAATGCATGTGCATTCCATTTTGTAAACTCCTAATAGGGTATAATGCTTCTGCAGAGTATTTTTTCATTTGTGGGTTCATCCCCACCATGATTTTTTTCCCTTGACCAGATCTCCACAATAAAAATATTGGTGTTATAGTGTTGTGGATGTTTGTTTTATGCTTCAACATTTTAATTTTTATTATATGTATTTAGTGGATAAAGAATCAGACTGATAAAGTTAAAATGTGTAGAAAACTAATTCACCCCCCTCTCAATGTTCCTTAATTTCAACAATAATTAAAATTTATTACTTTACATGTAATATGATTAAACCAAACTACATGATGCACAACTAAAAATAAACTAAGTGTTTGAAAAAAATTCTTTGCAAATGGATTTTTTATATTTTTGCTAGATAGCTTGTGCTTCAAAGTCTTTTGGTCCTAGCATGTAGATTGTAGAATTTGAAATGAAGTTGTAGCATTTGGAAGATTTACAAAGTTTAGACAAATCTCATACAAAGACCATGTACAGTCAGAGAAAAAACCAAAAAATGCACAAGGGAGAAAAATGACTAATTGCAGGTAGACATGTTAATTGGGTTTTAAAAATTGATTGAAAAATATGCAATGGTGGGAAAGTTATGCAAATTGGATTTTAAAAGTTGGTTTGCAACTAAGATGGTACAAATGAAAGGTTAGATGTAAATTGGGTTTTAAAACCCGATTTACATCTTAGGAAGCGTGTTGATATGAATTGGGTTTCAAAATCCTATTTAGATCTTGAAAGATGTAAATGGTGCTTGATCTGTTGATCAAATTTTAAAACCCAATTGACATATGAATAGTTAAACCTTGTAGTAGGGGTTTATAAACCCGATTCCAAGTGACTTGATGCAAAGTGTTTGAGGCACTAGATGGATTGTAAAACCTGATGAACAAGTTTTCTTGGATAATAGGGTAGATGTTGATTGGGGTTTGAAACTCAACCAACATCATTATTGATGAAGACTGGTGCTAAATATGTAATGGAGGGTTTAAAACCCACATTAAAAAGGATATTTGCAATGATGAAACTTGTTTATTGGATTTTAAAACCCAATCAATGATTGACTATGACTTTGATGAAAGGTGATGCAAATTAGGATTCAAATCCTAATTTTCATATGAATAATACATGACTAACTTTGTAGTTCAGGTTTTTAAACCCAAACTACAACTTATAACGAATAACATTTCCAATGTCAGAAAAAAAACCTCAACTTTGCATGTGAAAAATGGAAATTCCTATAATCAAAGGTTTGGAAAAAATATAGGACAAGGAAATGATTTGATCAAATGTACTTTTCAAGGGGTTCAAGCCATGCATGAGGGAACTCAAGGATTTCTTTGTTAGGAGTGCCATGATTTAAGCGAGATGACATGGGGATATTAGTTGGATCTAATATGATAGCTTCCTTTGATTGTTGAAGTGATTGAAGGAAGAAGAATCCATTTTTATAAGTTCCTTCATCCATCTATTGGGTTACATAGTCATGCAAAAAAAGACACTAAAAGACATAAGGATGACACGAATGACTAAAAACAACCTACTAAAACAAGACTCAACTTTGTGCACCTACACTTATTAGAAAGGGAAACTAACCTAATCTAGAATAGCCAACAATGGGAACTTCTTAAAATTAAACCATTAATTGGTTCTCAAAAGTAGTTTCCTTTCTTCAACAAGGTTCCATTCTTTACATGATCATAGACAACCAGATGCAAATAATTAAAAAATAGTTGTACCATGAGTTGTTGCATCACTTCTTGGAAGAAATGAAAAAAATCAACCTACATCCTCAAATGGATCATATGTACTATTGTTCCAAAGTAGATCAATCAATCTAGATTGCCCCTTCTCAACTACAAATGCATCTTTGGCTCCACTCTCAATTGTATCTTTATGCTCAGGTGCAAGCATGACCGTCAATGACTTGTTGGATTCCAACCTAGTTAGATGTCTTATTGGAAATACCCTTGAAAGTAAAAAAAAAAATTCTCTACTTTTTATTCCCACATATATCAATTTCTTCTTTAAACATAACCTCAGGTTGATTGGAAAGATTTAACTCATGTGACTCAAATAAAAGCATGACTTCTTTGATTAATACATTATGTTGTTCAGAAACTTCAGATTTGCAATCTCGTTGTCATCAAGACTTAAAAAAAAATATTTTATTATGTTTGTGAAAAGGTATTCATCAAGGTCCTTGTTGGATTCATCATGCACAATATGCTCAAGTTAACAAACTTGAAAAATAGATGCACTCTTTTCAACTTGATGAATACTTTCTTGCATATCCATCTTTTCACATCTTGAAACATCATTGTCCTCATTTACCAACATATTGGCAAAGTGGCCTTCATACTTTTTCTATTTATTTCCCATGGTATCTTATGTAGCCTCTTATCCTTGCTCAAAAACTTCTTATTGATGCATTGACTAGATATGAGAGTCTCTGTGTATGTCAACTTAATTCTCTTAGAAGAGATTAGCAAGATCACTTTGTTCAGATTCATGGTAGCCCATTGCGAGATATTTTGGTGGTGCTTTGAGAGAAAGATTTTCTGGTAGTGGAGATAGCCTATTTTGATTCCTTGCAGCATAATCATAAACAACATTTGGGCAGGTTCTCTTTGGAATATGTTTGTAAGGATTTAAGAACAAACCTTGGCATATCTACTTCTTAAGAGCTAGCAACTCATTAGCCAACCTTTGCACCATAGGATATGTTATGTTGGTTGAAGATGCTTCTTAAGAAGCACTACCTTTGGACTCATTTGGATCTATTCTTATTTTTTTGGTGAGAACCAAATGATCTTCAAATTCATTTTCCAGAGCTTGTGTAGCTACAAGGTAAGATGCGGCTTCTCTTCCTAACAAAAATATTACCTTGTGTAACTGAGTGTTGATGAAGAAACAATTCAAACTATCAGTTGTGGGCTAAGCAATAAAATATTATTTTCCAACCTTTTAAACTTGGAAATGAACTCATGCTTGGGTGCATGTACTTCTTTCTTCATTTGAGTGATTTGAGCTAGTAAAGCTCGAGAATCTTTGACAGGCTTGAACCTTTCCTCAAATTTGTCTCTAAGAGTAGCCCAATTTGTGATAGTTCATGGTGCAAGATGGTAGAACAAATTAGCAACAAATATTTGAATTTTCTTAATGAAAAACATCATAGAGACATCTTCCCATTTTATGCCAAGAACTCCACATGAAATGTAAATAATAGCAATTTTCTCATCAGGATATTGCTTTGCATCTCCATAGAACATGGGAAAGTTCTTCAATGAACCATGCATAAGATCATACAAAGGTGGTGTCAAGTTTAAAGGACCAAAAACATTCTACCAAGGACCTTGAGAAACCATTTTATATTTCCTTGGTGAGATCTTGACAAACTACAAGAAAATAAGTTACAATGAATAATATACTATTATACTTCAAACAAAAGCATGAGGCCTTTGGATGTGTCTCGTATCCCCAAAAGAGTAATAAAAAATTGTTGGGTGAATAATTCACAACTAACTTGATTCAACCAATTGCAAAATAATCATTTCAACCATAGTGTGAGATTAAATCTCCCCTCCCAAAAAGAGGAGGTTCCTTGTTTGTTTCTACTAAAATCAACTAACACTTAACTAAGATTATTTACTCTAAAATAACAAGAGGGTGTTACCTCCACCATATTTTTTTCTTTTAGAATAGATAATCCTTCCTTAAAACAATCTTCCAAATATAATCTAGCAAAGTTAGTAACTAAGAAGCTCACAAAATCTCAGACTTACCATTACTTCTTATATAGATTCGTGAACAAAGATTAAGTACACATGCAAATCAAAGACTTAAATATACACTACACCCCAATCACATAAGTATAGAGGATAAAATCAACTCAACAACTACAATTTATCTCTATTTTAAACACATAACACTATCTCCAAGCACAACAATGTCACTCAAAGACTACAAAACCAGGTTTGAATCTCTCTTATCAATACTATGATACTCACAATCAACTCAAGATTATGTGATAGTAAAGACATAAGAACATTACCACCAAATATAATTTTTCCCAACACAAATATTAAAATAAACTTGTCATTTTTATCTATTTCAATCTGATTTAACCCTTAAAATAAAAGTTTTAAAATTCTTTTCAAACTGGTAGATTTTTTTAGCATTACAAAAACATGATTGTTTGCAAATGAACCCTCTCATATTTACAAAGGAGAGGCTATGAGAAAAATGAGGAAAGAGAACAACTATTTTTGACTTATTCAACAATACAGTCCTCCTTGACTTACACTTGTACTATTGTTACATGTAATTACAATTTTTCACTTTACATGTAATATTTCAAAACCAAACTACATGGCACACAACTCAAAATAAATTAAGATTCTAGAGATGCATTCTTATTTCCAACATTATTTTCCAATGAAGTTTCCATATCTTTTCTAGGTAGCTTGTGCTTTAAAGTTTTCTAGTCCTAGTGTGTAGATTCTAACATTTGTAATGGAGTTGCATCATGGATTTGGAGGATCCTTAGATTTTAGATAAATCTCTGGAAAAGACCATGTACAGTTAGAGAAAATCCCCAAAAATGCATGAGGGAGAGAAATGAGTAATTGTAGGTAGACATGTTAATAAGGTTTTAAACCTAATTGACAAATATGCAATGGTGGTAAGGTTAGATGGTGCAAATGAAAGATTAGATGTAAATCAGGGTTTAAAACCCAATTTACATCTTAGGTAGTGTGTTGATGGAAATCAGGTTTTAAAACCTGATTTACATTTTGAAAGATGTAAATGGTTCCTGAGTTGTTGATCAAGTTTCAAAACCCGGTCGACATATGAATGGTTAAGCCTTGTAATCAGGGCTTAGAAAATTGATTTTAAGAGACTTGATGGAAAGTGTTCGAGGCATTGATTGGGTTTTAAAACATGATCAAAAAATTTTCTTGTATAATAGGGTGGATGTTGATTAGGGTTTAAAACTTGACTAGTATCACTATTGTTAAAAACTAGTGTTGGATATGTAGTGTGGGGTTTAAAAATCACATTACAAAGGATAGTTGCAATGATGAAACTTGTTGATTAGTTTTAAAACCTGATCAACATCTATCTAGGAATTTGTTGAAAGGTGATGTAAATAGGGAGTCAAATCTCAATTTGCATGTGAAGCATGCATGAAAAACTGTGCAGTTTGGGTTTTAGAACCTGAACCGCAACTTGCAATGAACACATGCAACATTGGAGAAAAACACTAACTTTGCACGTTGTAAAAAATGACTAGCTCGATGATATGATTGAACAAAATTTTCAAGGGATCAAACCAACATGAGGGTACTCAAGGATTTCCTTGTTAGGCATACCTAGAGGACGTGGGCTACTAAATGGACAAATTTCATAGGGGTTATCCTACAATTTAAGCGAGAAAAATTAGGAATAACAAGATCATATGTAATCCATCTCCATAAAGAAAAATGCTTGATGATGCCAGCTGATCCATAAACATGGGAAATTTAAAAATTATATAGAAACCAAATCATGTGGTGAAAAAGATATAACACCAACATACAAATGGACCAATAACTAAACAATATTATACCATCCTAAATAATTGATTGTATATAAACAATACCACAATAAGATAACAAATTTAAAATGTCATTGCAATAAAGAAAAATATTTCTAACCCTAATTTCCTATAAAAATTATATATGTGGCTTGCACCCTTTAACACTTGACCAAACTAAATGTTTACAAAATGGTACATTCAAATCCTTATATTTGTACTCCACAATACTTGATTCTTCATAGATCCAACATGTCCTAAATCTAGAGCGCATCAAAATTGTTATCAACATGAGAGTGCTCTTTCTTATTGATTAAATCATCAGTTTATATGATTGAGAGACTTTACCTAGTACACTAAGCTAAAATAGAATCTTCCACAAAATCTTCTTGATCTATACAATGTCATTTGTGCAAGAAGTAATTTTCTAGAAAAATAAACACTTGAGACTAAAAAAATCCTCTCCTAGTTAAAATATCTCAGCACACTTAAGATAGCCATATCTTTCTAAATATAGTTATCACATGAAGACTATTTTAGTTTGAATATTTTGTTATGGATTTTATGACTAAGCATGACATGGTATTTTTAGAATTAAGTTACCATCAAATTGGTGCTTGTAAGAAATACAGGCATAAGAAATTCATAAAGATTCATGGGTTGGATTGAGTTTTTGGTAATATTATTTTCTACACTAGTAGTTTATAAGGAGGAGTTTCATGATGATCTTGTTAAGAAGCATACATATGAAAATGGTACCTTATTGGATATTAATGTTGGATTTAAACTTGATAAATTTGTTAGGTTAACAACCGATTGTAAGGAATCCAAACTCTATAGGTATATGAGAGTTTCTAGTCATTTGAAACATTATTTATCACCACTTTAAAGAGGATCTTACAAAGAGTTGGTTTCATTTATTGATTGATCTAAGTTAAAGATGAAAAATTATAGTTATGCATTGCATATTGGATTTCCTACAAGATTTCACATATCATGACATGAGTTTATTCACAATCCGATAATATTTTTCCCTTGAAGTCAAGTTGTTCTTCAAAGAGGCGTTCAAATTTTATAATTTATACAAGATGTTATGGAGATAGTAAATTTTACAGTGCTCTTTGGCATGAGTTATCTCTTTTGATAGGAAAAGGTTTTAAAAGTGTGGAGATATTTGTGGAAGGATTTACTATCAGTGTATGGTTAATTCAACTTTTATTATGGATTTTATTTCTAGTTTATTACATTATAACACCTTAATAGTGTTCATAATAACATCTCCTAATTTTGAATGGTTGATTTCAATCTCGAACACTTACATACAAGTTGATACAAATAGATTCATTAGTATTGTAGTTTATGTTTTAATGGAAAATTGAAACTTGGGAAAGGATAATTTAAAATTTGTGACTACTCATGAGAATGATCATACATTACATGGTTTCTCATTCATTTTTACAAAGGACACATTGATGATTTTTGATTGGGTTCATCATTTTCACAATAATTATGTCATTTGTAAATTGTTGATTATGATTACCTCTGTTTTGAATAGTTGTAGATTATTGCAATTGGAGGTAGTTTCCTTGTGTGATGAGGTTAGAAGGTCATCTTATTTATTATAAAATACTCTAGCAATAATAACTCTAATTTGAAGGAGATTCAGGGAAAAGGCTTCATTGAAAGAGAACACATATATGTCAGGTGATGGACATAGTAGTTTTCATGGTTTTTAGGAAAAGTTTCAAGATGATAGTTACAAAGTGACTAATAAGATCATCTTTCATATGGATAGGGTGTATTTTATTCCCAAGCCTAGAGTGAATAAAACTTTAAATGAAACTTAGAACACATTTTTTATGGTTCGTCCAAAGCAACACAAAACACATAAGCAAAGAAAAGAGATGTTTCTTTACATGAAACTCGATGAGGATGTCCATGAGCACATTATGTAAAGTATCTCTATATATTTCATCCTTAGGATTCCTATAGTTCATGGCAAATGGTTTAGATGGATCCATCAAGGATATTGCAACTATAATGTTACACATCTTAAGTTCACTGGTACGATTGCACGAGACATTTTGTTCACAATGACACAAAAATTTGGGATCCTAAAATATATTTAATTGGTGGACTACTGTACAAAAATATTTTTATATACATTCAAAATTTCTTAAGGAAAAGAAATCTTGGGGAGGGAAGACTTATCATGTCCCCTTTCCAAAGATAGTAAGTTGGGGAATTATTCATTAATCCCTCTTATTCCTTATGGGTTAATAGGAAAAGATCGTATGAAAATAATACATTTAATACTTTTTTTTGTCTTATTTTCTCAATATTAAATTTAATAATATTAGTTATGAATAGTGTTGGAAAATATCAAAGAGCATTTATAACCATTTTAGTTAAAGACTAGGAATCTTTGGTAATAGTTAAAACTATTTTTGGCCACCAATTTCAAAGTGGGCTAAGTTAAAAAATTTTGAATTCATTTTCCTTCCTAAAATGCATGAGTTTTGAGAATGAACCAAGATGGACAACATTAGATATACATATAAATTTTTTATTTTTCATTCATTTATCTTATGTCATTTACTCTTTTGGAGTACTTTGTGTTCAAGTTTTCTTCTATGGATGAAAACTCATAAGAGATTGCAATCAATGGACAAAACCCCATTGGTTGCTGAAATGAAATTAAGAAATCCCTTCGGTCCCTGAGAGATTTTTAGAAAAGAATTGTATCAAAGTTGATTTGTAGATTTGTGTTGTCACTTAATGTATGTTTGAGTTGTAGGTAGCAAATAATGAAGTGTATGGTTTTGAATTTCAAATTGATCTTTAGTTTTGGTTAGTGTATGTGTATGTGTAGCACATTTTTTTATGATTTGTATGGTTGTTATATCAATTTCCCTTCATTATAGAAACTGTAATCCATTTGAAGATTCAAGTTGCCAATGAGTGCATTTGAAAATGCGATTTCTTGAAGGTTGGAGTGATAGTTTCAAATTGTCATTTATGTGTAGGTGGTATTATTTCTATTTTATTGTTATTCAACATCATTTACGAGAGTTAAGGACATACTATTTATTGTGAAAAATATTGGAGGATCTCAATCTTGCAGTATTGCATTTTGACAAGGTGTGAACTTGCAATTTTTTTGTTGTTCATGTTCTTGTACCTTTTGATATTATTGTTGAAGATTTTGTTGTTACAACAACATGCTATATGTTTAAAAAATTAAATTTCATTAATAAAATAATCTTCCAAATTTTCTATGAAAAAATTGTCAATTCTAAATGTCAATTTGATAATAAAATGCTAAAGCTTACTTAATAAAATGATTTATTAAAGATTGAATACACATTATTTGTCTAAAATTTGTTGTATATTATTTTAATTAATAAAGATCAAAAAATATTTTATTTGAGACATAAAATTTTTAGTATCTTTCACCTAAATTTGTTGGATATTTCTTTAATTAATAAAAATAAGGAAAACATTTTATTTGAGACATTACAATTTTAGTATCTTTCACATTTTCCTAACTACAGTATGCTTATTACAAGATTATTTTACTAACATATATGTCTTTGAAAAAATTTATTATAAAGACGCTTGAGAAATTTCATTCTTCTTATATGATATTACTGTTGTATGTATAATAATATTTTTTACATATTATATAAGTTATGTATAGATATAGATAGATATATGTTGGTAAACAGATTGCTCTTTTTCACTTTAACTCTAAAATGCCCAAATATTAAAGAAACAATCGAATACAACAGTTGGGAAATGTAACCAAATAACTAATTTCCCTCTGAATTTGAAGGTATAGCTCCCTTAAGTGATTAATCTTCAATGAATTTTGTTCTTTCCTAATTTAATGGTTTGTTCTTAACCTGAGAACAGAAGAGGTAAT
Organism: Thuja plicata; assembly: GCA_018584345.1. Taxonomy (NCBI): domain Eukaryota; kingdom Viridiplantae; phylum Streptophyta; class Pinopsida; order Cupressales; family Cupressaceae; genus Thuja; species Thuja plicata. The sequence goes on along the minus strand of MU227611.1, from coordinate 1,670,779 downwards.
CCAAACTAGGCCTAGACAAGAACTAGCTCAGGCAAATAGATTCAACTTTCTATCTAGCCAATCTTAAGACTTTATCAATCATATAAGATCCTAAAATTGGTAATACAGGGGTAAATAATCAAGATACAAATGAAAAAATGAAAGATCGATGATAACATAACAAAGATGAATCAATCTATTTCATAAGAACATTTCTCATCATCTACGGATGACACCCAAATTTCCCCTCAATTAACTGTATCAAATCATAATACAAAACTTTGATTTAATCTTGAACTGTAAATCCAATTTAAAGAAACATTCAAATTGACAGAAAGATAAATGCAATGGAATAGTTAAAACATTGGCATTCAGACATGAACAAACTTGAATCAGCAAAAACAAAGTTCTTCACACCAAAATTTAGCCGACCTTTCTATTGATTTTCAAAATAGTACATATAGATCTCACAGTTTGACCATTACAAAAAGGGGTAACCAAAATGGTTCAACTTCCCTAACTAGAAATGATAAACAACCGTTTATCCATTACAAGATCTATCAAAATTTAGTATAAGAGGGAATATATTTATGCTTTTGTTTTCTTCCCCTTATCTAGTTTAGCCCTATAGGCAGTGAAAGTTGTGATGATTGGGATAAGCTCTTCATGTCTATTGATATGGACATTTGTATATCTGAAAAGCCATCAAGAATGATCTTTGGCCAGAATTTTAACCGCATCTACCCAATCTTTCAACTCTTCTATGGCTTTATAGATGCACCCACTCAACTGCTGGAGTTCTGGTACCTTATCCAGGTGAGAAGAAGATTGATCTGCCAGTTTATCTACATAATCAGAGAAGGATTTCTGCATGTTAGTCACTCCAATCATCTCTTTTCCTTGACCGCTTGTCTACTGCAACCCTCCTTTATCTTGGATGATCATCTTAGTTTTAAATTCTAGACTTTGAAGCCATTCAATTAAAGGCTCATCTCCTTTCTACAAGATCGTGGCCTTTATTGCCTCTTTAGTCTTCATTTTGACTACTACATGCAACATTACTATGCACTCTTGACACTTCACTCTTTTCGATGTGAGAGTATGCAAATTCTTATCAATATTGTTTCTTTCCTTTTCCAACTTTAGAAGAGTATCACCCAGCTGCTCAATAAATACAAGCCCTTCATATTTGAGTCTCTCGATCCATATTTTACCAATTTTCCCAAAGTGTCTATCTTCTTGCAACTTGGTAATGATGTCTTGATTCTCTGTAGCATTGGGCTCGAAAATGGTTTGGGCACTAGGAATGCTTGCAACTGGAGTAACTAACTGCCTGATAAAGTTAGTCAGTTCATTGACTTCTACTTTAAGTTGTACTTTAGCAGTCTTAGGCTCCTCAAGCTCTTCTTCAATTACTATATTATTGGATTTTTAGCAATCCACCTTGGTATCATGATGAGCTAATCCCATATCAAATGACTGTAGCTCAAATTAAGTAGTAAAATATTCAAACCTGCCTTCCTTTGTGGGCTTTGCTACCTCCATGGTGAAGTGCCATGTTTCTGGATCTCAGCCTAATGTAGGCAATGCCTTTGCTTTCTTCACCTTTCTCACATTGTTACTAGATTGTAAGGCCCATGAAAGAGTATCCTTGCTGGGAGCTCCTTCTTCTATCCTCTTCCTTTTGCACTCTAGAGTGTTCTCTATCCAAGACTCCGCACTAGTAACTTTGGTGGTAGAGACCAATTCTTCTATAAACAAATTCTTGATGACCGGAGGAGTAGATTTTGGTATGGAAGCAAATGGATTTACTAAGGTAGGAGAGGAGGAAACTAATTTAGTGACTTGAGAAACTTCCTGTTGCTTTCCAACCTCTTCATCTAATTTTGTGGCTACAAAACTGGAACTATCATCACCCACATCTACTATAATAGGGGACCCTCGCCTTGGAGTATCTTGAATCGAGGTGTCACCTTGTGTACCCAAAGTGCTATCTTTAATTGGTTGCTCTATTTCTGCACTTTTAATAGGCTCAACCATAGACTTGACCAGATATGTAGAAACTACTTCTTCTATTGAACCAATGATAGGAGGCAAGCCATCTCCGCATGTCTTCTCTAGTGGAATCATCTTTTCAGAAGGTTCATCACCCCTGCCTGCTGGTTGACATGGCTCTTTAGCTACGGTTGGGATAGTTACTGAGGATGATGTAGGAGTGCTCCCAGTCACTTTTACAGGATTTTTTTGAGAAGGAGGCTTCCTTTTCGACCTCTTCCTTCTGGCCGCCATCCATTGGATCCATTGCACTATCCTTTTGTAGATCCCACCCATCAAGGTCTGAAAGTCATCAATGGCTTTACCTAGCATGGGTTTAGAGCTTATAGGGAGGAGCTTAATCTTATCCATGTATGTATCATCATACATATGATGGCCATCATCTTCTATGCCTTCAACTGCAATCTTAACTTTGAACATTTTGATTTGTTTAATAGTTAACCTTGCATAGAATCTATCTCTGCTTTCTAGATTGTCCTTGCAGTTGGCCCAAAAGTCTTCTATGTCATTGATGTGATGAATTGTGTGACCCATTTGCAATTAATCTCTGGCATAGTTCATAGGAGCATACTGGGGCCTTAGGACATCATATGTTTCTAGTTGAAACTTCTTTGAGAATGCTTTCAAAACATTCTTTGCATCAGATCGAGATGCACAGTTGTAGGCTCCAATAGTCATGGGGAAGTCATAGCCTTTCTTCTTGGTGCTTGCATAGATCAATTTCACTTGGACTACTTGCCTCGTCACTTCAACTAGCACAATCATGTCATCAAGATTCTTGGGCAACTTCAAGGGGAAATCATCAAATCCTGCAAGACAAATATGTGAGAAATTCACAAATTGGATAAAATAACCCCCAAATTGGCTGATGAATGCCATGGCTTCTGGAAAAAAATCTCCTTTCTAGGAAACCACAACTCCCTGCATAGTCTCATTGTGAATGCATCATTAACCTTGATATACTCAGTATAAATGTTATGTAATTGCAAACAGGGAAATAATTCATAACTTTTAACATCCTCTGGGAATTCTTCTAGCCTAGGAAGCCCCGACCAAATTTGGATTATAACTAAGATATATAATAAAACTGAGGACAAATAGAACTCATTATGATGTTTAGCTCTATTTAGGGTGTTTGAAATATTTTCACTTACCATGTGAGCCCAATCAATGAAATTATGCTGGGAGCAAATCACCTGAACTAGGAAGAAATGGTGCTCAACAAAATTAAGTGCATCACTCTCACCTCTGATCCTGTGAAGAAATACCAGGATGTCTACAATTTATGGCTTTAGGTTCATGCCATATAGTGTCTTAGGAAACTTTCCCTTGGTGCTCCTTGATTCTTGGAACCATGTTTTCATTATTTCCTTCTTCCATACCATCTTCTTTGCTCCATACTCTATGACTGCCTGATTGTATGTCATCTTTGAGTATTCAGCTTGCTCTGGAATACGAAGGGAGTTATGGATGAACTCTCAATCAATAGAGAGTAGCACTATGTCATCAAGAAAAATAATTTTCTTGGTATCTGGGTTATAACAGGCTACGCATTCACGAACAAACTCTGAAGCTTGAATTGTAATAGGAAAGTCGACGGCTTCGACTAATCCACTCTCCTTCAATTTATCTCTAATGGGATGCATTCTTTCTACATTCAACCTGTTGTGAAAGCTCTGCATATCGAAGAACCTCAGAGAAGTATCTATGATTTTGTGCCATTCGAAAGTGATACCATTCATCCCATCGAATCCCATGAATCTGGTGGCCATGCTTTGATTGATTTGATTCTGGAACCAAGAATCTATCTCAGTAATATAAAAGCAAGGAACAAATATCACCAGGGGTTCTAATTCATACAGTTTTGACAAACAAATGGTAATTCTTGTTTTCAACACTTCATTGATTTTATAACTTCTAAATTTTTACCATTAATGGCCGACTTCCCACGTCACATGAGTGAAAAGACTTAATCATTTATGAAAAAGTCTGTTATGAAGTAAAACAACTTCATTTGAATTAATTACCTTACCTCTACGGGCTGTTAGGAAACATATTTTCACTTTGGATAAGTATAACGGTGATTTTATGGAGGCAGCGAATAATTACCTTTATGCTTCTCTTTTGGCAGAGAAATGTTTTTGGAGCACTCCCTACTCAGAAATCCACCAAGGAGGAATTTTAGGTTGTTACAATGCTAAAATGATATCTGATGGTTTTATCTTCTTTCTTTATGCCTTAAGTGACCTCACAGGTTGATTTTTCTTCAAAAATCACGCGTATAACAATTTGGCAGAAAATGCATCTTGTGGATCAAAACCCGCCCATTGGAGTAGTGAAGAAGCTATTTTCCACTTTTTTGCTGATAAGCTTTCATCTTAGATTTTTCATCATTTGATAATTCCTTTTTCTCATAGGGATTTGTTTTGAGTGCAATATTCTTTCTAGCCCCAAATTATCTATTTCCAACTTTCACTAACCTCTGATACTTTTAAAATTATCATCTGCAGAAAATGCACTCTACGGGTGGTTATCCACCAAGGAGAAGCTCAGAACCAATTTTCTGCCAATGTGAAAAAATGAAGTATCAAAGCTAAAGATTTCAAAATCACATAAAATCAATGTTAGAAACCTCTGAATCATGACCTTTATCAGATTTGGGAGCTTAACCTACCCAATATGACATGATATCAGGTAAAAGCCCCCCACCCGAGTTACAAAGGAGAAGTCAATTTGGGAAATTCGATAAAGGTCTCCTAGCCTAAATGAAAAACTAGACTTAGAATCAAGACTTGCACAATGATTTCAAGACCATCACTACGCACAAAACATCCATTTTTCTCTAAAGATATGCAGAACAAAAATGGGGAAAAAGCTGGCTCTGTCTGGGGACTTGGACATTCACATTTCCAAGCAAGGAACTCAAGTCTCTGGTTTTACAAAGCTCAATAAAAAGGCGAATCACAACAAAAATAAGGCAAAACACAAAAAGGAAACAAGGAAAGGAAACCTAACTAAGGAAAACAAAACTAGGAACTAAACATAACTATTGTACAATACAGGGGTTACCTATTTTTGTTTCAGATTGGGTACAACTTCAAGTCCTGACCATTGTATGTCAGGGGTAGTGCCTCACCATATGGATAAGTTAGCTTAAAATAATTCTTCTCAAATGCTTGATGAATTTTGAAAGGCCCCTTCCATAGTGTCTCAAATTTTCCATGCATACCTTTAGGTGCCCTACATTTTTCCCATAGAAACACCATATCTCCTTCCATAAATTTTTGAGGTCTACTTTTTTTATCAAAAAAATTCTTCACACGCATTTGATGTTGTGTGATGTGATCTACCATTTTCTCCCTTTCCTCTTCAAGATTGTTTAAGTATAAGATTCTCTTTTCTAAAAGATCTTCGTATATACCATCTTCTACTTCTATCCTCAATTTGCAAGTCACCAATTCCAACAGAAATGGAAGATTGGATTCAATTCCATAGACAAATCAAAGGGGGAAATGCCAATAGCTCTTTTGGGGGTCACCCTATCTTCCTAGAGTGCTTCATGGATTTTCTTATGCCAGGTTCTCTGATTATCTGCTATGAGCTTCTTCATAATGTTTACCAAGTTCTTGTTTCTAGATTCAGCCTAACCATTTCCTTGTGGGAAATAGTCAGATGAGTGACTGATCATAATGCCATACTTAAAACAAAATTCAATAATTTCCCAAGAAGAAGAATATGTGGAATTATCCATTACTAACTTGATAGGTACACCAAACCTTACCAGGATGTTTTCTTTAATAAACTCACATACTACTTCGGAGGTAGTTCTCTTAGTTGCTTTCGCCTCAACCCATTTCATGAAGTAGTATGTTACAGTGATTATATAGGTATGACCCACACTAGATGTGGGATTTATAGGGCCACTAAAATCAAGACCCCACTACTGAAAGGGACCTTCAATTATCACTGGTCTAAGGGGAAGAGCTGCTAGCTATGGCTTTCCAGTAAACATTTTGCACTTCTCACATCTTGCTACCCAATGATATGCATCCTTAAACATTCTCAACCAATAATAGCACTATCTCAATATCTTGAATGTCATAACTGACGAAGAAAAGTGTCCCCCACAAGCTTCATCATGGAACACCTTCAATAGTTTCTCATGCTATTGTTTTTCTACACACTAGAGGAAAGTCCCATTAATCGAACTCTTATACAACCTATCCTCCCAAATAACATATTTAGAGGTTTTTAGCTTTAAATATCTTCTTTGTTTCGGAGTTGGTCTTTCAGGGCACTCACCATACACCAGAAAATATACAATATTTTCAACCAGGGGTCTTGCATACTCACTTCCAAAACTAATTGTGTCACTTCAGGATCTCCATCCACTTGATTTTACGTCATTGCTTTGCACAGTGCATTTCCCCTCATCAACTTAGTGGGTTTAATTTCTATGTCATATTCCTTTGTCTTAGCTACCCATGCTCCTTTTTTATTACATCCCATGTCTTGTTTAGTTAATACACTTTTTACTGCAATGTCAGGCACATATACAAGGGAGTGAGATTGTAAAATATAGAATCTAAAATTCTTTAAAGCCTTTACTACTGTGAAAGCATGTTTCTCAGTATGAGATTATTTCAACTCATGATCTTTTAGAGGTGTTCTCATAAAGGCAATAGGGGCTTGAACCCCTTCCTCATTTTCCTGCATGAGAATAGCTGGCAAAGTATGCTCAGAGGAGTAACAATAATTTATGAAATCTTCCTTGTAATTTGGGTGAAACAATACTGGGGCATTGGCTATGGTGTTCTTGATATTTTTGAAGGCTTGTTTTCCAAGGTCATTCCACTTAAAATTTACATTCCCTTTCATCATATCCACTATACATTTAGTAATTTCTAAAAAATATGGGACAAACCTTCTGAGAAAATTTACCTGACCAAAAAATAATTTTACTCCAGTCTTATTTACAGGTAAGCTCAGTTGCTGGATTGCTCTAACCCTTTCTAGATTGATTCTTATACCTTCTTGAGAAATGATGTGTCCCAATAATTTCCCTTCAGTCACACAAAAGACTGACTTCTTGGGATTCAAAGAGATCTTGTCCTCTCTACACCTTTGCAATACTCTCCTCAAATCTTTTATGTGATCTACTCTTTTTCTAGAAAACACTGTAAGACCATCCAAATACATACCAATTATTTTATTTTTAATATCACTAAAGGAAAGATCCATAGCTCTCTGAAAGGTAGCCCTGACGTTGATTAACCCAAATGACATTCTATGATAAGCAAAAGTGCCCCATGGAGTAGTGAAGGTTGTTTTGTGTTGATCTACTTTTTCACCTCTATCTGATTGTACCCCGAGAAGCCGTCCAACATGGACATCATCTCAGCTCCAAAAATGGTATGCAATAGGTGGTCCATGTTGGTAAGAGAATAATTATCTTTCAAGGAAGAATGATTAAGGTTTATAAAGTCCACGCAGATTCTTATTTCCCTATTTTTCTTTCTCACAGGCACTATATTTGCTACCCAAGTAGAATGATGGATAGGGTATATGATCTTATCTTTAAGCATTTTATCAACTTCCCTGAATATCGCATCAGCAACTTTGGGGTTATAATTCCTTTGTTTTTGCCTAAATGGAATAGTGTCAGGTTTTAGGGGAATTTGATGTTTGAATTTTCCATCCATGAAGCTTTTTAAATCTTCATAACTCCACGCGAAGACATCCTGGTATTCTAGGAAGATTTTTTTGGCCTCTTCCCTTTCTTCCTCAGTACAAAATTTCCCAATGTTGATCATATTAGGGTCTTTCTCACTTCCAATGTTTATTCCTTCATATTCGCCAGTGGTAGGACCTCTATCAATCCTCTTCTTTTTAACAAAGGTATCATGCCTATTGAAAAGTTTTTCAAGTGTGACCAAATGAGGGGGGATAATATTACCTTGCAACTGGATGATACCTGACTTATCTTTCCTCTATTTTTCATGACAATCTCCTTTATGACTACCAGGAACATCCTTATGAAAGTCACCACTGCTCTCTAAAAAGAGAAGGAGATTCTAGTCATCTTCAAACACTTGCCAATATTCTACATTGTCAGGTACATATAGTCTATACACCACCTCTATTTGATATTTCTTATCTTTGAAATCAAGGCGAGGGAGGAGCAATGAGGTTGATATTGCTAAGGATTCTTCCTTATAATTCAACTCTCTCGGCACAGATTCAATAAAGAATGTGTTGCCTGACTTTAAGTCACCCATTTTTTTTGGCAATATTGGTCATATCAAGTCAGTCTAGTCAGTCTTGAGTCTAGTTCTAAGTCTTTATAGGTAGGTAATATTTGCCAGATTTCCCTTCATTTTCCTTTTTGTTCTAAGCTAGGTGGGATGTTTTCATGGCCTCATTGATTGGGTAGGTTGTAGCACCCAATCTGGAAAAGATTATGATCTTTCAATTAATGATCTTTTCAGCAGAAGAATGGTTGGTGATTATGATTTCCAGACATTCAGAAAGTCTCAAAAGAAAGTTCTTCATATGGTGACATTGAAAAAGGTGGTATTGA